>OX421887.1:37978464-38435963 GCA_949128085.1 Cetonia aurata | reverse complement strand
AAAAAGGAATTTAATTTTGTCTTTTTTTAGACGAAGGAATAAAAATGCCAAAGAGGAAATATAACTTTTGCTACTGCCTGTACTGCGTTTTATGTAGATCTAACTAAGTTTTACATGTTTTTAAATTAAATATAAAAACGAATATGACAGGTGACATTTGACATATGTCACATTCCTCATAAACTAATGTGGTAACCAAGTTTTCCTGCCAAACTTATTTTGGTCACATTCACCATTTCCATTGTTGGATTAGGAAAATCCGACGTTTCAGCAGTGGTTCAACTGCCGTCATCAGGGTAGTCCTGATAAGTAGAACCACTCATCTCATATATGTTGTAATACTACCTTACTATATTGCGGGTCTCGTATAGAACCAGTAGCACAAATTTCCGCCGATGCAGGGGAATGGAAGATACACTTCTTTGTCTAACTATGTTCTCTGACAGTTCTTATGTTTGACAGATTCGGTTTAATTAAAAGTCAGAATAGTTGTTTATGGTCAGAATATCGGTTATCTCTGGTGAGAATACACAAGTCATATATGTGTATGGAAACAATAAAGATTATTTTAAAGTATATTATTGAATATATTTTAACATTGTGCAGAATAATAGTAATTTGAACTCTTTGGAACAAATGATATCAAAAAGTTGGGAAAAGTTCTACCAGATATTTAAAGTATTCCTAGAGGCTACTAGAACGGTAGACAAACCCAAACAAGAAGAAAATAGCAGTGTATTTTCATCGATTGATGATGGAGGCTTACATCTATATAATACCTACTGTTACCTATGTCAAGGGAGAGCAAAAATTAAAATATGAGGCTATTATCAAGAAATTTCAACTGGTTGAATATTATGAAAGAAAGACTCAACATCGAAAAGCAGTTATTAAGTGAAATTGTGAATGTGATACATAAATAAAACCAGGAAATACTGTGAACAATACGTTGTTAAAAAAAAATTGGTTATCGTGATATTTATTTATCATGCTTTCGCAAAATTCCATTCGGCGATAATAATCATCGGGAAGAAGTACTTGTGAACTTGTAAATTTGTATGAACGATATTTATTAGTACGTAAAATCTTATGAACCGTTGTTTTAGAGATACCTAATTCGCGAGCAATTTGTCGAGATGACATAGTGGGATTTACTTCAACTAAAGCACATACTCGAATTTCTATATCGCTTACATTCTTATCCGGAACAACTGTATTTTTATTATTTACTAAAGAAAATGTAGTTTCAAATCGATTGACGGTCCTACGAATGGTGCTTGCATTGGGAATTTGACTTTCGGGGAAATTAGCTGCAAATAAATCCCGAGTTACTTCCGCGGAATTACCACCGTAAAAGTGTTTAATCATGAAGAGTTTTTGCTCCGGCGTATAGTACTCCATTTTTAAAATAACCGTTATCTACCTACCAACAACGCGTTTTATTAAATAGTACGAGCGAGTAGTTCTCCCGACGAAATATAAAATGCATCTGAGAAATGTGGATTTCTTGGCAAATACGAGTGCATCATAGCAATATGCTAATGTGATCCAGTAGAATATTCCGTATACTTCTTTACCGTTCTAATGCACGGATACCTCTGTGTATCTCGCTTACACTACAGGATCGCTATAATGCGGACGCAGGCGGACAATTGGTATACCCATCCCCCTTTGATTTCGGAATTTTTTAAGATGTGTCAGCAATATAGTAGTATTACATATATGGAACCACTAATATTAAATTAATAATAATTGATATTTAACAGTTGATTAAATCAAATTTTAAGCAGCACTTTCCTAATTTTGTTCTGGCGATACTAAGGAGAGGGAAATCAGCTAGAATCGATAAACAAAAAAAAAAATTTACTTACCACTATGATTATCTAGGATATCGTGATATTTGTGGACGACACTGGTTACTAGATGCGCCATTTTGTTTAACTATTATTCAGCCTGTAAGAGAAGAAAACTCTGTCAAGAAATTTACAATAAATAACTATCGAATGTGAAAAATACAGTTAATAAAAGTGGTTTGGTAATGTATCTTATATTTCTGGCGTACTTGTCTTGAACTATCTTGATTCTTTACG
Organism: Cetonia aurata; assembly: GCA_949128085.1. Taxonomy (NCBI): domain Eukaryota; kingdom Metazoa; phylum Arthropoda; class Insecta; order Coleoptera; family Scarabaeidae; genus Cetonia; species Cetonia aurata. The sequence goes on along the minus strand of OX421887.1, from coordinate 38,433,873 downwards.
CTCTGAAAAAGATTATTTGTTGTAAATACCTACATATTTTCTACATTAATAGATATGATAATTGAAATTTAAATAATATTAAAAAAAAAAAAATTTCTGCGATCTTTCTTGGCCAATCTTAAGAATTTTATACATAATCACAAAGATAAATAAGAATATACAACTGCTACAATATTTAAAAGATCAAAAAATAACAGAAAACTAATACTAAAAGAAATAAATTTATTGTACCTATATGTAATGATTATTATAATGGATTATTTGGCAACACCTATCGTATGAGTTCTCACAAACACAAACTAAAATCGCATTAAAACATTCTAAACGACCAAACCGGATACGGATGGGGCCCTAAGAGAGGGGAGATTCTATACAATCTTAATAAAATCTGCAGCGCGTTTCTTACTTTGCACCCTGTATATTATCAAATATCTTATTAAGCAATTCACAATTCCAGCATCGCAATTTACGCAATTTTCCACACTAGCAAGTATCAAACAAATCTTCTTGAAACTTAACGAACGTTGGCGATGTAATATAAAGTGAAATTTTTCATCCATAAAATACATATATGTATGTATAACATACGCTTAGTTAACCGCAAATTTCACCATAGATTATCGTGGATTGCGTAACACAAACTTCTTTTCGCTTCACAATAACGAAAAAAGAGGAACAGGTTTTTAGTCAAAAAATTAAGGAATTGAATCGGCATACGTGATCTTTTTTGGTTTGAAAAAACAATGTCTTTTTTGTTATATTGTTAAGCGAATACCTTTTGTTCTTTTTTTTTTATTATTAACAACGGTTATACAAGCATTTATTGGAATATAGATTGGTGAAGGTTGTATTAGTTATTTATGTCACCGAAATTATATGGATAATATCTTATAAATCGTTAATTAGGTTCGCAGAGGCACATTTTATTGATTTAACGACAAAAAACAAGGGGAAACTACGTGGTAAAATTACAATTTATGCAGATTATATACATGACATTAATAATATATTAATTTATATCATTTAAATACTACTATAAAAGAACTATTTCTTCCGAATTAATAAATTTGAATACCCAGTCTTGAAATACCACTGTCATATTACTACCGTGTCTTTTGTTATTTATTGCTTTTTAATCATAATGTTATGTTATTTTAATATACAGGGTTACTATTGTATAGTACGAAATAAAAAAAAAAATAAAGAGACACATGAACAATGCCTAAATACAAAAAATTGCGGTTCTAAGTGCAAGTAGTACCGAGGAAAATATAAATGACAGGGAATCTGCGTCGGCTGATCATCAGAAAAATTTAAACAAATTATTGCAGAAAAGAATTATCATCCTAAGCAAGTTTTTAACTGCGATGAGACTGGTCTTATGTGAAAAAAAAATGCCTCAACGGACTTATATTCATAAGACTGCAAAGAGTGCACCAGGCTTTAAAGCAATTAAGGATAGACTTACCTTGATATTTTGTACAAATGCAGCTGGTCATATGATTAAATCTGGACTTGTTTACCGATCACAGAATCCACGTGCTCTTAAATACAAAGATAAAGCTTGCCTGCCTGTGTTTTGGCAATCAAATCGAAAGGCGTGGGTTACGGCTGTTCTATCTACACAATGGTTTCATCAATGCTTTATTGCGGAAGTGGAAAGATGTTTGGAAAAGGAAGAATTACCATTTAAAGTGCTGCTGATACTAGACAATGCTCCTGGGCATCCTGTGTCACTAGGCACAGAAAATAAAAATGTTGAAGTGGTTTTTTTACCACCTAACACGACCTCATTGCTTCAGCCCCTTGATCAAGGTGTCATTAGATGCTTTAAAGCCATATATATTCGATAGGCTTTCGAAATGCTGTATACAATGGCTAACGAATGCTCTGATATCGGGCTCATGGAATGCTGGAAGTCATTTATAATTGCTGACGCAATTCTATTTATCAAAGGAGCGATGGAGGAATTAAAGTCAGAAACGATAATAGCATGTTGGAAAAACAACATGTGGAATGACATCGTTTTTAGTTCTGAAGACACACATGATATTAATTCACATCTAACAACGATATTTAACATAGCGCAGAAAATAGATGGAGAAGGATTTAACGATATAACCAAAGAGGAACTCAGTGATTACATAAACGAAGAGGATCAAGTATTCAGCAACGAGGAATTGGTAGACCTAGTGAAGTCTTCTCCAGAAGCGAGTGACGATGAGGATGAGGGTCAACAAGAACCGCCAGCATGGACGCTTGAAAAATATTCAGCGATATTTCGAACTGCTCAAAAATTAAAAGAACAGATAATAGAATATGATCCAATAATGGAACGCAGTATAAAAATTACTCGCACTATAACAGACGCCTTGAAACCTTTGGAGGATTTGTTTATTGAAACGAATAGACAAAAACGACAACTACCAATAACAATGTTCTTTGAAAAAGTCGACAAAACTATCGATAATGCACAGCCATCAACATCGTTTGCTTCGGATCTAAGTAAACAATCGACTGCTAACTTGGACTTGGAGGAAGATGAATGAATATGTAGCTCACGATGAAAAAGTTTTTCTTGTGGTGTATGTAAATATATACTATATGTACATATGTATGAACTTATATATTTATTAAACTTAAATTCTATTTGTGCCACAGCACAAGAATATTTATTTATTTATTATTTATTTTAAATAAATATTATATAACTTATTTTTTCTTGTTTCATTGTTTTAACTTTGCTTCATATTTCATATTGTATTCGGAAATAAAGCGTTCGCTACTATCAGCGGTTTTCAGTATCCGCGGAAGAGCACAGAATCAAACCCCCGCGGATATGGGCGTACTACTGTACTTCAGATAATTCAGATGACTTGCAGCAAAGAATTGAACAAAATTGTTGAAATAATGTTAATGAGAAAGATGTGTTTTTAAGGTGACAAAAATACTCCAAACTGTGGTACTGGAAATGCTGCAAACTTCTCCTAAACCCCTCACCACAAACTGCACTAAACTGGACGTACGTTTCAATAGGGTTTAGGAGAAGTTTGCTGTTTTTAAGGTGTTAAAAAAGTAATAAAAGAAGCTCGCTCTTCAAAAATTAACACTCTGTATATTATGATCTCTAATTAAAAACTATAGGAGTAGATTAAAACAAAATCGTTAGCCTTACGCACATCAAAATTCATTTAAATTAATTAAATGTTATTAAATAACTTTCATTTCCTCTATTATTTATATGATAAAACACCGACTTGAGCAACTTTAAGAACACGGTATTCCTAAACAAAGCCTACTTACTGCATACGAAACATCGGTGCTTACTGACACATACATACAGTAGATGCCTACACTCTTTTTTTGCAAGAATAACCGGAACTGTCCACCTAAAACGTGGCCTGAATCCTAATAGAAACACGATATTTTTTTAAGTTGGTTGTATTGAGGCTTTCTTTTTCCTAATAATAAACTGTCTTTGAGAAACGCATACCATTGTATTTACATTGAAGACATTTAGAGCAAATGAAGAACATTTATGGGGAAATTGTGGGTGCGTATTACGTCCTTGAAATTCGAATAAATTTTGGTCGAGATATCGTTTCAACGAGGCAATCATAAATTTATAGGATATTTATGGTATCTTGGTGATTAACCGCAATAAAAAAAGGTTTTTAACGCTAAAAAGATTGATCAATAACTTGTGCAAAATAAATGTAAACAATCGCTTATTAGTGAATTTTTTACTGAATAGGCTGATCCCATCTGTGAAGCTGTTTCATTAGTTGTCACTGCATTGCTGGTTTTACGTAATTTTTCCGAATATATTCTAACAAGGAAAATAAAAACGGTCTATCGCACCAACAGTGAATACCTTGAGAATTCTGCTGCTATAGGTCGATTGTACGCTGAACGGTTTCCTAATAGGCTTCCTAGTAGTACTCGAAAAATATCTCGCCAAGTAAATGTATCAAATCGAATTATCTGGCGAACACCAAAATTGCATCCTTCTCATGTACAAAAAATACAGGCTTTACCATTTGAAGATCATCCTTTGCGTTTACAATTTCGTCGATGGTTATTACAAAAACATGCAGAAGTTTCAAACTTTTCTTCCATAGTATTGGCGACTGACGAAGCAATGTTTACACGTAACTGCATAAATAACTGTCGTAATACTCATATGAGACAGGAGTAGATGTGATGCAAGATGACGCAGAAGAAAGAAAAAGTGAAGGAAAAGATGCAGAAGAACCAACACTGGTTTGTGGATGCCTCGAAGAGGATGAATCGTACAAGCATTGGGATCTGCAGCGATGGAGAACCGAATCAGTTTAGGGGGCTCTAATGTAGTAATAACCATCCAGATCTGCGCAGAGGGCGTCTTAAACTACCCACATGAGAATGGATCACATAAACAGCCATCATGCAAAGAAAGCATTGCGTTGTTCTAATTCAAATTGCGTTTGATGACAATATGACCATTGAGTTCGAACTACTAAAGCGATTATTTAACCTAAGTATTTTTTTTTGTTCCAATCTAATGGGCAAAATACGTTGTTTTATTGTTATGAGCGAGTGCTGAAATTTTTATTAATATTTAATAAGTTCTTTTGTTTATTTCAAACGCCGAAAAGATATTTGCATGGAATGAATTATAAAGTTCAAAGATTAAAAAGCTATATAGCTGGAAATAACAAATCCATTAATAATGCAGAACGTACCGACACAATAATATTACCGAGTTAAATTTTACTGACCCAGAAAAAAATACTTTACAGCGCCTTATAATATACAGGGTGTCACATATCGTAGATTCCAGTATACATATCTTAAAAAAAAAATCTATATGTATTCTTTAATGTCGAGGTGATTTTTTTATAGAGGGTTCCCTCTTCTATATTTGGGATTGATGACGATGGGAGTTTTCCCCCATTGTGTATTGCTACGATTCTTGCAAATCTGGATCTGAATACAGTTAAACTTATGGTAAATTTTCCTGATTGTGTGTCTCCAGCTCTTTGATGGTACGCTAATGACTGGCTGGAATGGTTGGTAGTGCTATCGGAGGCCAAGAAAAGTGATTCATTATCATTAAGTGTGATATGTGACATTACAGAGGCACAAGAGCGTACACCGCCGAATTCACTCATTTTTTACATTATCGATAAACTCTTTTTTTATGTCTGGTGTTGTGAACAGTTTGAGGTGGATATGAAGTTAAATTGTCTTTACAGTGAATCGGGTAGATACTAAAGAGTGAAATGATTAGTATATAGTTAATAATAAGGTTTTTTTAAATAGTGGCCTACAAGAGGAGCTGAACCACCCTACAGTAATATTCCATAGCTCATAACAGAGTGGAACAGAGCATGATACACCAGTAATGGGTGGAGACTGTGGCTTGAAAACTGTAACAAAAATCCAAAAGAAAAAATGAAAAAATCCCTTAGCACAAAAATTAAAAAAGATAAAAATCTAAATACGTATTTCGGCAACTAAGTTGCCATCTTCAGTAGAAAACAGGAGAATAATAATAATAATAATAATCTTTATTACCCAACGATAAACAATTACAGGGTAAATATAAACAAAGTTGATTACAACACGTAGCATAAAAAAGCAAATAATTAGCGCAGTTGCAAAATATAAAGTTAAATGAATTTCATAGTATAAAAAAGAATGAAAATAAAAATGTAGAACTTACTAAACAAAATTAAAGAAAAATGTGTGCAGATGGACGAGGGACATGGAAATTCACTTGGGACAAGAGATCAGGAGAAACAATTGATCCATGAATAAGTTTGTAGACAAACAGTGTTAAACGTAGTGTTTTCGGCTAAAGTAAACTTTGGAAGATATGTTCTTCACCAAGTCACTAGTGGAATAACCCTGAGTGAGATTTGGTGAAGAGCATATCTTCCAAAGACTGAGAGTGTTATTCCACTAGTGAGCATATCTTCCAAAGGTTACCTTAGCCGAAAACACTACTTCTCTTGCTTTCTACTGAAGATGGCAACTTAGTTGCCGAAATACGTATTTAGATTTGTATCTTTTTTAATTTTTGTGGTAAGGGATTTTTTCATTTTTTCTTTTGGATTTTTGTTACAGCATGATACACCATTAACAGAACTTCAGGATTGATCACTGATTTTAAGTTTCTCAATATAAATATCGTCACACTGCTGTCCGGCGTCAGACCAAAGCACTTGACTGGGTCGTTATTGTGCAGTTCCCTATGGGGATTTAAATTAAATGTTAAGGCTTGAGTTTTACCGTTGTTATGAAAAGGATGGACCCTAGGATTGGGCCTTATGGGACACCATAATTATTGTGCTTTATTGACGAGGTTTTATCGTCACTGTGAACATATTGTGATCTATTAACTAAGAAGCTTTTAAGAAATGATAATACCATAACGTTTATAAAGTTTATTAAGCAGTATTGTATGGGAGACGCGGTCAGATCCAAGAAGCAACCCAGAATTTGATTATTTGATTCAAGTTCGTCCGCATTATACGTGACCATGTCCAATGGAGTAGTTACAGTTGCCCCCCCCCCCCCCCCCCTCCCGACTCCCCTCGAAAACCATGCTGTGACTGATTCAATACTTTTACTTTTTCTAAATATTTCGCGAGTTTGATTTTAATAATTTAATACAATGTCGTCAAGGTCAATTTAGGCTAAATCTGTCCATGAACCATGAATCACATCATTTGTTTTATAATCATGATTTCGTGATGGTGTATTTTTCTTATTTTAATAAACAAAACTTCGAATAATAAAAAAAAAAGAATTAAATTCGTTTTTGCCAAAACTATGGCTTTTTTAAGGTTGATATTTTGCACAAATATAATAGCTATCTAATGTAACTTATAGGGCAAACAACGAAGAAATTATATTCAAGGACATTTCTCACAATACTAACCAGGCTATACGGCCTTTATTCATTAAATTTAATAAAAACTAGAAGTGATAAGAAAAATTATAATATATGTGACCTGAACTACGGAAAGGTACCTATGGTTAGAAATCAAGTTTTCGAGAAAGCAGCTGTTAAAGATAACAAGTCGTGTGCGTGCGTCGCGTTTGTATTTGCGCTTCTACCTCTTCTTTTTACCCTTGGCTCCCCACCTCTCTTTAGACTTCCACTATAAAGTGGTGCTTTTACAATAAATATTTTTGTACCCCATTCAAGTGATTGCCCCTAAATAGATAATTTTGTGAACGTTGAAAAAGTTGCTGCTTTTCTTATCATTCTATTTTCGAGATCGTGGTTTTTCGTTGGTATGCAGCTAATTTAAAATAGTTTCAGTTTGTGAAAGTGCACAATGGATTTAGAAGAAGAATTTACAGCAGTGGAGAAACAATATTTTGCGGATTGTGAGGAAGATTACGAAGATCAAGGTGGAGGTGCAGGTGTTAGTGACATAGAAGATGACGTTGTACCAGATTCGTCTTTCGATATGTCTCTTCAGGATACTGACGAAAATAAAGCGGTATTAGAGTTTTTAAAAAATGCTTGTTGCACCCAGGAATGAAATAAGTTGATACCCAAAGATATGATCGTAGAATCACGAATCAATTTCATGGACTTGGAAAAAGATCAGCAGGACAACGTTATCTTGAGTAAAATTGAAAGTGGTAGAGTAAGTGAAAAGTTGAATGACGCTTACAAAGCTGTGTTGGAACAAAAAAAAATATGGAAAGTTGCTGCCTGGAAATATGGGCAATATTGTTTACACTTATCACAAGCTGCCTATCTAAAATGTTTATGTTTTTGTACCCGTGTGGAGTGAGGCGTTTTAAAAATTTATTAAATCACTATAACCATCTTGGTGTCGAAGTTCGAAAATACGGCAGTTCAAATAAACCTTCTTCCAACCCAACATCCATTCAACCAGAAGAAATCACAAAAGTAGTAGAATTTATTAAATCTGTTGCTGATCGTATCGCCCTTCCGCTTCCAGGAAGGTTACCAAAATTCAAGGACTACAAACTAATGAAATTACCTACCATCAAATGAAACCAAATCGTCAATTTATCGAATGTATATTGCAACCCTTGATTCCGATGAAAGAAAAATAAGCAATTGGATCTTTCCGGAGAATTTGGAGTAAATATGTGCTAAGTCCAGTGGATAATCTAATGCCAACTGTTATTATTCCTGAAGGTCTCAGTCTGGAAAGGCAGTGGTATATTTACAATAATTTGAGAGATTTGCTTCACGACAAAGTAAAAGCTGACTCAATTGCACCTCTACCAACACAGAAAATACATCAAAAAAGGAATGCAGCATCCACATCAACAAAGAAAACACCCAGGCCAACGAAGAAAGCTGAAAAATGCACAAAACAAAAAAGAACAAAACGCGATATCCGCGCCCAAAAAAAAAACAAAATTTATTATGAACCAAATGAAGATTTGAAAAAAAAAATCAAAAGAAAGAGGAAACTTCGAAAAAAGCCCAAAGGAAAAAAAAGAAATGTTCAAATTTTTTTTTCTTGCATTTATGTAATTTATGTTGAACTTGTGTAATTTGTTACAAAGATAATAAAAATAGGAATTTATGGTTTGTTTAATGGAAAAGGGTGTTCAATTCTCAATTTCTACAAATTTTCATTAAAAAACATCGATTTTTCCGACCACAGGTGCAAAAGATAAAAAAAAAACCAATTCTTGATCTACACTCCGCCAAAAAAGTATCGCATAAACTAAAAAAGGGCATTTATAAACCAAGATATTTTTATACGTTCACAAAAAGTTTGCCTCGTGTATGTGAACTATAAAAACACTAACAAAATAATGGAACTTAACGTTTTGACTTTTTTTTTTCCTAAAAGAACACATTTAGAAAAATGCATATGTGTAAGGTTTGTTCAGTTGTTTATTGAAAGTCTTCCTATACGGACAAATTTTAAAGTGCGAAGTCAGAGTTCTGTACCAACGCTTTTAAAACTAAAATGAGCAATTTAACTTCAGAACAAGTGGCTGCTATAGTTGCTTTAATCGAAGATGGACGATCTCAAGCATACGTTGCTAATTTGATGAACATCAATCAGTCAAGTGTTTCTAGAGCCGTAGCCAGATATAGGGAAACAGGCATTTACAGTAGAAGACCTGTACCAGGTCGTCCAAGATGTTCTACTCGCCAAGATGACCGCTATTTACTACTACAAGCATTACGTCGAAGACATGTAACTGCGAGACAATTGCAGAACGACTTGGCTAGAGTCAGAAATACTCGTGTGAGTACTCAAACTATTCGGAATAGGTTACGACAGAGTGGATTAAGAGCTAGAGTAGCTGTAACAGCCCCTCGTCTCACTAGGAACCACCGAGTGGCTCGCTTAAGGTTTGCCAGAGAACATGTAAATTGGAACATTAATGACTGGGCCAATATACCCTTCACAGATGAGTCAAGATTTGGTCTTTACACCTCAGATAGGCGTATCTCAGTGTACAGACGAGACGGTGAGCGCTATTCGCAGTGTAATATCAGACCTAGACCTAATTTCGCTGGTGGCTCTATTATGGTTTGGGGAGGCATCTGTTTAACAGGTCGTACAGAGTTAGTACCAGTAGACAGAGGTACACTGACTGCCCACAGGTATATAACGGAAATTTTAGAAGAACATGTAGTACCATATGCGCCAATTATAGGAAACGAATTCATGTTAATGCACGATAATGCACGACCGCATGTTGCAATAATCGTCCAGGAATACCTTAACGATGTTGGTATTCCAGTTTTAGATTGGCCTGCGGTAAGTCCGGACATGAACCCTATCGAGCACGTGTGGGACCTCCTTCACAGACGGATACGAACCCAAAATGTTGCCCCAGCGGACCTGCATGGACTAGAGAATGCTCTCCGTGACGAGTGGGAGAATTTGGATCAGGCTTATATACGGAGGTTAATCGAATCTCTGCCAAACCGTATGCGAGCGGTCATAAGAGCCAGAGGTGGCAATACTCAGTATTAAAAGCTACTGTTATGACATTTTTCTTTCCAAAATTATAATTTCTTGTTTTAATAAAAATCTCAAGTATGAGTTCTTGTTTTTATTTGGCCTGTATTTTATTTAAACAATCATAGAAATTATATCTTAGAGCGCATTAAAGTATATTTACAACTTTATGCTACAAACAAAGATTATGCGATACTTTTATGATTCAAAACTAAATTATGCGATACTTTTTTGGCGGAGTGTATTTACAGTTTCTTTCGCGGTTTTTATAATTAATGTTGAACTTTAAGGATGATTTCCAGCAAAAGTTTTCAAACTTAGGAGTCTGCGGTTTGTTCCATTGAAAAATACGTTCAATTTTCTATAAATTTCGATCAAAAAACAAAAATTGATTCTTCCGACCATAGAAGGTACCTCTCTATAGTCCAGGTCACATATGTACCTACATTAAATAATTTATAATAAATAATAAAAGTTTCAGTTTTATTGAAAAATATGTGGAGGTATATTGATAAATAAAAAAGTCATGTGCATATCTAATGGTATAATTACTCAAATCTGCGTTTAGAAGAACCTGCTCGGCAGACCAATTTGGTTTAATAGAAGATTCCCTATTACCTACACATGCCGTCATATTATGAATGTTCTGATCTTTCCGTCTCTGTTTGAAACGAGTAGTTAGTTAATAGAGGCTCTCCCACGTGTTATGCGTTTGTGTAATCAGACAATTTGCTATACAAAAGATGGCATTGCGATGGATAAAATTAGGATTGCAGTAGAGATTTCGCCCGAACTATGTAATAGAAACAAGGTCATCGCCATTCTATGGTCGTTCGTTAAATTTGCACGTCTTAATCACGCGTTTTTTACGGTACATTATATAATTAACCGAACTAATTAAGATCTTACGTATAGGAATTCAAAGATTACTACAAAATGAATACTTATCGATAGAAATACAAAAACTGTGACTCACCACACTTCGTAGAGCATTCGATCGAGATATTTAGGTTAAAAATACACCGCGGTAGTACGAGTATTACGTAAAGTTAGCAGTAAAACATCTGAACGGTTAATACAATCGTGATAATTTCACTGATAACGTATTTCATATCTGTATTATTGTATTAGTCACAGCCCACATCTGATAACATGCTCTTTGATAATTATGGGATGTATCAGGTATTCTCCGAACGAGATAATATAGAAAGTCCTGCATATGATGCTATATTGAAGCGAGATGGAAGGAATATCTGGAAATTATTTTGGATTGGTTTTTTTATCTTCATTATTTGTATGGGGATCTCCAAAATCATATCACCATCTTTATAAGCCTAATTTAAATAAGCGTTTGTTTGAGTTTTCATTTAACTCTGAACTTTTGTGCATATTTGATTAAATTTTCTGTTCCTGATACTTTGGTTATTTAAGTCAAATTGCGACTATTGCACAATATTACTAATCGTAATGAAGGTGCAAAAGAAAGTTATTAACTAATTAGATATGTCATATAAAAGTTAATATCACACACAACACTCTATTTAAAAAATATATCAAGTGATTATGCCTTTCTAAAACAGGCTGTATAATACAAAATAATATTCAAATATGCTCTTTAAGGTGAACATAGTTCCTTCAGTGGGTAAGTTAAAGTGTTTTCTAAGAAATTTTACAGAGTTTTTGAATAAATTTAGAATTTGTCAAAAGTCAATAAATCAAAAAAACGTAACTTGTGTATATCTTGAAATCTAACTTCTGCCTGAACGATTAACGTATTGCTGTGGTCTGGCACCCCGGTTTTTGTAAATTCAGTTTTTTTTTTGTTCATTCCGATAAGCTTTTGTCAATGTTGCGAGAAATTTCAAATTGTTTTCTTTTTATATAAGAGAGTTTTGGATTGTTTAATTTGTTTATTTTATTGTTCAGTTGTTTATATTAATTTCAGTTCAGTTGTACATTTTGCGTTCACTGGTATTGTATATATATTGTTTTGTTTTGCGAGTTCGTCCGTTTGCGGTCAGATCTGTGTGCGTTGCATCGCACGCATCGGAGATTTTTATACTTATACGTATGTTTAACCTTGTGAGTTCAGTTCCCTGTTCCCTGATAGACACGTGTAACTAGATATATATCAAAGTTGTATTTCATTGCTGACATTTTGTGATTTTTGATTTCATGTTTTGCATTCACGTTTCTGATTTTATTTCGTTCATCAACGAACTCATTTAATAATCATTGATATTGTATTTTTGTGTACACAATTTAGATATAAGATTTGTTATTATGTTTACGTGCAGGAAGATATTTTAAGTTTAAAGAGTTAATTTTTTTGTTCGTTGTTAATTTTTCTGATTTGTAATTCATTATTAATCACCTCGGGTTGGGTGAATAAAAGCATTGTGCTTGCTTTTATTTTTCATTTATATGAATTACTTGAATTTTCCACGTTTAATTTAGTTGTTTTAATATTGAGACCACGTGGATTGAATTGAAGAAAAGAATTATTATCTTCCTGGAACTTTTTGTTTTCTGTTGCTTTGTAAAAGGATTTTGAATTGTCCTTTTGTAATTTAAAGTCAAATGCAGTTTTGATTTAGACCAGGATTAAAACAACGATTATTATTTCTGTATTCTTGTAAAGCTTGAATAAGAGCTAACAAACGATTCCACGCAAAACAGATATGTGATGGTATTACACATCGGAACGGACCCACACTTGCGGCTAGTCTCCTTGCTTGCTTTTATAATATGCGTACAGTAAAATTTTTCGCATTATTGGAAATTTGTTTGCATTTTCAAATGAAATAATGAATAAATATACTATTTATTATAAATTCTTTGTAAAAATTGCTTTGTTTTAGTATATAGCCAATGCTTGAACATTGTTTTAATACAGAATAAACACCATTTATTTTATTAAAAATAATAGAGGAGGCTTAGCCTCTCCTGACGAGCCGCCACTGAGTTCCTTCACCATGTGTTTATTATGTGGAATGTGTTATTTCAATAATAAATAAGCATACTCTAATTGTAAGACAATATGAGTGATAAAACGCTGCTGTTTTGAAATAACAGGTTGAGCAGTAATGTTACCTACTGCAGATTATTTAGTATTTGGCAGTTACGATATAAATGGTATGTATGTACATACACATATATATATACTGGTCTCATTATCTTATCTCATATTCTGGGTAGTTATTATTATGGTAGGTGATATTAAAAGGAAATGCAATAAATGGCTAAAAAATATACTAGCAACAATCCAGTCAATTTAACAGGAAGTGAATTTAGTTGCACGCTACAGAAAAATAAACTTCGTGATAAGAGAGAAATATGATTCAGTATAATTCTAAGATAAAATACCTCTACATATGTGCTTTAGATTAGAATTGAGCTTATTATCGGAGAAATCATAGTTTTGCCTCATTTTAAAATATCTCTTAGAATTACATGAAATCATGCCACAAAAATTTCTTATTTTGAACGAATTTTATCTATATTTAAATTTTTTATTTAAGCGTCACAAATTCTATTTTTTAAAGACAGATTCTTTAATATACCAATAGTAATAAACAACGTTAAAAAGGAAGATTAAAAACAGTTATTTAGGAGAATTTTTTAGATATTATCTAGGTACATAAACATTAAAAAAATAAATAAATGAAGTTAGCAACTTTGCTGTCAAATAGCTGTAAAATTTCGATACAAATTCAACAACTGTATTCGAAAGATTGTCTTGTTTTTATGAAGGTTTAGTGTTTAGACCAGTGATTCCCAAAGTGGTCCAGGTGGACCCCCAGGGGTCCACGGGAGACTCGACGGTGGTCTACGTTGGCGTGACAAAAAAATGGGGGTTCACAATTCGTAAGCGGGGGTCCACGAAAATTTATCTGGTTCCGATAGTGAAGAACTAAAATGTTGGCTTGAGTTCACCTATCAATGTAGGCAGATAATATTTTAAGACGCTCAGCGACTGTTACTTGTAAAAACTTGCATATTCCATATTCAGTACAACGTGTCGAGTTTCTGGAAAGTAAAGATCCAGATTTAAAAGAAAACCTGATCAAATTGAAAGCAGGCATCGCGTATATGGCAGATTTGTTCAAAAAATTTTATGACATTAACTTACAATTACAAGGGGACAGCCTCAATTTAATAAAAACAAAGGGTGTAATTTCAGTTTTTCTTGGAAAATTGATATTTATGAAGCAAAATATTAGTCGGCGCGAATTTTCCCAGTTTCCAAATTTGTCACAGGTAGAATGCCTTGATGAGGATATTCACACATACGTTCAATATTTAATTGCCCTGCATGATGACTTTAAAATCAGATTTGAAGATATTCTGACGATGGAAATACCACCATGGATCATAAATCCACTTGATGAAACGGAAGTGGAGAATGTGATATTACAATAGGAGCTACTCGAGCTTAGCACCAATGAGGAACTGAAGGTGAAATTTAAAAGAGGGAAGCAAACATTTTGGCTGCAGGCAGAAATACCCGAAAAATATCCTGGACTGTGGGGAATTGCGAGAAACCTTTTGATAGCGTTTTCCCTCGTCATATCTTGTCGAGAAAAGTTTTAGTGTCGTTACAAACCTTTTAACAAAAAAAGAGGAGCAGATTGAATATCACAGAACGGGGAGATTTGCGGTTATTCCTAACAAAACTGAAGCCAAATATTGATAATTTGCTGTCAATCCATCAAGTACATCCCTCCCACTAAAATTATGACTATTTTGTTCTTGTCATTGTAGTTACGTTACGTTATTAATATCTAATATTAATTATATTACGACTGGTATCATATTACAATGTAATATGATAACAATAATAATTAATAGTGCAATGATTACATATTTGAATATATATATATATATTTTTCTTTTTATTTTTACCACTCCGAATGGGGAGTTTTCCAAATAAAATATGTGAGAATTGATTGGTTTCTTGTGCTGTGAGTAGATGTCAAAGGAGTAAAGTTGGATGGAATCACTTTTTCGATTGGCTAACTTTACTTTTTTGACATCCACTCACAGCACAATCAATTAATTAATTAACCAATAACTCAGCCGCAACGCAAATTTCCATAGTTAGATCTAATATTCACATTTTTTGTCGAGTTTTGGGAATATGGTGGAAATGTAGCTGCAGGGGCTCCACCGGAACCAGCAAAACTTTCAAAGTGGTCTATGAGAAAAAAAAGTTTGGGAGCCTCTGGTCTATAAGAATATATACAGGTTGCTCTAAGTTAAGTGCACACCATTTTGAACTTTATTAAACGATTTTACGTAGCGATTGTAATGGTGAAAAACAATTGAGTATCGCGTTTCTAAGATATTCACTATAAGTTTTCTTGTTTTAAGTGAAATATAGCGCCGTTTGAACTTGCAGAATTGTGAACAAAAATGTTTTAATATAAGACTAGGAAAAAATAAAATAAAGAACCAAAATTTCCGATCACAGTGTATAAAAATTATAATTAAAAAATCGTTTTAAGATGCGGAGATCCTTGGGCTGTAACAGTAGAGAAGTTCGTTGCTTAAATAGAAACCGCTTGAGAAAAAAAATCAGATAAATTCGTAGATAGATAGGGTACAAGCATTTTTTTTAAAGAAAATTTAGAATTTTAATACCTACTCGGAAAATGAAGCAGTTAGTGGAAAAATATTTTCTAACGAAAGATATTCGGAATTTAATGTGGAATATAAAAGCTACTTATATACAGGGTGTTTCATTATAAATATATATATATATATATATATATTATTATTCTTGACAAGCTTACAGATCACTAAGTAAAAATATTTTGAGACTTTCCAAAGCGGTTATATATTTTAATTAAACGTGCCATATGAAAAAAACCTACTCTGTATGTAAATATTTTTCATTCTGTTCTTTAATTAAATAATCTACAAATTATCTTTGGTAGTATTCACTCATATTTTTATTAAATATTATATATCAGTAAAAGGTGTTTAATAAATAGTTTTGTTTGGCAGTGTATCCACATAATGAACTAATATGCATTTTTAAGTAAAAACTATTACACACAGTATTTAAGAGGTTAAAAATAAGTGAAAAAAAGTGTAATAATTTTATTTTTAAAATGATTATACTCTACATTTAATGCTTGTGTTTTTTTTTTGTATTGGTAAAAAATAAATTTTAGTGAAAACATTGAATTGTTTATTCCAACTTCATTTATAATCAAATATATTTAAAAGGAGGCACACTTTCTATCCTTATTCAATGGTTTTTTTTTTCGTTTATCTTGAAGATTTATAATCTCATTATCATTCTGGGAAATCTCATCTGTTGAATAACTCAAATTATATCCATGCAAAATTATTTAAAACAAAAAATACGATCCTGAATTTGACCTAGTTTCTTTTCCCTTGGGAATGGCACAGATATTTATCTATACTTAATTTGAAAATTAGTTTCGACACTTGAAAAAACCCAGCGGAGTTCTCTAACACGGTATTAAATATTTATATTTTTTTAATTAATTTCACGGTTGAGAATGCAACGAACGGTATATATAGAGATGCAAAAAGTGTGCAAAGGTGTTTATATGACGGGGTTGAATTTAACATAAGGGGTGCGGCCTATACTATAGATTGTAGAATCTAGGACAGTGCACGGTTTAATTTAACCCTTTTCCTCTGGCGGAATTAAATGGAAAAGAACTTACCTTGTGTTTTCTTCCTTCGATTGAAATGTTCGCCAAATATTTTTATCCTTCTAATGCGGGAAACACGTTGTCGCTGCAGTTCTTCATGCGGTTATTCCTTCTTGGGTACCTTATTAATATTTATCGATAATAACTAGGGGTCAACTCATTTCTTCTGTCGAAATCTTTAGGTACTAATACGATTTTTAATTGAATAAAGAATGTATCACCAAGGAATTCTCCTATTACGACTATGAACACATGGTTTGTTGGATCATTCTCCTCTATCAATTTCAATTGGATTTCCTCGATGCCCGGCGTTTGATGGTATCGGATTACTTGAGGCGTGTCTTTTAATTATTATTGTCTATTCGCTTCTCAATTGGAATCGGGGAGCTGTCTTATTTAGCGGCACATTCACTTCTACTATTACAACGTTGAACGTATCGTTTCTGCTACGCACACACATGCAAACCCCCCCTTATAGTACGTGGTTACGGTGCGAAGGCGTCTCGTGGTACTTCGCAATGCAACGGAATACAACTACTAGCGCTCCAGTCTCGTTCGGTTCGGCATTTCCACGAGGCATACGGTGGGATTATATATAACTGATATAACCGAACGACGAGCAGTTACGAAAACGCACGAATCGGCAACCAAAAGCTATAACCCCCGTTCGATAGCGACGAACCGTTCGTTGCATGTCTGCGATGTCTGGCCCAAAAGTTGTAGTGGTATAGTTCGCTTGCCCATCCGCGTACCTTTGGAACCGTTAGGGAGGTTCCATATGTACAGTCGATGTCGGTGAATTATTCAGTCGCTAACAAAAGAACGTAGATATATAGATAGAGCTTTATTGTATATGTCACTACCAACACTGAAAATACATTGTAAATTCTGCTAATCTACAAATATATTGACAATTCTACAATACAATATAAAAATTTGCATGTTAAAATGGGACACCGAATCTATGTATTCCTCAACGGAATAACTACAGTACTTGAGCAAAACAGTCCACGCTTAAATTGTTTTATAGTTGATATAGTTTTGAGAGAACGAGGAAGCAATGGAAGTTGCCTGGTCATTCCCAACCGATTAAAAGGTTCCTCAAACTTGTCCCTCGCCCTAGTATTATGCTCATGAATATCAGAGATATCCATACAAAATATATGAAATATAACTATCACTCTCTCTTTGAGAGATTGTGCATTGTTGTTTGGTGATAGTGGAAAACCTAGCGTTGACTTTTGTCAGTGTGATAGTTATTGTTACACCAAAGGTTCCAAAACCCAATTACTGGATATGAAATATATACACTTATATTTTGCAATTTTTTAAAATCGTTTAAAACATAACATTTCCTACGTAGTTTGACCTGGTAATTACTATAGTTAAAGAATTTTTGCCCTATCACAATTAGTTCTGCAGATAATTGCATGTGGGTCTTCAATCTTCAGTAGAATCATGCAGATGTGGGCCAAATTTGATCGGTAAAGTCCAATATTATCTCTTCCAGAAGCGAAAATACTTTTTCTATGATAAATACACCTACAGCTTCCATTTGAAATACGATTTCACGCGCTTTGAAAAATTGAAATTTTCTATGTCCCTTCGAAATTTGTTAAATTTTGCATTTTTTAAAAATCGTTTAAAACATAACATTTCCTACGTAGTTTGACCTGGTAAATACAATAGTTAAAGATTTTTACCCTATCACAATTAGTTCTGCAGATATTTGTATGTGGGTCTTCAATTTTTAAAAGAATTATTAAAATTTCGGCCAAATTTGATCGCCAAAGTCCAATATTATCTCTTCCAGAAGCGAAAACACTTTTTCTACTATAGATACACCTATAGCTTCCATTTGAAATACGATTTCACGGACTTTGAAAAATTGAAATTTTCTGTCAAAAATCAAAGGGGTGCCCCTTCGAAATTTGTTAAATTTTGCAATTTTTTAAAATCGTTTAAAACATATCATTTCCTACGTAGTTTGACCTGGTAATTACGATAGTTAAAGAATTTTTGCTCTATCACAATTAGTTCTGCAGATAATTGCATGTGGGTCTTCAATCTTCAAAAGAATCATTAAGATGTGGGCCAAATTCGATCGGCAAAGTCCAATATTATCTCTTCCAGAAGCGAAAACACTTTTTCTATGATAGATACACCTACAGCTTCCATTGGGAATACGATATCACGCACTTTGAAAAATTGAAATTTTCTGTCAAAAATCAAATTGCATATGGGTTTACAATCTTCAAAAGAATCATTAAAATTTGAGCCAAATTCGATCGGAAAAGTTTTCTGTCAAAAATCAAGCAGAACAACATGCGTATTTCTCGACTTTGTTAACTCGGGGAAACCATATTTTCATCCTTCTTTTGCTCATATTACAATCGACAGGTTAATAGTGTAAAAACAGCTGTAACAGCCTATGACACATTTTATCCTTAATAGTTACGAATTGGAATAATCCAAAATCAATAATAATTGAACTTTAAACTAGTACTAAAAGCTTTCAAATTGATCACTACTGTATCAAATAAAATGCACCTAAACACTTACTAAGTAGCTATTTATCAAGCTATTATTAGAAAACTGCTTCTAAAAGTATTTAGATCTAATTCACATATTCTTGCTATATAAGAATTGAAAATAACTTAGTGTGAATGCATTTTTTTTTTACAGAATTTAGACGTTCCGTATCGTTTAATATTGTTATTTAACGTATAGATACATTTTTTACGTGAATATGTTAAAACGAGATAGAATATTCTAATTTTTGTAAAAAGAATACTTAAAAGTGAAAGTTAAACTTTTCTTTCACATTTGGAATAATCAATCCGTTTTATCTATCTAAGTAAAATAGAGAAAAATCTCGTATCTTGACCCTACAGGCTTTTCAATACTTATTTACCTTCAGTTTCATTCTTTTGTTTTTTATTTTTTTACTTTAACGTGTATTTTATTATACATTGCCTCTACCATTTTGCCATGCCAATTAACAATGCATATACGCACATGTTGGCAGTTCTAAACTGCATATGCAAATTGTTTATTCGATGTATATTTGAAGGAAGGTTCATTAACAATTCAGCCGTTAAGAAAAAATATACGTTAACTTTTGCTCTTCGCAAACACGTTCGCAGTTAAAAATTAGCAGAATAAACGGGAATGTACAGACTATTGTTGATTTTATTGTTTTGCGCTTTCTAACGCGGAAGGTGGAAACTTTTCGGTGAACTTCGCATCTTCGGAATGAAAAACGATAAAATAAATTTAGTCATAAATTTAGTTTAAAATATTACAATAAAATCGTTTCAAGGTACTGCCTATATTAATTATATTGATATGTTTTAAATACGATTGTCATGTTAATTGGCTATTCTTTTAAATGTCAGTTGTTTGGAATAAAATATAATTTAATATGTTATAACAGGAAGAACTGTTTAAAATATATACAGACTGTCGCATGACGAATGTCAGCGATCTCTATATGGAGAATTATACACGAGAAAAATCTTTTTGAATTGCCTTTAAAATTCTAGTTATAACTTATGTAGGGATCCCTATACCTAAATTCATTTGCTTTCGAGATATTTCGATTCTAGGCAAAATGGGGATGTCAAGGTAAAAAGTCGTTTATCAGTTCAAAACATATACAGGGTGGTCCAGATTTTTTTCGGGATACTTTACTAGCGTACTCTAACAACAAAATTAATGACAAAAGTTTATATAAACATTTGTCATTAAATGTTTCCTAACGGAGATATCGCATTGTAAACTTTCATAAAAGAATTCTAAAGAACAAGGTTTATTCTGTTAGCAAGTGCATGAAAAGAATGTATTTTTAAATTTTAATTAATGGTACAATAATTAATAATGAAGATGTTCAAATTGTAATCCGCCAACCTCGATACATTTCCTACAACCTACAATTTTTTTTTTTTATCATACAATTGTAAAAGTATACGTTTGTTTGTCTATAATGTTTGTAATTTATTCGTCGTTTATAATTCTTTTAACGTGCATAAAAAAAAAATTGTTATTGTTAGTTTTATGTGTTTTGACCCTTTGTGCGATAACGTTTACAATCAGTTCTGATGAAGGCTTAAATAATGAATAAAGAAGCCGAAACGTAAAAAAAATTTAAATCTTTTATTTTAATAACCAGCCACATTCCAAATAAATAAATTTCGCCTACAATATACCACTTTTGGCTAAATAAAATTTCTCCCTATTATTTCCTACAACGTCGAACCAGTGCATCAATGGAGTTAGATATGTGTAAAGGATTTTGCGTCATTTCATTACATGTTTCTTGAATTTTTCCAAGTACAGTAGTACCCCGTTATCCGCTGACTCCGTATCCGCGGTTTCAGTCATCCGCGATTTACCTATGATGAGCAGAAAACGCGTTATATTAATAAATACAGAAACAAATAAAGACATTCGAGCCTTATTCTCCTGTTAACTATGAGTTTAGTACTATTCGAATTGTCGGACAAGACAGTGCTAGCAATAGTTTTTAAATAAAGCCGTAAATAAAGACGTTTTTCCTAAAATTGGTATTAAAAAAGATTTTCCCATTGGAAACCGCATTAGTTTACACACTTGTATAATACGATAAAGAAAAAAATTAACCAAAAAAACATTTATCGTGAAGACTTTGCTCTACAATTTATAATTAAGGAGACTTCGTTAAACCGATGAGTTATTTTCGTGGAACCCGGTATGTTTAAACAGCACTTTAGTTTAAAACAAAGGATCGACATTCCCCTTTCAAAATAATAATAATAAAAAAACGACCAACAATTCTTGATTTCACCAGGAATTCTTTCGAGAGGTCAGTGTTTGTTTCTGGTGGATTTCGAGCGTACTAGCCTTGGAGATTTTCGCTAACTGCACAATAAATCCATTCACGCATCGAGTTTAACAGAACGGAATATTTCGTATCGCAAAATTATGATTTTTTTTTGTTTAGCTTTACCTGTTATATTATGCAGTTCACCTTTGTGTTCGGTAAAGAAACGTCGATTGGTTTATTTTGCCGGGGAATATTTTAATTTTTTGGATATTTTATCATAAATTGGATTTTTATTGTTTTGTGAAATATTAATGTATTGTTTTGTAGAATGTTAATGTATTGTTTTGTATAATGTTGTTTTTTTTTCAAGAGCAAAAAGAAAAATACAGTTAAAACCTAGAATTATGTAATCTAATGCAAAATAGATTGATTTTGGTAAGAAAAACTAGAGGGCTTGCATTAGCTGAGTATTTGTACAGCTAAATATATTTTCCCTGAAATTCAGGCGATTAAAGTAATTCAGAATCCTTTCAGGTCTTCGAAGGAAGTCCATTAAACACAGACTATATTTAACCTCTAGCATGGGTTTCAATAACATAGACTTTAGCCTCCAGGAAAACAGTTGTGTTTTTCCCAAAGCATCTTTTTTTTTCGCACCTTTGGACTGTTATCAAATATTCCTATGACTACACCCTGCTCTGTTCTCAAACCGTCTGTAAACCAGCAGGTGTTTGGCTGGATCAGTGTGCCTTCATTGCAATTCAATTACTTTTGCCAGTTTTGGAAGGGGATAGTGCAAAATACATCCACCATTAGCTCGAGTACTTCATCATGTTTGATAACATTTAATCTTGATGGGTTTATTTCGTCCAAAATTGCTTAGAAGAATTTCAAGCACGGTTTACAAATTTTGATAACAGGCAGTTTAAAAAACAAAAACTTTAGATAGAGTCGTAAGTCTGTTTCGTGAAAATGGTAGCATCCTACAAAAATCTAGAAGTTGAGAAGGGAAAAAACGTTTTGAAGACTTTGTTACCAATGCTAAACAACAAATAATGGATGATGCATCACAAATATGTATTGGGCATCAATCTCTCCATCGGAACCACTTATAAACTTTTACACAAAGACTTGATGGTTTCACCTATAAGGATGAGTGAATTTCCAAAACATGAGAATGTGGAGCCATGTAAACCCAAAGAAAATACTGAAAAAATAGGTGTTTCGACATTTTTCGATCATAAACGAATAATTGGGCTAATATTTTTTCAACGTAAGCAAAATATTTGTCAAATATTTTCCTTAATTATTCCCTCAAAAAAAATTTGGTAGTTTATTGTATGTTTTGATCGCATCAGGTGTCAGAAATTTTTCATATTTGTAACTTGTGTTTTTTTCTTAGGTGTGAATGTCTTCGTGTTTTGTGTGTGTGTATTTCTGTATTAGGTGTGAATTTGTAATCACTTTTCATTAATTTGTTGTCGATTTTGTGTACTGTAAGGAGATTTCTGAATGTTATTAATTGTTGTAAATTTAGTTCTTGCGTCTTCTCGTAAACGTCCTTTGATGGTGTCCATTTGTCCATGTTATACAGTGTCTTTAGTATCTTGTTCTGATGTCTTTGTAGTTTATTTAAATTTTGCTTAGTTGTATGGCTCCATATGTTTATTAGATAACTAATATGGGACGTAAACGTACTGTGACATACAGACTTCTTCAGATATTCTGGTATTATGTCTTTAATTCTGCATTCCTGCTATAATCATGGTGTTTCTTTTTATCAATTTTTTTACGTGGGTATCCCATTTTAGGTTATTTTGTATGGTTAATCCTAGATATTTTATTTGGAAGGTTTGAGTTACGGCTTGTGTTTTAATCTTGATGTTAAAAGTGGGTTTATATGTTTTTTTTTTGTATATACCATGTACTCTGTTTTGTTCTCATTGATCGTTATTAGATTATTATAGCACCAATCTTCTATTTTTTCCACATCTTCTATAATGTGTTGCTGAAACTGTTCGTCGTTCTTGCTTGAGCAAACGATGCATACATCATCTGCGTATGCATATATTTCTCCGTGGATCTTCAAATTAAAGATGTCATTTGTATAGCCTATGTACAATATCGCTGGTATATTCCCTCCTTGGGGGATTCCATATTCTGCTTGTAGATGTAGACTTTCTATTTTGTTGACTATTGTTGTTTGTCCTCTATTTGGTAAATATGTTTTTATTAAGTTTCTATTTCCGTTCTTTATCCCCAGAGCATCAATTTTTTCGACTAATTTCGTTTTGGAGATAGTGTCAAACGCTTTTTTTCATATCTAGAAAAAGTACTACTACCGTCTTGTTTTTAAATCAAGTATTTCTAAATAAATGGATGGGAGGATTAAGGAGGATTAAAAAAATTGTCACCTAGATCTCCTTCGCGTGATCAAGGAGATCTATGGATTCTTATTTGTGAGGACACATAAAGACGCTTGTGTAGGCGTCAAGAACGTATGCACCACTGTATAGGAAATAGGAGAGGTCACATCGACAATGAATCTTCTTAATAATAGTCCAGAGGCATTGAGAATAGTAGGAAATTCCTTCAACCGCAAAAATATTTTACGGTGTTTATTTGCTCGGTTTGTTTAGATTTCTTCATACATAGGTCCTTACTTGTTTACTTTCCTTTTGTTAATTGGATAGTAATGAATTTTGCATGGACAAATTATCATGAACAAAATCCTGGATATAAGTGTACTTAGTTTCAGTGACGTCACATAAGACGTGATATTGCATCCTATTCTCGTATTTCTCATATTAGCACATATTCCACACAAAAGCTAATTACTAAATCTCTATTCACCTGACGTTCTATACGTGGCCGAATCAAAGATAAAGATAAAAACACTTTTCGACGGGATCCCAAAGGTCGAACAAATGCTTCTGAAGGTTAGGCCATGCGCGCGTACTTGTAAGTATGTGCAAAAATATCGTAGATGCATACGTAACTGCCAATCTATAATACCTATAGAAGGATCCGATGCATCTCCGTCAACCTTTCAGCAACACCTCTCTCTCATTATAAATTTGATGGGACTAACATTTTCCACGTGAACTTGAATAGACGTTTGCAAATAAATACTTGTGTGGGCTCAAATCATTAACGCGACCTCAACTATAATGAATGTTTGTCGTTATTTGTCTTGTTAGATTATTAAATGGGTTTTTTTTTCTTCATTCTTTTAAAACGGTATTGACAAGGAATATTTGTTTGCCAAAGTACGACGCAAGAGCGTTGGAGTAGCATTTAATAAGGTGCCTTATTCATTCTGATAATCATGTTAGAGTTAAAACGTTTTTGTGTGTTTTCCACTTAGATCTTTAAACCGTCTTATTGTCAAAAGGTTTTAAATCGACTGTCGTCGAAAATGTACGTTTAAGAAATGAATATTGAACCAAAGAATAATAGGTGCTTAAAAAAAAAAAATTTGCACTTTTTAAGAGCACAATTATCAAATGCAATAGATGAACTTCCTATTGCAGAAAAAATAAATTTACACTTTCAATTAGACGGTGGTTCTGCGTATAATGCGCAAGCACAGACAAGCCATTAGACTATTTCAGGAATCTGGGTTGGATCATATTCACCATTCCTATATACAAGGCCTAAATTCAATTGGAAAAAGTAAACATGCTGTCATTATTGAACAGTTACGCTCTATGCCGACAGAAACCTTGGCTGAGCTAAGAAAAGATATCTCTGGTGCCTTATTCGAATGACGAAGCACTTGCATTGTTACTAGATCTAGATTTAACTAAACAACAGTATGAGTACTTTAGAAAATGTATTACAGATAAAAACCTCAATATGTTTCCAGCGTACAAGTACGTGCTCGAAGCGAAAACCCAGTGTTATCCAGATAACATGGAAAGAAGTGATATAGGTGCCAAAATAAAATTGCAGTCTCTTTTAGATCACACAGTTACTAGATTATTGATGCTTGATTCCATTAAAGTTGTGACTCTGTATCTTTTCACCTATTACTTTTAACACGTGGATAAAATTTATGTCACTTTGTCCGCATTTAAAAAATGCCGAATATCATATTTTTATATGAAAAATTTATAAACAGCTACATATAATTCTTTTTGAAACACTCTGTATACATCATTATTATAGTTGTTATATTAATAAGTAGTGTTTATTATACTAGTTTTTATAATTTAATCTTTTAAGGTGAAATATATGCAATTAATTACACATCTTCATATGTAGATATTTTTTTCTTAATAAAGTAATAATATTTTCATAGTTTTTAATGGTTCACATTAAACTTCAACTATTTAGCAGTACTCATACCAAATTTTATGAAAATCGGTCCAAAGATGACAAAGTTACAGATTTTTGGCAAAAAAATGTCGATTTGGAACCACTGTGCGGTGTACGGATGGGGCTCTAAGAGAGACCGGTAAAGATTTTCTGGCATCGCCTCGATGCCAGAAAATCTTTACCTGCTTGGTCCCATCGATAAGATTTGTCGCATAAACAGGTTGAGGCAATGTGGTGCAAATGCAAAAACCGGCGATTCACAATACCCAAAGGTATTTAAAAAAAATGTACTAGGTAATTGCAAGTTCCAATCAAATTGGTGCCCGACAGTCTCCGAGCCAGATTCCCTCATCAGTGCTTCTCTTTCGTCGACCGATCTTTCCGAACGGTAATGCTCGTAACAGAAACCTATTTATTTGCCCGATGAGATCACGCAATTCGAATTATCAGTTGACGTAAGTAAAATCTCGAGAGCTCTTTCGCGTAAATTATTCATTAATTACTTTTCTCGGTAACACAAATCGTTACTCTTAAACCTTCTTGGGATAATATTATTTTTAACCTTACATAAGACTTTGGTAAATATAGACGAATTTGATGTACTTACACATGTATTATTATGTTTGTATGCACATCTGCTCATTTTGATTGCTATTAACTACTACAAAAATACAAAATAAATATTGACCCTGTTAGACAGCACTTATTGTATGTCCAATGCTGTTTGTCTCTTTGTGCCGTATGTGAAAAGCAAAGTAATTAGATAATTTTTTTTTCTTTGAGTGACGTCTTACGGCATCTTCTGTTTTGGTAATTCAATCGATTGATGTAAATTGTAAATTCACTTGGAAATGTGGAATTTATGCCCCCGGACAATGCTATTTTTCCATCGCATTGTTGAACTTGTAATAACCTCCGAGAGGTGATGAATATGTACAATGTATTATTCTGCTCGTTTGACTTTGGACTAATATAATTGACTTTAACTACTTATTCAAAGTGAAAAAATGGAATGCAGAATTGTCGTCAGAAGAACTATTGTATTTTAAATTGACTGGCCATTACAACCTTTTTAAATAGGAATGTTCATATTTTACCATTAATTTACGTAGGGTTGAGTCGCCTAAGACAGGACTATAAATTAAAATGAGATTTTCAAATTACAAGGATCAAAGTCAGAGTTGCCTGCCATCTATATGTGAATTGTAATACACTCCGCCAAAAAAGTATCGCATAAACTAAAAAAGGGCATTTATGAACCAAGATATTTTTATACGTTCACAAAAAGTTTGCCTCGTGTATGTGAACTATAAAAACACTAACAAAATAATGGAACTTAGCGTTTTTACTTTATTTTTTTCCTAAAAGAACACATTTAGAAAAATGCATATGTGTAGGGCTTGCTCAGTTGTTTATTGAAAGTCTTCCTATACGGACAAATTTTAAAGTGCGAAGTCAGAGTTCTGTACCAACGCTTTTAAAACTAAAATGAGCAATTTAACTTCAGAACAAGTGGCTGCTATAGTTGCTTTAATCGAAGATGGACGATCTCAAGCATACGTTGCTAATTTGATGAACATCAATCAGTCAAGTGTTTCTAGAGCCGTAGCCAGATATAGGGAAACAGGCATTTACAGTAGAAGACCTGTACCAGGTCGTCCAAGATGTTCTACTCGCCAAGATGACCGCTATTTACTACTACAAGCATTACGTCGAAGACATGTAACTGCGAGACAATTGCAGAACGACTTGGCTAGAGTCAGAAATACTCGTGTGAGTACTCAAACTATTCGGAATAGGTTACGACAGAGTGGATTAAGAGCTAGAGTAGCTGTAACAGCCCCTCGTCTCACTAGGAACCACCGAGTGGCTCGCTTAAGGTTTGCCAGAGAACATGTAAATTGGAACATTAATGACTGGGCCAATATACTCTTCACAGATGAGTCAAGATTTGGTCTTTACACCTCAGATAGGCGTATCTCAGTGTACAGACGAGACGGTGAGCGCTATTCGCAGTGTAATATCAGACCTAGACCTAATTTCGCTGGTGGCTCTATTATGGTTTGGGGAGGCATCTGTTTAATAGGTCGTACAGAGTTAGTACCAGTAGACAGAGGTACACTGACTGCCCACAGCTATATAACGGACATCTTAGAAGAACATGTAGTACCATATGCGCCAATTATTGGAAACGAATTCATGTTAATGCACGATAATGCACGACCGCATGTTGCAATAATCGTCCAGGAATACCTTAACGATGTTGGTATTCCAGTTTTAGATTGGCCTGCGGTAAGTCCGGACATGAACCCTATCGAGCACGTGTGGGACCTCCTTCACAGACGGATACGAACCCAAAATGTTGCCCCAGCGGACCTGCATGGACTAGCAAATGCTCTCCGTGACGAGTGGGAGAATTTGGATCAGGCTTATATACGGAGGTTAATCGAATCTCTGCCAAACCGTATGCGAGCGGTCATAAGAGCCAGAGGTGGCAATACTCAGTATTAAAAGCTACTGTTGTGACATTTTTCTTTCCAAAATTATAATTTCTTGTTTTAATAAAAATCTCAAGTATGAGTTCTTGCTTTTATTTGGCCTGTATTTTATTTAAACGATCATAGAAATTATATCTTAGAGCGCATTAAAGTATATTTACAACTTTATGCTACAAACAAAGATTATGCGATACTTTTATGATTCAAAACTAAATTATGCGATACTTTTTTGGCGGAGTGTACTTCGTCGTATTACCGTCCTTCCCTCACGGAATAGACCATTCCGGAGAGTGCATAAATGTTTAATATTGTTCGCTAAAATATTGTAGATTGAAAACGCTTTAATGTTGCTTTAAGTGTAAAGCCGTTTCACACGATCAGTCATTATTGTCATCAATACGATCAAATAATAATTTTACGAATGGAACATTTTATGAGTAAAAATCAAACCTTGGAAATATTTTAAGGTTTAGATATTAATGTGTCCTAACTAGAATAACTTGCGATCGTATAACTGTTGATAATGTAAAATTGGTTTACAAGAAATCTTCCATATAAAGAAATTATGAATTTTGTTTTAAACCCCAAGGTTTTCTTGAAAGGAAGCGTATACTTTTATTTCAACAAACAATATAAAAAAATATTTAAAAACATGTGTTTATCACTTTGGTCTATAATCAAAATATATAGGCATCCCAATAAAACAAAAAAAAAAACAAACAAATGTTATTAATGTTACCATCCAAAACAAGATTTGACGGTCAGAGGACCTGGGGTGCGGTATATTTAGATTGCAGGTACAAATGAGCGAACTGAAAATATAAAAGGGTTATTCATTTTAGCTCTTGATGGAGGTACTCTTAGACTTAGTCTAATATGCGTATGTACCGAAAATGCTGTAGTGTAAAGGTAAAGAATTAAGAAATTTAGAAATAGTAGAATGCAAATAATGCGGCGATAAAAAAAAACTGTTTTCCTTGGTTATTTCAAAAGATTCTACAAGCGATTTTGGTTGGCGTGCAACGATTAACGGATCTTGCGTCAGTAATCCTATTTACGGACGAATATACATTTACCAATGATGGTATCTTGAATTATCACAACATTCCCCACTGGGCGTATGAAAACCCTCATGATTTTAACCAAGGCTCCTCTCAAGTTAGAATATCCGTCAATGTTTGGGCAGGGCTAGTAGGCGATCAATTACTTGGGCCACATGTACCCACCAGCACACGTTAAATGCGGAATCTTATTTACCGTTTCTTCAAAATGAATTGCCTAAATATTTGGAGGACGTGCCATTAGTGACACGCCTACAATTATGGTTCATGCACGATGGAGCACCCACGCATAGTAGTAGGGTTGCTC
The DNA here is from genome assembly GCA_949128085.1 of Cetonia aurata. NCBI lineage: Eukaryota > Metazoa > Arthropoda > Insecta > Coleoptera > Scarabaeidae > Cetonia > Cetonia aurata. The sequence continues at coordinate 38,404,220 of OX421887.1, read as the reverse complement.
AACAATTTTTAAACCGAGCATTCCTACATTGGATTGTACGTGGAAGTCATATTCCTTGGCCACCCCGTAGCCCCGATCTAAATCCAGTAGATTTTTTTCTGTGGGGACACATGGAACGTTTAGTGTATGATCGTCGCCCTGGCATAGAATCTTATCCCAGTTTAAATCTTGTGAAAATAACATCTGTTTTGAATGAATTCACTATGCGTAGCATTTAATTTTTTCGATGTTTACTTATAGTTCTTTTCAAGATAGAAGAAAGTAACATTTTAAGCCTGTAATGATTTTATTGCATCTTATGTGGGGATAATTACCTGCCCGCCTCACTGAACGGGTACGGGTTGCCTGCTTGCAGCATATGAATGCAGGGGCCGGATTGAGTATAAATTACGGCACTATAAGGTAATAGTAAAACGCAATTTTAATTTTAAATATATATAATAAATAATATACATTAGGTTTATTTACAAAAAATAATAAGTTAGATATATGAAGCTTAACAATTAGTTGGTAATGCACAATAAAATTGTAAGTCATGTTTATATAAACTGAGACCGTGGCAGTATTATACAATATACTTAATATACACCGTATTTCACAAATCATCATCTGATGTGATTGAGTCGTCTTGGAAATCGATATCTGTGTCTGACTCTGAATTGTATTGCAAGTTTATAATTAAAGGTGGTACTATATTATACATATCCATGTATTCGTTTTCTTTTGCTCTTGCGTGTTTAACGGCATTTTTCCAATTATCAGCAGTTATATGTTCCATCGCATTTTTTATGTGTGTTATAGTGCTTTCACTAAATTTAGGCGTTTGATTTGTTCGCCTTATGGTATTTTTAAGTTGGGCCCATATCAATTCAATTGCATTGAAAATACAATGGTACGGCGGTAAACGTAAAATTGTATGTCCTGCTTCTTTGGCTCTATTGTCCACGTAATATATAATATTTTTTTTATACAGATGGTTGAAATTCATTTCCTATCAGATTTATATACAGCGGGAAACACAGATGTGGGCCGTTTTTAACTACATTTTGGGCCCTAAAATTTGGAAAACTGCAACATGCACATAGAATCGGAATTTTTTGTATTTAGCCATTACTCATGTATATCTTTCATGCCCTTTTTTTATTTCGTACTGCACAATAACAACCCTGTATATTCTGGAACACTTTATCAGGTCTATTAAAACAAGAGGCATTATAGAATTGGCATAGAAGTGGATTGTGAACCGTTTATTCAAGTACCTTGTTTATATTTTTCTTTTACAAATTTGTTCAACGCAAATTACAGCATTTTATAGCAATTTTTATTTGCATTAAATCATTATTTTATTTTAAATAGAAAAGAAAACAACTTACAACTATTAAAGAAGATAATTGCATAACCATAAATAATAGATACCATAAACCAAATTCTTAATTAACATTTTTTTCTCTATCTATTGCACGTGCGTATTTGGATATTACGCAAGCATTTCACTTCACATCAAAAAAAAAAAAAACTTGTACCACCAGTCGAACTGAAACACCTAATTTAATGTGTAATCTATTCGAATTAAAAAAAACGAACGAAGAAAACTGTTTTGCAATCCTAACTTAATAGTTTTCGATATAGCAAAGACACCGTTTACTTTCACTGGTGTTGGAGGGTATCCATTAATAAAAATTCTTTTACTTTCACTGGCTCTACGGATTTAAACAAATTCAGAACACAAAAAATTCATATAAAAAATTATACTTTTTAAATATAAAAATATTTCTGTTTAGATAACCAAGGTGTATTATCTACACGGAATTGATTATACAAACATTTTTTTGGTTACATGTTTGTTAAAGCATGACAATTATAATGATTTTGTCAATGTTAATTATAGATTCTTTATTGGCTCACTATGTTTATACAGAATGATTTATCAAGAATGAATAATGTTTTGACATCTTCTACTAGTTTACACCAAAAAGTATTATATAATAAACCAACAATTGTTTTCTTTATTCTGAGAGCTAGTCGCTTTGCAGTGCAGATTAGTCTTTCTCAATTCTTTGTAACGAGAACACTATTCTATTAAAATAAAATTTGCTTTTAGTAAGTCTTTATTAACAAAAATTTTAGCATTAAATGAGGAACAGGGAATTCATAGTTTTGGAATCAGGAAGTATGTCAACTTTTTAGAGAAACTACCAGCGCACAAACCATAAATCATTTTTTTTTTATTAATTCATTCCAAATCACGTTCTTAAATTTTATCCTTCCTCTTAATATAGAGGTAATCCATGCACTTTAGCGGCACATGTCCAATCTCTACGGGCCACGTAACAACCAACAAGTTTCCTCTTTCCAGTGTATTCTGCCCTACCATGTAATACACGCCAATTATCCAAGAGCAAGACAGTTCCAGGTTCCAGTTGAATCCACCATTGATTGGACTCCTTTTTGATTTCGGCCCCCAGTTTCATGTACGCCCTGTAGTAATTTAGAATATTTTCGAAAGGAATGCTATTCAGGTAGGCCCTGTCGTAGTAATTGTACCTGCCGAAGAATTCAGAATTTTCCCCTCCAAAACTAATATTACATAAACTTTCAAACGTACCTTATCTGCATCAACTTCCCGGTGATAGGATGCATTTTGATGACCGGCTCGACTGAGGTGAAATGTAATTGGGAGCCCACGAACTCGGATTCTATCGGAAACTTCTTTAAAATATCAAAAGCCTCGGGATTTGTCATCTTCAAGTTGGTAGCGGCGTTGAATCCGTCGACCAATAGCGTTTTGCCGCCAGTACCTTCGTGTTTAAGCATATGGAACACCTGCAGACTAGAAAGATAATCCTGATCGCTTTGATTTTATCCGAGCTAATTAAAGAGCATACCCTGATGCTTCAGAGAAGTAAGTGTTGTCATTATGAGCGTCTAAAGATATTGTACTATAAGCGGTGTCTTCAAGCGCGAAATCGTTGGTGACTTCCCACATTTCACCGAAAATTGTTTTCTTGACCGGCATAGCATGACTTACCACTTTTTCTGTCGCTTCTAACGTTGGTTCCACCTAAATTTACAATAGTATGCGTCAACTATTTAAAGCTTTTACCAACAGGCAAATATTAATACAACCAATTAGCAGGATTGAGTAGAATTCGTAATGTTAACATATAATTCCTTTTAAACAAAAATAATTAGTCAGCGTATTTCCAGTACCTCAGTGACGAACGCGAAACCATATGTTAAAATGCTTTGTAATACTCTTTTTATCCCAATCGGGTCTGCGAAATATTCCTTGCAAGAAACGCTTGCGTCTGGAATTGAAGCTAATTTTGCAGTATCCCAAAGTATCACCTGGTTCCTTGATTTTCCACGGTCTTCTATCAACTTCTTTAGAAAATTTAAACTATATTCAGTTTGGTGATTATCTGGCCCTTCAAACGAGAAATTACCTTAAATTACTTAAACAAAACATGCCGCGAGGAACGTACAAATAATCTTTAATTTATCTCCAATTTCTTCGCAAGATATCGGTTTGATATCGAATGGTAATTTCGCCAAATCTGTATTTATCTGATTGCTCTTGTAATTGTAGCATTCAGAGCATCTGGAATAGCGTCAAAATTAAATAAAATCACTGAGGTGTGATCAAAGTATAACTAGGTGGTACCTGCAATGATCTCTCAACCAAAAATAGTGAAATTTGAATTCCTGTGGTTTATCTTCAACATTCGATAACTCCAAATAATCTTCATGGAGACTTAGAAATCCTAAAATGGCATATTTACGTTTGCTTTGCCATAATCAAGAGATTAATGATTCTTACTTTTGTTTATTTGTTTACTAACACTAAATAATTTTAAAGCTGACTTGGTGTACTGTAACATCTCCGAAGTTAAACTGCTTTTGACTAGCTAATGTTGGCAGATCGCAAGCAATTGTAATCTCAATTAATATTCATGTGTAGAGTAAGGTCATGTTATGTTTATGTATCGTTTATCTTGTGTTTTTCCTTTATTGTGATAATTTAAAAGTAATTTGATTTCGTCACTTATATTTCTTTACATTCAATAGAGCTAGTTTTATCGTTTTGCGTTAATTTCCGGTATATTTTTAGCAGATCAGGAACGAATGTTTAAACTTAAGAAAAATAGATTTCATAATATAGGTTTATTGCAAAATATGAATCTTTAAATATCTATATATGTACGTTTTGCAGAGTAATTCCTCTTAGAGTGTTCTATAGTGTATGATTGGTTGCATGAATTTGCCTGTTGTACTTAATGAAATTAAGCAAACAATTGGCAAAAAAACTTTTTTTTTATTTTAATGTAGTGCTTGAATAGTATTTTGTTCTAATTGGATGTTGCAATAAAGCTAAAACAAACGACGACGCAGTGCTGAAATGAATATTACCGCACAGTGTGCTGTAATGAGACATCAACGCACTAGTGGGACTCTTGCCGGAACGTAATATAGGCGATTAATGTGCAAATTAGAAAAAGTACCTACTGTAAAAAACGTGTGCCACAATAACATGTAATGCTCGCACTTTGAATCTCTCGCATTACATAAACGTCATTATGACACTTGTGTTTTAAAATAAATTATAGTTTGAGAGTGTCGCCCTCTTCAGGCTTTTTTTCAAACGGAAATTTTAGGAATAAAATTCATTGCTTTGATTGCTTAGTAATTTTACCAAAAAAACCACATGAACAATATCTTAAAGTTGTTCAACCAATATCACCCCAAACTTAACTTTACTTTGGAAATAGAGAAAGATACTAAAATTAATTTTTTAGAAATCACTTTAATTAGAAACAAACATAATAATAAAACATAATTGAATAGTTAGATACATAAATGACGTTTCAAATCAACCAATAACACAAAAAACAAATGTAGTCATTGCTTTAACAGATAGAGGCATATAGACAACATGTCACCAACATTAGAACCATCTTAACTATGAATCAATATCCATCTGATTTCGTGAATAAAATAATAAAAACTAGAATACACAAATTCTATAATAATAAAAGAAACACACAAGTTTCTACAGATAACACCTAAAATAATCCAAATAATGTTAAATATTTTTCGATGCCATATGTGCTAGTTTTGTCAGAAAAATCTTTAACTATATTTTTAAACCTTATAACATAAAATTATCTCACAAAAACCATAACAATTTAACAAGTGTCTTTTCAAGATTAAACGCTAAAACGCCGTTTGATAAAACGGAAAAAAATTTTCGTTTTCGCCATTAAGAATATCCGGAAAAAAGAGATCGAGACTTGGCCACTCGCTTTTTCCTCTCTTACGGTTATTGATGAGCACTTTCGACCAGCCCGTACAGTAGTGTTTACCGCATTTCTTATTGTTAGTTTAATTTTCCACATGAATGTTTTTATTTCCACTTAGAATCGATGGAGACGTATGCATCAATACATTACATATCATACAAGTTATTAGCATAAAAATTATACATATATAGAGAAATTGCCATTTAAAATGAGTACAGCGACATCTTTCTTTCAATAGCGGAAAATCTCATTACAGAGATGTGCTTTTTTCAGTGAAATATGTTTTCGTTAAAAAAATTGAGGCAATTGTAGTTGCCGGTATTACCGACTCAACTTTTGATAAATCTAACTGAATATTTTGCTTGAGGGTGGCGCCGATTTCAATTCAAAATAATTAATGCTCCATTTTATTATTTATGTATTATTACCATTTAATAATTATATATTGTTCGTTTTTAATTTTAAAAGAAAAATAAATAAGCAAATTTTTATATTTTAGTGGCGCCATCTCTCGAGCGATAGCGAGCACTTCAACAATATCCGAGTTACTGCTATTATCCTATAGATGCCGCTGGTGCAATTAAATTAACTTTAATCTTTTGATTAATATTTGCCGCGAAATTATACATATTTTTAAATATGTTTAAAAATAATTTAACATTTAAAACAAGCATCTCGTTTTCAGTGTGAAAATCGAATTGTATTGCAATTATTAAAAATTAATTTAAATTAAATTTTTTCAAATCAAAACGACGAAAGAAAACAACTTGGTCTATATGGCAAAAATTTATTTTTGTTTTACAATCAATTTTACAGTAACAATCATTTAAAACGGTTTTTTTTTTTCTGCACTATTTTATAGCAACAGAAATTCCTGATGTAATTTTTATACAGTAGAGTTTTTATTTACATTCTACGATAGTAACAAAACATTTTATTATTTGTCATTTAAAAACAAAAATTTTTTTTGGGAATTTAACAAAATGAAACTTACTATTACGTTGGTAACTTTCAAATCGTTCATAGGGTGTACAAGAAATATAAATCATGAATGTTTCAGGTTACTACTGATTTTAGTAATAATATAATATTAAAAAATTCTGATAAAATCGATAAAATATTGTTAGTACGTACACCATAAACACCTTAAAAGTTTCCAATGTTTTCCAGATCAGTTTTTCTGCCGTTAGATACAATTTGCGTCTAAGCCATTCATCATCAACAAAAATATCAACATTCAACAGACTAGTAAAATGTGTTAAGATCTTCTCGTTTTACAAAATAATAAAATACCTCAATATCTACAAAAAAAACAAGATATAAACATTAACCTGTTTTATTTTTTTTTTACCTAACTCTAAAACATCGTTTTTCTTGCTGTTGTTATATATTTACTAAGTAATATACTAACCGCTAAACATTAGCACCTACTAAATTATTTTTTTTATTTACATATAAAAAAATAATTAAATATATAGTCACGTGGCGTTTGAAATCAAAACTTTTCCATCCTTATCTTCGCTTTGAACATCACTTTCTTCCGATAGTTTTTGATTCGAGTAAATGCGCAGATACAACGCCCCCTCACCTGGTAATATGGGGAATTACCACGCATCGGGGACCTTTGGCAAGTTGGCAAATCAACACAGTTTCGTTGTTGGCCGTTTTGACAGGATGGTAGATTCTCCGAATTGTATAACATCACAGTCATTAATAATGTACCCATTAAAGAGACACGACACTTCACGCAGAGCACTCTTTATTGTACGATCAAGGATTTCGTGCTTTCGTCCTCCACTTTTCGAGTCTTGAGCAAAATATTCAAAACAAAAAAAAAAAAACAAAACAAAACAAGAAAAAATATAAATAAAATGGAATTTCGGGAAAATGATAATACACGTAGAACTTAAATAAATATGCTCGGCTAAGCTTGTGCTTGCGCACTATCTATGAACGCCCTGTTCCTCAATCTGGCATTAGCGTCTAACGTGTAGCTTTTGTTGATGTGTTTATCGAGGTTTCCATTCTCATACAAGTCGGTTTGTATGGGGAAACAGATTCCGATACCGTTGATTTTCCCGTTGGCGTACGTTTTTGCGTGTCCGTTGCTGGTTCCCTTAAGAAAAAAATAAAATAAAAGAAAGTAGTACAGAATTTATTTTATTCTCAAAAGCCTACCTCCACTTTGATTCTGGAAGCATCCCTGTCTTTCCTCTTGTAGGTCTTCTTGTAGAAGTCGGAGAAGAGGAAGTAGAACATGACGGCATGCATCCCGATCCACCAAACGAAGGCTTTAGGATAGTCGCAGTCGACGAAAAGCAACTGGAAGGCGTGGACCATCACGAGGACAAATTGGATCTAGTGAAGAATAAATAAAGCATGTTAATTCGTTGATGGATTAAAGGATATAAGTAACAAACCAAATATTTGTCATGTCCAGTGACCAAAATTTAAAAGATATAAGCAAAACAAGATATGAGACGAATCGAATTCAGTAATTCGTCAGATAGTTGCTCAAAAAAGTCAGTAAATATTCCAGACATAATAAAAACAAACATTTTTTTTTTTTATTTCTGATAGGATTATGTCCATATGAGGTGAACTGGCCCAAACACCAAATCATTATAGATTAATTTCCTTATTGTTTTAAATCAGAATAATGATTTATAATACAATGCAGTACCCCAAAATATTTGCAGCAAAATAACAGCAATGAAAATGATGAATTTTCCAAATAAATTTTGCTCCAAAATCTTGAATACACTTCTCTCTCACTATAACACCAAAGAATTCGAAAAGATATCAACTCAATCTCACAACTTACCATCTGCAACGTTGTCAGATACTTCTTCCACCATAAATACTTCTGGTATTGAGGCCCCAAGGCCGCGAAGAAGTAATACGTGTACATTATGATGTGGACGAAGGTGTTGAGGAATCCGAAGAAGGTGGAATGTCCGCCTGGGGTGAATTTGACTCCGAACCAAACGGACATGGGCATGATCCCGTGATGGATTACGTGCAGAGTGGATATGTGGCCGTTTTTCTTTCGTAAAACGAAAAATATCTGCGGAAATGTTATATTTGACGGGTGAGATGTTTCGATTAGTGAGTGGGACTTACCGTATCCATGAATTCTGTGAATTTCGAGAAGTAATACCACCAACATCCTCTGACCATCTGCAAGGAAGAAATATGAGGGATCGAATGGTGTGATTCACCTTTTTGATTAAGACTTACCCTTAACGCTACAGGACTGTTCGAGTAATCCACTGGTTGGCATCTGTAGCTGTAATGGGTTAACCATCCCGCCACGCAGGACTAGATAAATAATAATGAAATGAATAAAAGAGGAGAGTGTTAAAAAAAAAAAATTACCTCGTAAAACAACCAGGTACTGAATATTACTTGAAACAAGTTATAGAAAATTATGGTCTTTCTCAAATTGAAAGGTTTCCTATTTTCCATCAATTTTGGACCGACTACCTTCACACCATAGGCGTACGTGAGGCATATCAGTAGCGTAGGTAGTGGAGAGCTCATGAGGAACCAGTCTTTTACTCTCTGATCTAAAAGGATAAGAAACATTATTAGTTTTTGATTCTAATTATGCGATTAATTGCGAAATTCTCGATTAATTGCGAAATTCTCATTTTCACACGGCTATCGTCAATTGATTACAATTCAGTGTCCGGATCCGGACATATTTGTAGACGTCGATTCACAAAAGTAGCCATTACTTCGCAAAAAAGGGTTTAAACATCTTTAATACACTCACCCAAACTTATATATATATATATATATATGATTAAAACAAGTCAACATTTAGTTTTCAACGATAAAAATATGATATTTAAATAACAATTATCATAAAACTGTTAATTGTATAATACTTATATGCAATAAAAATAAAATTAGATTTGACATCTTTATTATTTAGAATGCATTAATTTGTCGTCAATAAAGCTGGCAATTTCAAAAATTAATTTAACTAATGAACTTGTCAAATTAATTTCATATCATTTTACTGCGACTGATTGAGTTTTCACTATAAGTAAAATGAGGTATAAACATTTATATGCGAGACTAATGCACATGTTGATGGTTATTTCATTGCTAAGGTGAATTACAAACATCAATCTATAATTTGAGGCAATATTGTCTGAATAGTGTTGTAAAATATTAGTGCCACAACAAGAGATTACATTGGAAGCGTTTGCAAAATCAAATTGGTTAAAAATCTGGATAATATGGAAACGGATGGCGGCAGAGTTATCAAATAATCTAGAAAGGGAAGCTTGTTGCTATTTAAAAATCTATATATGAGGGAGTTGAACCATCGAGTGCGGCACGACACATTAATGATACCGGACACAGTATTAAAATAGAGAATCTTGACCTAATGAAAAATTTTACTGATAAATTAGACATGTAACACAATTGCATATTTTCAGATTGTGCAGCATTGATTTTTAAAATACTGTTTCTCTAAAATGAAAAATAGAGCTGTAATCAAAGGTCTTCCAGCAGTCTTTGATTGGGACGCCCTGTATATGAGTGCCTCGTATATACTTTATTACGTACTAAATGGAATCCATCGATTTTCTGAATAGTTGTTAAATAAGCTTAATCAACTATTATATAGGTACTTGGAGAAAGCGCACAAAGTTTCTTTTGTCTGTGGCGACTTGAATGTTAAACATCTTTTGATTGAGGAAAATGTTATGCAATTAATGTATTACACTTTTCTGTATAACTACGGTATGAACGTATGGATATTATTTGAGAATTTAATGATGATTAATGCTGTGTGCTTGAGCATTTAAAGGCGATTCTTTACGACACACCCTGCATTATAGAACTTACCACTTTTATTGTCCATCAGATCATGGTAATTGTCTAATACGTTCATCACTATGAAAGACATGTTGTGTCTGAAACGAAAGAAAAAAGAAAGTTTAATAAAACCAGTTATTATCTAAATCCACCGAAATTGGATCAATTACAATCAACATGTTCAGAAATATACGTCCACATTAAATTATTTTTTTCTACCGGAAGCCTGCCAATGCTAGTTTGATGTTTACTTTTACCATAGCAAGGTCATTTATTATATAACGTTAGGTGAATCTGAACCGTGTCAAAAATCAAACGATATCTTCAGGCATTTTTTGTTCGGTCTTTAATTTTTTGTTTTCCGCAGATATGTACAGTGCCGTTCTTTTCTAATGTCCCCTGATTGTGACGACCAAATATCGATACTATTTTCCCTATAGCAAGGCCAGGTACTTTGGTTCAGCTCGAACTCCAAGTAGAAAAAGAGCAGAGAAGAACCAGAAGAACCTTATCATTGTTAAGCAGAGTGTAATTATATTGTCTTAACATATTTAAAGGACAAAGCAATTTCATCAATAAAACATTTGCATATATTAATCTCTTAGCTATTATCGCAAATTTAGTTTAGTAAGTGTTTCTATTTTTTTTTAAACCTATACAACATGCAAAAAAGCACATCAACACCGATTTTATCAGGCATACTATCTATGGATCGTAAACTAAACCGAGGGTAAATATATAATACAAATCATATCCGCTACCTACGACTACGAAAATAGCTGAAGCGCACGACTTAGACCGTGTGGTAGAAAGCATAGATACATGGTGGCAAGAAGCATGCAAAGAAGAGCACTGTACACTTGCTCTGTTCTTTATTTTTTTTTTTTTTAATATTTATTCAACTTCTGTTTTAACCCAACAGAACTTGTTAACAAATGCAGCTAAAAAAAAATCAATATCGTCTCTTTGTTTGAATGATTAACAACTGATATGGTATGAGAATTTTGTTTCAACGCTTATCATATCATGATATAGACATACGCGATAAATAAATGCTATTTAGCTCTGGTAAGTTTTACATCAATGGTTTCACTTTGTGATGTTACAACTCCGTTATTAAGTCTTTAGTAACTTAAACTACAAGCAGTTTCTATTTACATTATCGAGAATAGTTATTTTTTGGAGAAAAACTCAAACGCGAGCATTGGACATTTTTGCCACTTATTCGCTTATGTTTGACCTTGGCATCGAATTTTATTTGTAGCGCAAGTTTACTTTTTCTATATTTGTTTCTATATAGATTTTTATGTAAACAGAGATCGTCCTGCAATTGAGGTGACGGCTTCTCGGTATAAACCAAGTTCATTAACACTTGCCAAACCTACTTATCCGATATTGTTTACCTGTTTATATTGCAATAGAACTATATTTAGGAAGGTGACATTATGCGTATTTATATTATTTTTTATATTTCACTTGTTGCAATTCAAAAATAAATATGTAAAGTTCTCGTTAAAAAGTTTATTAATATTTGCGTACCCTATTTCTTTTTTGCTTCTTTATCGTATACATACTTATTCGCTAAATATTGAGAAATTTGGAAATTAAATATAGAAAATAAATTTATTTGCATTTCTTTTAATATATAGTGAGTAAATTCTTGTCATTCAGATTCAACTAGAAATGACCCTGATTTTCGATTCTTACAAATGGGATCACCTTTACACATTTTGATATTTTGATTCGAAATCATATTCTAAGTACAACTTGATATTTTTTTTATATAATTTTATCTTTCTCATCCACAGCGTTTTTGCGATTATTGAGATATCCATTCATGTACGTGGGTTTTATAGTGCCTTTTCAGGATTTGTTTTTGGTTGTTGTACAGGTGGACCAAATTGCATGTACATAACTGGTAAATATACTTTGCAGCGGTGATACGAAAAAATGAGATAGACAGTCCAGAGCTACTTTTGCGAGATAAAAAAATAAAATTTATCTAAATTGAATTTTCTTGAATTTATATTATGGGTTATAACTTTCTTATTATTTAAAATTTTAAAAAATTGTTCGGACATTTTTGACATAGCTTTTTATTCGAGATCTAGAAACAAAATCTATTTTTTAATTATTCTGCGAAATTTTGAGTTATGACGTCATGCCATTTTTTTCTTAAATGGAAACCACAGTAGCCTATATTCTGATTAAATAGAATATTTTCAGGACTTTACAAGAACATATAACACTTCATGTTTATTTAAATATTAAACAAGATATTGGGTTTTTATATTTCTAATAGTTTTCTAGTGTGCCATGAATACGACAGATCTATGGAAAGGCCAGCAGAGTGCCATGACAGAGAAACAAAGTAATTGATATGCCATCTGTCAAATAATTTTTTTTTTATGCTTTATATAAATCGTCAGAAAATCCAAGGAGCTTTACAAATATATATAATAATATATAACTTCATATGAATATTGAGAGAAATTGGACATTTTCTACGCTTTGCTAATAAAATGGCAATAAGCCTATGTACAGTGAAGAGCTTTTTAAACGAGACCCCCCGTAAGCAAACGTCCTGCCATTTCAGTTTGTCTTGATTTTTCTCTTCTTGTTTGTGTATTTTTTTATCTGCATTGCATAATATAAATTATTCGTTTTTTGCATCCTATTTTTTTATTTATATATAATGTTATTATTTCCTTTTTCACCCAGATATTGAAGTGCTTCTAATTGCTCTAGTTTCATCCCGTTAATGTGCATTAAATACTTTCTCCATAGGGTTTGCTATTCTTCTAACTTTTGTTTTTTGACTTATTTATCATGTTTTATAATAAAGCGTTTTAAGCACTCTAGATAAAAAAAAAAAATACGCCCAGAAATGTTAAATTTAGAAAAGTTACACCTAGAATGTTATTCTACATTTAAAATATTAAAAAAAAACATAAAAGTGGCTTCATTTAAGAATCGAAAAAACTGTCTGCAAAGAATACACACAACTGCATATAAAGGGCTTTAATTGATTTGCGCCTCTTAAGCCCTAAATCCCGCACTGCGACACAAAACATTGCCTAAGCAGATTGTTCTAAATAACTAGGTTTATCTAACTTTTCTTCCCATATGAATATGTATTCAATTTTTTTTCCAATTATTTTCTACGCTTCCTTTAGATTAGAAATTTGCCTCCTTTTACCTTTATGTAAGTTCCGATTACATAATATTATAGTATACGTACTTGCATTAATATGATATTTAATCGATTTTAATATTTTTACGTTGTATTAACTTGCATAAAAAACAGTCATATATAAAGCTCAAAAAGATACCAATTAATCTGCCTGGAATAACATGTAACAGATGTAAAACATCAAAGTTAAATAGACAGTCGTAAATTAACGGATAAAAGATATGCATGTTCCTTAGTACAGCATTGATGGATTCTAAATTTACGTTATTGTAACGTTTTTCGCTGATGAAAACATTGTCGGGGTTTCCGAAACGCATCTCCAAATGATTGAGTAGTGTTTGGTAATCCTGTCGCTCCGATAAAGGAATAGTCTGCAGTGCTTGTAGAGCATCACCGCGCAGATGCACTGATAGCATGGCTGCTTTGGTCGCTTCTGTCCCTCCGTACACCGTAGCTGTCTTTTAATGAGTGTTAAATAATCCTGCAACGCCGCCTTTCCATCGAAGGTTAGGCAGCTCACTTTTACTTTGAATAATACCAGTCACTATATTGCTGGCTTCTGACTGGCTGCTTTGCACATTGGTAAAATTTCCAGTGTCTTCATCTTCCAAAATCAGAATGTTCCTCCAACATCTTTATTTTGGCCGATCTAATTCCCCAATTATTCTGTTGGATTTTTCTTCTTGAAGTTTCTCGTCGATCTGTTTCGTCAGCTCATCCGCCATATTCTTGATTTTCTCGGAAGTTCAAGTAATTCTTCCTCCACGTCCGGAGATTTATTACCTATATTTCTCGAAGTTTCTATAAGTTTTTCTTCGATGTTTCTAGAATTCTCAATTAATTCTTTCTTAAGGTTTCCAACATTCACTGTTAGTTCTTTTTTTAGGTTTATAGAATTTTCTATACCGTTTTCTTCTAAATTTCTAGAATTTTCCATAACTTTTCTTCTAAATTTCTAGAATTCTCTGCGATTTTCTCTTATATTATACAGGGCGATCGCCACATCACCCTTAGGCCGCATATTAGAAAAATTTCTTGTATATTAAGCATTCGCGAAACCTGTTAAATTTCAAGAATTTTCCATAATTTTTTCTTTTAAATTTCTAGAATTCTCTGCGATTTTCTCTTATATTATACAGGGCGATCCACACGTCACCCTCAGGTGGCATATTAGAAAAATTCCTTGTATATTAAGCATTCATCGCAAAGCCTGTTAAATTTACTTATCGAACATGTATGATATATAGGCTTTCAGAGTCGTATACCTATTACTGATAACTTTTTCCGAGTTTCGCTGTTTGAAGAGTTCAGTTATTCTGAAGCAGCTGTCAGCATGAACAGCGAAACGTCGAGCAAAAGTTTTGACACACGCCGAAACCCGGAAGAAGTTATCAGTTTATTAGTTCCCTTCTCATGTATTTTTAAATTGATGTAGGCGATGAGCGTGTAACAAAGACACGCGAGTGACACATTTTCACTTGTACTAGTAATTTGTTAAATATGTATATTATTGCATTTTTAAATTCCTGAGAAAATTTTATGATAAGTTCTAATAGGTATAGGGAAAGTCATAGCGAATCGATGCAGAATTAAATTCTGCATCTGATCATCCAATAATATACAGGTGTTCCATTTGAAAAAAAGAACTTTTTCAACTTTGAAGATTTTGTCATTGGTCATACAATTTTGGACACCCTGTATGCGATAAATCAATTGTCAATGTGGATTTCGAAAGTGTCATTCTTGTGCTTCCATCTACCCTAGAAGTGTTTATTACCAGTCGAAAATGGGCAAAAGATACTGTGTTGCAAATAACGCTACATCTTTCAAAATTTTCAAAAAAATCAAGATATCTAAATAGCAGTTGAAAATAGGTATAGGGAAACCTATTAGAACTCATCATAAAATTTTCTCAGGAATTTAAAAATGAAATAATATACAGGGTGTTCCATTTAAAATAAGAAAGTTTATGGCGACTTCCGGTATAACCGGAAGTGGTAAGACCCTGAAAATATTTTAAAATGAAAGAGAATCTTGAATAGCCCCGGATTCCAAAAATTCAGAGTTCCAGGTATTTTCTAACCTCGGAAACTTCTAACGAACGGCTACCGTGGAAAACCCTGTGTACATATGCGTAAAATTACGTTCAAATATTGAATAACCGGAAAATCGACAACCAGCGGTCACTTTTTCTTAAGCGGCCATAAAAAATGCACGGCCCGTAAGCACAATCCATACGTCGGGTTTGTATGCGATGGTTTCTGGTTTTGCGAAATGTTCATTCACTTCAAGGTTCCCCATCGACTTAAAGCGACCGACCGTAGAATCGGTTGGCAATTAAATTAATGCCGACTACATAACGAGCGGCCATATCTGTCAGCGTTTTATTATTAGAAATTCGTTTGTTTGCATCGATTTGTCTGTCCAAGTGCGTTTTCGTTGCGTGTACTAACTAACACAATGGTATTATAGACGCAATAGAAGAACGTTTTTAATTGGAGAATTCTCGAACTGTTCGAAATTCTTAGAATGACAAATTTACTTTTCGGGATTGGCAAAGCAACGGATTCGTTCGCAACAATACGGTTTTTGCTTAAAACAAGTATTTGAAATTCCTTTTGCGATAGGGAGAATGTATCAGAATATTCAGTCATCCCAAGTAAAAACTATGCTTAATAATTAAAGAATTGTTCCATTTGTTTTCAACAAACTCCACATTTCCAAGACAAAATTCACCCGGCAACCCCAAATAAAAAATAACATAGCATTTTATATATATTTATAATAAATGTTCGTATTACAATTGCATAATTTATGTAATAAATATGTTAATGCCTACAATTTTTCTATATTTTGATGCAGTATCATTATTGATCATTATTTTGTACGGTTCAGAATACTAATTCCAACACAAATTCCCAATTCTGACAGTTAGACTCCTTGCCAAAGAATTAAAACTTAATGTTAAGCCTCGGCCTCCTATATTTTGCTAATATTAAAAAATTTTATAATGTGTCACGAGGATGGCAACAATTATTGGGTATCAACAGCCTGTCGAGACAGAGGGAGAAATAAAAGACTCTATTTCCAGTCGCTAAGCTTTCGCCATTTAATTAAGGCTTCTTCAGAGTAACATCTACAAATCAAGGAAACAGTGGTGCTACTAACAACATCACCTGATATGTAACTAAATCTAAAAACTTACAGATTGAGTCTGGTAGCTAAAAGAGGAAGGCATGCTAATTGTACGCTGTGACGGTACAACTGCAGAATTTTTTCCAACAATGTAGCTACCAGACTCAATCTGTAAGTTTTTAGATTTAGTTACATATCAGATGATGTTGTTAGTAGCACCACTGTTTCCTTGATTTGTAGATGTTACTCTGAAGAAGCCTTAATTAAATGGCGAAAGCTTAGCGACTGGAAATAGAGTCTTTTATTTCTCCCTCTGTCTCGACAGGCTGTTGATAACCCAATAATTGTTGCCATCTTCGTGATCTTAACGTTGTACAGCCGTGCTCCTACTCAACCTCAATTTATAATGTGTGTTTGTAATTTGGACTTGGGGTTCGTTCAGAAATCCACCTCTCTATTTTTGAATACAAACTTTAAAATAATTAGAAAACTTAAAAGCACAATAGTATTTAATTACGTAATTACTGAGTTTTCTTTTCTTTTTTAAAAAAAAAGACTCATTTGTCAATTATTTGCTTAATGTTATAAAGTGAAATAAGAAAATCCATACAACCAATCATACTTTCAGAAAAAGAAACGATTCCCATATTAACTCTTCTGCCTAATTTGGCTGGCGATGAACATTAGATGAGGTAACATGCTTGAAGTATCGTTCAAGCTCTTTTAGACTGTCATAAGCGGTATCATCATTCTTATTAGAGGAGAAAACTAGGTCAGGTGACCACAATTAGGACACGTAATTTGGTACATTTACTCTGAGTATCTTATTAAAGTTATTTATTTCCCTTTGTGGCTCTGCGCTTATCGCAGGTGTAGGCCGAAATATTTCTTATTAAGTTTTTATGGCTATTTTAGTATTTGTACACGTTTCATTAGACACCATACCAAAGCACATTTCATCTTTTATAGCAGTAACCTCAATAATTCAGAGTAAAATAGAAAACGCTATTTCTATATAGTTACTGGATCTCTGATTGTAAGTACAGCTCCTCCCACAATGAGGTTAACAAATATGAATCGCTGGTTATATATTTTTAGGTTGAGTTGTATTTACGGAAGATAGTTTTATTCGCTCGCGTATTTTATATCCTCCATGAATTTGGTAAATTATTTATGAAAGTTGTGCCGGCGACCTTCCTTGATTCATTAGTTTGCGAAGAAGGGTATTCATTCGGTTTAAGGCGCAAAAAGTCTACCGCGAAACCACAAAAAATCATCAGATAAACACAAATGCTTTCCTTTGTGTTTATCTGATAATCAGGTCTTAAAAACACATTTTTTATTGAAACCTCGCATAACAAAAATAAATACAGTTACGGACAATTGTCATATGCATATTCTTTCATAATTAAATTAATAAATCATTTGAATTAAAATTTTGCATAGCTTTCATTTATTTTTCCTTTTTTGTTTTATAATATTTTCTAAATAGTTAGGTTATTATTGCTTTGTTTTACAACATAATAATGAAAAAATAAATTGCAAATAATTCTTATCTGCGATTGAATATCTCAACCCGGAAGCCTTTTATATTTTCAATAGTAAGAAATTTAAAACACTGCATATTTGAAGTGTGCATATCCAACTTTTCTGCAACAAACTTACTTACTCATAAATGTTACAATTAAAAAATTGCCAAATTCAAAAAAAGAAACCTGGCTATCCACTACATATGTATACAATGTGTCCCGTATCTGTTTATTTAAACTTTGCGAGGGTAAAGCAGACTAAATTCAACGACTAAAAATAGCAAAAGTGGTAGGTCAACTTTACCCACTGTGTGATTCAATTTATTACTTATTCGTTTAATTTATTTACTTGTTTAATTTGTTTATTTAATCATTTATCTTATATTAAACCAACATATTTCTATAACCAAATACAATTGACCAACCACTTTTGTTATTTTTTATATACAGGCTGTTCATAAATATCATGTACATAAGGAAGGGGGTAATTATTTGGTTTATTTTGTGCCTAAAATTTCATATAAACATAGGTCTGCAAACGCTTCGTTACCAATCTGTAGGGTGTTGAAATTTCAAGATTTTTTCACTTTTTACTCTATGGCTCCTACAGTTTTTGAGATATTTTGCTCAAATTTGGAAGGTAGGTTACGCTATAAGGCCTGCATCATTAGCCATGCCAAATGATGATGTAAATCTACAGGGTAATAATTTTTTCGGGGTCATGCCCTCTTTTCCCACCTTGAACTTTTTTGCGATGCGCCACTGCTAGATTCTAAAATACGCAATAAAGTTTTTGTCTTGTTTAGAAACTTTTTTATCTCTTGTATTTTTTTCATATCTCTGACCGTTATCGAGAAAAAAAATAGAAAACAATTTTCTGTAATTCGCCAGAGAAAATTAAATTTTTTAAAATGGTCTAGCAGGGCTCTGGCTTTATTCACATAATCACTTGAGTTTATTAATTTTAAGAGTTAAGGTGCTACTACCTGTTAAAAAATAGGATGACCCGGTTTTCGTAGCATTGTTTTATTACAATACAAAGTAACATAACTAATAACAATAAAAACCGTAATTAATAACAATGACAAGGAAACTGCTAGAACAATTGTTGAAAGTGTCCTCCTCCAACCCTTATACAGGCGTCCGCTCTTCTTCTCATTGATGCTCGCACTCTCTCAAATACTCCTGGAGTATTTCTTATCGTTTCAAATCCATCGATTATTCGATTTCGTAAGTCATCAACAGTATTCACAGGTGTTGTATACACTAGAGATTTGAGATGTCCCCACAGGAAAAAACGCTAATCCATTTAAAATAAGCAAGTAGCTGTCGACCTCTGGTATAACGAAACGTTTTCGGAAGTTGAAAGTAATGTTAAATAATTCTCCAGGTGGGGTTCTGTGTAAAAATTTTTCGTCGCATTAATCTAATTTTGCAAAGGATCTCCAGAAAATAATACTGTACGAATGGCAAACACACTGTATATTGGTAACGATACAAATCGACCTACCACTTTTGCTGTTTGTAGTCATCAATTTAGTCTACATTACTCTCCAAATGTTTGAATAAAATGATACGGGACACGTTATATATACGAAATAAGATATTCTAATAAACCAATAAGAATATGCGGAAACAGGAAATCTGTTTTACCAAGGAATACAACAAAATGTTTTTGTAACGTGTGCATGGGTGTTTTGATAACAAAAAATAAATTATAGAAACAAGAAATTCTGTGTCGGATAAATACACAATGCATCATACATAACGTTTGTTTACGCCGCAGTAAAATCTAAACTCCGTTTTATATGCGCTCGCCACTTATACAGGGTGTCCCTGAAATAAGAGTACAACGTATTAAAAATGGGAAGCCCTAATTTTATTACACCTTTTATCTAAATTAATTTTTCCAAAATTCCCACGCATACGTGAGGAAAAAAATGGCAAAGATATTTATTAAATATCCGTCACGCCACTGGTATTTGAGACACTACACTTCTAACCAACGAAGGTAGGGCAGGCAACACGCGACGTATAACTACGCTCTGAGTCTCACTCTGTCTGGATCCTTACGCATGAACACATCGGATATGGCTTTTACCACACGCGAGTTGTTCGATATGATTTATGTCTACGGCGAAGCAGGAGGAAGTTGTCGAAGAACTCTACGTATCTACCGGCAGCGATACCCCAATCGTAGAACCCCGTCTTACACGTGTATAAAGGATACCGTGTTTAGATTAAGAGAAACTGGTCGATTGCTACCAAATTACGAAGGTCGCGGACGTGAAAGACCACGTCGAATTTTACGAGCCGAAGAAGAATTGCTGGTTATTGTGAACAGAAATGCAGGTGTAAGTACACGTGATGCTGCAGGGCAAGTGGGGGTGTCACGCAGTACGGCACACCGCATTTTTCGAAGAAACTTGTTACACCCGTATCACATTACGCACAAGTGAATAGAGTTATTCATTAATAGATTCCACATTTTACTTTCAATATCTTCTTTGAAATTTGCTTTAAATTTCGCGTACGTAATAATATTGGAGTCGTTGACTCGTATCAGCTGCATACAATGATTATCTGTATATCACAGCTGTATTTACAAATGACCTTAAGATATAGTATAAACACAGATAGTGGATCCATGGGCGGCACATTCGTGACGTTTCAATGAGTTTTTAATTGTATATTCGATATTGCAATTGGCGTACGAATTTTTGGATACTTATTCAGTATAATTTGGGTTTCCCATTTTTAATATTTTGTACTCTTATTTCAGAGACACCCTGTATATGAATCACCTTCTATATTTCAAATTTCATTCTGAACGCGTATATCTTTAAAATTAAAAATTGAATGTTCGAGCATTTTTTTATAAAACTATACGATAACATAAAAAACAATTTTTTTCCATAAGCGGTTACCACACTATATTACTCAAGTAGGTATCTAAATTAGTCTGTAACCTCCAAAAATTCGTACATCTTTATTATCTACGCCGGCAATTATATTCACTTATCAGCTTTATTACATAACGTATTGCCTTACTTTTTCTCCCGACAATAATAGATAGTATTTCTTATATCTATTTATCTATTCAAGAATGGCGCAAAATTAGACAATACTTATTATTCAAAATACTAATACATATTGTGTGTGCACGCGCGGGTAAAAAGCGTATGTTTGGGACATTTGAATGGACGAGTAGAATTTTGTAATTGGTAAAAATGAAAACGCAAACATGGTATTTCACCTGAGGATTGTGATAGCATAAATATGGAATAATGCCCGTCCAATAACGTCTAAAGCAAACGAAAAATCTCAATAAGAATGAGGCGACTATACAGAAACAAACTCATAGAAATAATGTCTTCTTTTGCAACGTCCATATTATAACATTAAAACGCTCATCTTTAAGTGGCCTTCTATTTCTCTTTACTTTGGTTTTTTTTTGTATGAATGCTCTTTTGCATATACCCAAGGTTACTTATAATAAAGAATTATTTACTTTAGGTTGTAATATGTGGGAATCGATTTTGTAAGAGCCTGCTTCTGTATAATACATAATATTATCTAGACCTTTAAAGACGTGCTTATGATTAATTTTTTACGTTTTACGCTATTTTTATCATCCTTACTTTTGTAATAATCAGGAGCTCTATTATTAGTTTTTGTATGGCATCTCCTCTCTATTTTAGGGCCCTATCCGTAACCTGCTTTGTCATTTATAGAAAGTATTATCGCGATTTTTGTTTCTGTTTGAATATTATTGCGACAACAATTTGTTACTTGGCCAAAAATTTCCGTTGATGCACATTTCGGTGGGAGAATTACGTTGCATCATAAAATAATCCCAAACGGATCTCTTTTATCAGTTTTATATCTATTAATCTTTGCGAGCTGTAAATCAAACAGCTGCATATCAATCATGACGTTCATTCTGATATAATTAATATGAAAATGGTTGCGGCGTATACTTAAATTGTGTGTTTATCCATATGGGAAAAGTTTTGGTTCGATTTCATTCACATTTTGATAATATCTTCACCGAAGTACCAAAGTAGGCTTAATAAAAAAAATTTCATATTTATAGGTATTGAAGTTTTGTTATAAATAATAAAATTCATTCGAACAAAGCAAGCGATTTCTATGCATACGTAGGATGGAAAATTTATCATTTTCAAAACCTCATTTCATCCACTCACAGTATTTTTTCACAGGAAAAAATGCACAGGAAGAAAATTTTCGTTATCAAGTGAAGATCTGTTAGAGTTACAAACTTTTATGTTGAAGTAACATACCTACAATGAGTAATCTAACAAACTGTACCATAAACAAGGTTTGTTAGGTGGAATTTTGTTAATATACGCAACATCCTTGTCGATTTAACGAAATTATTCAAAAAATTCGTAGTGTACACAACGCCTTTGTTAATGCAACAAATAGCATTGTTAGTTTACATTTTATAATTTCTATATATAGGTATATATACATACATTGACATACCTATAGTCTTTACATACGAATGAACAAAGCAAATATATTTGAGCCATCGTTTGTTTAAGAAATGACGAAGAAAATTACTATTTTATTTTGCACCGCCTATCCACACCGGTAATTAATAGAATTTGCTAGTTAATTTTCGTCAGTCTGTTTCGCCGTAAATGATCAGCAAACACGTGTATACATTACTTGTAAATCTGCAATACATATATTATTTACATAATTGTACAAGTGCTGTACAAATAAAAAAAAATTAATGGCACCTGTAGACACACTTTGCCCAAAAAGAACATGTACTTATATATAATAAACAAAGTACGTTTAACATGAGTAACAAGAAATATATATTTGCATAATAATATGAGTTGGAGTTGTTTGGACTGTTTTTCCATCGTCTGTTGGATTTTGGAAATCCTACAGAGAGTTTCATCATACCTAGAGCTCACTTTTAACCCGTCGATTGTCGTAATATGAGCAAAAAAATGATGAAAATATGATTTCAATGAGTTAACAAAGTAGAGAAATGCGCACGCTGTTCAGCTGGGCGAGTGTATGAGATATACGATTCAATATCGTCGGCGTTTAACTGCAATTAAAGCAATATTTTGTTTTCCAAATAATTTAATTTTGCACAACGATGAAATGTGTTCTTTAGACTTAGAATACCGTTCAATAGCGCGCGGTAGATTTTTAAAATCTGTATAACCTAATTTCGACCACGTTTCGGTTTGGTTACAAAAAAGTAGACATGGCCAACAAAATAATCTTTCCCGTTCAATTGAACCAGTTAACCAACCACATTTAGTGTACCATAACGGACTAAAACCACGATTTTTCCGGTTGCCGTCGTTAGATACTACAGATAAATTAGACTGTGGTTTCTCAATGTTTTGTACGATGTGTAATTTCGTCTCTATGTTAAAACAACTAAAAGAATTTCTCACCAACCAGTAGACAATATCTTGGCAAATTCTAATTTCGTTCATTTTATCCAGTTTATGCGCGTAACCTAACAAAACTCACCCAACGCTTCTTAAGTGATTAGTACTGGGAGCTGGGAGTCGCACGGGCAGTTGCGTAGCAACGTTTTACGACCGATAACGCAACATGCCGATCGAGTAGGATCTCACCGCGGCGGCAAGCGTCCAACCAGACGTATTCGCCGTATGAAGTGCACGTGCACTTACGGAGACACATTGCTTTCAGCCATGGCGTTAATCATCGGTGCGGAGCCAAATCTGTGGCTAGCCTCCTCGCTTGCTATTATAGTGCGTACAGTAAAATTTCGCGCATTATTGGAAATTTGTTTGCATTTTTAAATTAAGTAATGAATAAATATACTATTATTGATTATATTTCTTTTTGCAAAATTGCTTTATTTTAGTATATAACCGATGCTTAAGCATTATTTTAATACATAATAAAATTAAAAATAAAAGGGGAGGCTTAGCCTCCGTAGCCTCCCCTGACGAGCCGCCACTGGTCGATACGCACTCTGATTGAAAAAATATGTGGTTACAGAAGTGCGCTGCGACATATCATCAAAATTGGAAAGGGTTTAAAAAAAGGTTTATTTTCACGCTATTTTCCTATAGTGCAAATTTCATTGCAGATTCTATACTAAAAGCAGACCTTTTCAGTCAAAATTAGCAATCCTTATCTTCTCAATCAAACCTTTCATAAGTTTGCGCAAAACATGCCTTTATATGGCAACGTTTAAACGTCCTCCACAATTCCATAGCACCACAAAAATTTATTAAAAGGACGCACCTAAAATATTCTCAACAGCTCCGTAGTAAACGTGTCATAGAAGACAGGAGATTGTGGGTGGTCTAATTCGTGATGATTTTAACACTTATTTATTACAGGCGAGTTTTTTCTCGTTGATATTTAAAGACAGACAAATACACAAATATTATGTATGTAATACCAACTCCGGTTCTATTAAAATCAAGATTTTATGTAAATCCTAGAAACGATTCTCGCATTAATGTTAAGCTAAGTAAGTGCTTTTTGCCAGAGGTAAACAAAGTGTGAATAACACCACCAGATGTGTATTCTACGATAGGTGCTAAACAGAGAAAAATTTGCAATTTTAGATTCCGTACACGTGGTAAGTGATCAGAAATTCCCGTGGTATAATTTTGTCCAGGTAATAATAAATGTGCTGTCAGGTATTTGGCGTATTTGTTATTCGGATTTGGCACCGGTAAAATAAATCAAATTTCTTCACAAAACTTGTGGGAGGTCCAAAACATGCAGAATAATCTGAGAATCTACGTTTAGCCTTCCTTTACACTGCAGAAACTTGTATTTTATTATTGCAGAAATAACTAACAGGGGTTTTGTTAAACAAATATCTTAGATTAGATGAATTGTCTTGATTATCCCAACATCCGATATTGGCCAGTATGCATTTCATGTATGATTATACAGCGCGATTCTATCTAGGTATTATTTAGGACAATACTTCTGCTTAATTTTAAAGTTGCACAATGCTTAATAGTAAACTAAAAGTTCATACAATTAAACGTACTATTAATACAAGAAAATAATAGAAATATTAGAAATGACTCGGCTTCGAGTGCAGTGCAAGCTTCTATGCTCCGTTACATTGATTTATGAGTGGCTTCAAGAATGCCAGGGATGTTTTCAATTGTCTCAAATGCTGCAACAATATGATTTCTCAGTTCATTCAGTATCGTCAATAAGAATCGTATAAATTAGTAATTTAAGGTGACCCCAGGGGAAAGAATCTAGAGAATTGAAGATCGAGGAAGCCACGGTTATCGGCTCTATCCACCGATTTGGATTTTGCATCGTCCAAAAACTCATGGACTAAATTGAAATGTGCTGAAGCACAATCGTGCATAAAATACATTTTTAATCTTAATTTCAACGGGACTTATTCTCACCTCTAATTGGCTCTCGCTAGACAAGCAATTTTATTTTATTTTGATCTCTTGTTTATATCAATTTTTATTCCACACTTCCAATGATACAGTAATAGGTTAAAAAATATTATTTATTGAAGGAAAACTTCAAGAGATACTACAAAAAATTCCGTAACGTTTTTTTCCATGTAGGTTACGAATGTATAACGAAAATCTCCTATAACATAACACACAGCAATTAAGGATTTAATTAAGATTCCGGAACTGAACCAGGAATTATAATAGTTATTTTGCTCCGCATACGATAAACTTATTTATTAAATATGTGAGCGACTAACGCAGTAAAAAAAAACTAACTAAGATATATAACCACAATATCCCCATACACAAGGTATAGATACCTCAAATATGTACACTCACAGGGCACCAAAAATGTCCGGTCTAATGCGTAGTCTAAACGCCGTGTGCAACTCGGGTGCATGAAACGTTGCGCTCACACTGTGACTTAAACCGGACATTTTGTGTGTCCGTGGGTGTACGTATTTACATGGAAACGTTGAAAATATTTTTTTGTTATTGAACCAAGGTCAACACGCAGTTGCAATTTTAATAAGACCAAAAAAAGTGTCAGGCGGTACCGCAAATTTTCCGTTACGCGATGACCAGGTTTCTTGTGCATCTATTTAAATCCGAAAATAAGCTAGAATGAGTCAGAAACCACATCTGACCATCTCACATCTCACTATTAGTGAAAAAATAAAAATCATTAATATGATTGAAATAGAAAAAGAATCTATTGCAACTGCAGCTAAAATATATCTACAATAAAAACGAATCTTCGATACGGGAATTGTTGAAAAACAAAGATAAGATTCGAGCTAGTTTTTCTAGTGCACCCCAAACTGCAAAAGTTGCAACCACAATACGTAATAAAGTGTTACTTAAGGTAGAAAATGCCTTAAATTTATGGGTGGAAGATATGACAAGAAAACATATTCCTATCGATGGCAAAGTGCTACAACAAAAGGCGTTGGTTTTATATGAAGATATGCAGACCCAAGATTATACTGAAGAGGAAGGAAAATCATTCACAGCAAGTAGGGGGTGGCTGCATAGATTTAAAACTCGGTTTCATCTAAAAAATATAAAAATAACAGGGGAATCTGCGTCGGCTGATCATGTAGCTGCTGCCCTGTTTCCAGAAAAATTTAAACAAATTTTTGCAGAAAAGAATTATCATCCTAAGCAAGTTTTTAACTGCGATGAGACTGGTCTTATGTGAAAAAAAAAATGCCTCAACGGACTTATATTCATAAGACTGCAAAGAGTGCACCAGGCTTTAAAGCAATTAAGGATAGACTTACCTTGATATTTTGTACAAATGCAGCTTGCCATATGATTAAATCTGGACTTGTTTACCGATCACAGAATCCACGTGCTCTTAAATACAAAGATAAAGCTTGCCTGCCTGTGTTTTGGCAATCAAATCGAAAGGCGTGGGTTACGGTTGTTCTATTTACACAATGGTTTCATCAATGCTTTATTGCGGGAGTGGAAAGATGTTTGGAAAAGGAAGAATTACCATTTAAAGTGCTGCTGATACTAGACAATGCTCCTGGGCATCCTGTGTCACTAGGCACAGAAAATAAAAATGTTGAAGTGGTTTTTTTTACCACCTAACACGACCTCATTGCTTCAGCCCCTTGATCAAGGTGTCATTAGATACTTTAAAGCCATATATTTTCGACAGGTTTTCGAAATGCTATATACAATGGCTAACGAATGCTCTGATATCGGGCTCATGGAATGCTGGAAGTCATTTACAATTGCTGACGCAATTCTATTTATCAAAGGAGCGATGGAGGAATTAAAGTCAGAAACGATAATAGCATGTTGGAAAAATCTGTGGAATGACATCGTTCTTAGTTCTGAAGACACACATGATATTAATTCACATCTAACAACGATATTTAACATAGCGCAGAAAATAGATGGAGAAGGATTTAACGATATAACCAAAGAGGAACTCAGTCATTACATAAACGAAGAGGATCAAGTATTCACCAACGAGGAATTGGTAGACCTTGTGAAATCTTCTCCAAAAGCGAGTGACGATGAGGTTGAGGGTCAACAAGAACCGCCAGCATGGACGTTTGAAAAATTTTCAGCGATATTTCGAACTGCTCAAAAATTAAAAGAACAGATAGTAGAATATGATCCAATAATGGAACGCAGTATAAAAATTACTCGCACTATAACAGACGCCTTGAAAGGCGTCCCTTCTTTGGAGGATTTGTTTATTGAAATGAAAAGACAAAAACGACAACTACCAATAACAATGTTCTTTGAAAAAGTCGACAAAACTATCGATAATGCACAGCCATCAACATCGTTTGCTTCGGATTTAAGTAAACAATCGACTGCTAACTTGGACTTGGAGGAAGATGAATGAATATGTAGCTCACGATGATAAAGTTTTTCTTGTTGTGTATGTAAATATGTACTATATGTACATATGTATGAACTTATATATTTATTAAACTTAAATTCTATTTGTGCCACAGCACAAGAATATTTATTTATTTATTGTTTATTTATTTTAAATAAATATTATATAACTTATTTTTTCTTGTTTCATTGTTTTAACTTTGCTTCATATTTTATATTGTATTCGGAAATAATGCGTTCGCTACTATCACATATACAGTCTGTATATGTTAAAATCTGGTAATTATGTCCCACTTGTTCACATGCCTATTTCGTTCAGATGTATTCCCCGCTTTATATAAACAAAACTCCGGGAATTCCTGCCACAATCACATGTTCATGCTTCATAAACCGCGTTTAATAGCGGAACTATATGCTCAGGATTGTAGGGAGTCCTGTATGGAAACTAATAAACTACAAAACAATGTTTACTATCACTAATTAATTAATCAATTCTATTTATAACAGAACAGACAAAATTATTTTAAAATCAATACACTATTTGTAAATGCCCCAACTAAAAACGATTCGCTATTTCGTTATACTTTGAGCAGATCGATATTTAAGCAATAAGGAAGTACCATATATACATATATATAAGCGACGAAAATTAATCAATTAATCAAATATCACTAATAAGTATATAAATATTTACTACGGTCGTTGATTGAACAAATCGTACGCACAAATATGTATGTATCCAGTCTCGTCAGTACACCAACGACCAACGATATGTGGCAGCGTTTACTCAGGGACAAATATATAAAGTTATTTATCGTTCTACTGTCAATAACACAATGTTTATACCAGGGTATATAACTTGAATATAAATCGGCTGATTTCAGCAAATGGTCCCAATGTGCCTAGAACCGGTAATAGTTGTATTTATATTGTATATATCTGTCTCTACATTATGTTGTAAATACATACATACGTATAATAGGAATGTTTTGTTGTTCTGTTGTCAACCTGTCTGTCGCGTAGTGGGAGACCACCTGTTTCTGTTTTGGAATTACGCGTATATTGTATTGTCTTCTATTTTATATGCAGCTGAGATATAAAATGATATCCAGAAATGAACGATTACATCTAATCCTAGTTGCGTTTATTTCCATAAAACGAATTAAACCAGTTTTATCCGTTGCAGTCTCAGTAAAATATTATATGGTGATGTTGCAGCAGTGGCGGCTCGTGACGTTTTGTTCAAGGGAGGCTACTATAGCCTAAGTAACCCTTCTCGGTCAATAAATTATATTTTTATAGTTATTATTGTAGTATTGTAAGTGTAGAATAAAAATTGAAAAAAAAAAATTGATTAAAATAAAATTAATAGAGGAGAGTGAAATCTTGCATGGATAGGAAAATGGACGAGGTGATAGGTAAAAAGGTAATAAAAACGTAAAAATAAACTCTTGATAAACGTAATAATAAACTCTAAAAACAATAACAATTAAATTAGAAAAGAAAATTGTAGATTCTTTGTTTCTATTACAAGCTTTACTCAAAACTAAATTTAAGGCATGAGCATGACAATGTACAAAAAGAGCTTGAGGTGCAATTGTTTTTTTTTTACTTTGTAAACCATTTAAATGCCCTGCTATAACAGATGCAGCATCATATGTTTGAACGACTATTTTTTTTTTTTTGTTTGTTTTGCCGGTTGCCGTCGTTAGATATTACAGATAAATTAGGCCGTGGTTTCTCAATGTTTTGTACGATGTGTAATTTCGTCTCTATGTTTAAACAACTAAAAGAATTTCTTACCAACCAGTGGACAATATCTTGGCAAATTCTAATTTCGTTCATTTTATCCATTCTGTGTGCGTAACCTAACAAAACTCACCCAACGCTTAAGTTATTAATTAGTACTGGGAGCTGGGAGGCGCCTGGGCAGTTGCGTAGCAACGTTTTACGACCGCTAACGCACGATAACATGCCGATCGGATAGGATCTCACCGCGGCGGCAAGCCTCCAACCATACGTATTCCCCGTATAAAGTGCACGTGCACTTAGGGAGACACATTGCTTCCAGCCATTTCATTAATCATCGGTGCGGAGCCTAATCTGTGGCTAGCCTCCTCGTTTGCTATTATAGTGCGTACAGTAAAATTTCGCGCATTATTGGAAATTTGTTTGAATTTTTAAATTAAGTAATAGTAGTAAGATTATATATTTTTTTGCAAAATTGCTTTATTTTAGTATATAACCGATGCTTAAACATTATTTTAATACGTAATAAACGCTACTTATTTTATTAAAAATAATAGGGGGGGCTTAGCCTCCGTCGCCTCCCCTGACGAGCCGCCACTGTGTTCAAATGTTTTAAATAACACAGTAGGCGTTGAAATAAAGTCTTCTTAACAAGCAACATGTATCAAAAGATAATTTTTTTATTTGAGGTTGCTCTGTTTATAAAATGTCAATTGGTTAGATAAGACTTCAACAGTTTAATATTTTAGCGTGATAAGTACATTTCACAAGCGTGTTTTGAGGGATAAAAATCCTTTTTTAAAATAACTTTAATCTTGTTGGCAGTTTATACGAAATAATATTCACCTAATATGACTAACTCGTAGGGTAATATTGAACCGTGTAAGGGCATTTTTCGCTGGCTCGAAACCGGCTCTGGCCTTTCATTAATTGACATTTCGTAACGAAACTAAATCCACTTCAAACGCTTTACCATTTGCGAAACCATTAAATAACATTGAAACGATAATCAGGTCAATATTAGATAATTTGCAGAACGTGCAATAAATTGAATTCATATACGTATATCGAAATCAAGTTTTAGCCATATGGATACGATGTGTGTATAATATTTAAACTCAATATACAACCATTGTTATAGAAACCAATTAACGGTTACTAATCTGACATTCTTTAGCATGAATTAGTCATGTGTGCCTCTTCCTATTTTTTTTTTTTATTTAATGTATCAGGTGACCTTGGGCGATGCAATAAAGTTTGTACAAGAGATAACTGAATAACAAACCGACATAATGCAGTGAACGAAATCAAACCGTGATTATGTATTTTAATGTTGCTATTATTATTATTGTGAATAAAATTAATGTTTGTTCGTTTGGAGGTTCTATAAAATTACCCTTGAATTAAAGTTCCTATAGTTAAATTGAACTATTATTATACAGGTGTCCCAACTTATTAGAATTCTTCGAACTTTTAGTTGGAATTCGGTTTTGAAACTCGCCGAATGGTCACGGTCGTCTATGATTTATTTAAAATAAATGTCGTAAAACTATTGAAATACTTATATTTTGATGTCCTTTCAGACGGTTTGATTATTACACCTCTTAAAAAACATATTAACAAAGAAAACCATATAATTAAAATAGAAAATACAGAAATATTAACTAAAGAAAAAAAAAATACAAAGCAAGTAGTTTTTTTTTTTAGAACTTATTCATGTTAAAAAACATAATAATGTGGTTAATGATCGCCAGAAATTCCAATTTTTTCTAATATACAGGGTGATAAGCTACAATGCATCAAACTTTAAAAAGGAATTTACTTCATTTGTATCATATTCAACGCGTGCAACGATTAACGGACTTAGATTATCCGCACCGAATTGCCTTCTGTGGGTAGTTTCAACGCCGAGAAGTTCGTCAGCCGGATCTTGCGTCAGTAATCCTATTTATGGACGAATGTACATTTACCAATGATGGTATCTTGAATTATCACAACATTCACCACTGGGCGTATGATATTAACCAAGGCTCCTCTCAAGTTAGGATATCCGTCAATGTTTGGGCAGGGTTAGTAGGCGATGAACTACTTGGACTTTGTCTTTTCGTCATTTTTCCTTATTTTTTCATACAACTCTCTGCTATGGGCCAGCTATAGGCGATACCCCGATGTATCATACACCGTCGGACGTACTTTTCGACGAGGATTCCGATTCTGAAGTCGGCGTTCGGCTATCGGTTACTCTCTGGGAGATATTGTTGAATTTCATTAAATTTCGTCGAAAATTTTGCGAAAAGAATCGTCTAAAAATCGAGACGTATTATACATTAAAAGAAGCGCCTTTTCGCGGCGAATCGAATGGCACCACGCCCGTCCTCCTAGCACAAATACTTCCAGCACGGTTAAATGCGGATTCTTATTTACTGTTTCTTCAAAATGAATTGCCTGAATATTCGGACGGCATACCATTAGCGACACGCCTACAATTATGGTTCATGCACGATGGAGCACCCGCGCATAGTAGTAGGGTTGCTCAACATATTCCATGGCCAGCCCGTAGCCCCGATCGAAATCCATTAGACTTTTTTCTGTGGGGATACATGAAAAGTTTAGTGTATGATCGTCGTCCTGACATAGAAAATGGCGAAGATCTGCGAAATCCTGTTTTGGTAGCATTTCAAAGCATTTGCGAGGAAATGTTAAATTTCAAACAACTTTCGTCGCCGAATTGATGCTTGCATTCGAGTTGATGGTGGGTATTGCGAACATTTTTTATAAAACACATATTTACGAACATAATAAGCATATTTTAAAACAAATTTAACCTTTAAAATATGCTACTATTTTACGTGATATACGCAAAAGCACATCACAATAAAAAAGTCGCCTGGATCCTTTTTTGCATTCTGGTGTTTCCGCCTTATCTCAGTTTGAATCTTGTGTAAATAACATCTGCTTCCAATGAATTCACTATGCGTAGCATTTAATTTTTTCGATGAAGGAATGAATGCAAACAAATTCTCAGAACAGCTAATTCTCAAGCGAAGAATGGAACTGCTGTAGCTATGTGACATTATAGTCGATTTTTTTTTATTGGAACAAAATCCATCAGGAAAAAATGTAGCAAGTTCTTATATATCCCTGCAGTCTTTATATGTATTAAATTGCTTCATTTTTCTATGATGTGCATACATATATGTAACCAAAATATTGTTTTATGCAACTAATAACTAACAACTCACAATTGTCAATCAATTATTACAACACTTCTTGTTGATATCGACCTTGCATGCAGCAGTGAAATTAAACAAACGCATTTTTTCTCTTACCTTCTCCAACAACGCATTGAATAAGTGCCATCTCCATTCCAGGGATTTTAATTGCAGAATTTTGCATTCTTTTGTATACGGGCTTGTAAGATTATCCTTGAACTTTAAGCTTAGAGCGAATGCTAAAAACAATGTCGTACGATGTCCACTTCTTTTGAAGAAGCATCGCAAATGTTTTTTTTTCGCTAAAGATATCTACCTACCTACTTATGTATATCTGATCCGTTCTTATGAAAGCATCAATGTCCTTATATCGGTATAATTTGCATGCGTTGAAATTTCGACATCACAACAGCATATATAGCTTTGTTGGTCTTAGTGCGCATTACGTTAGAAATGTATTTAACTAGACGCAAGTATTTTTTTTATAGTTACTTAACGAAGCATCGGTGATGTTCTATTTGTGTTTGGAGATTGTGACAGCAGTTGTCAGCCGTCATGGTAATTACACAAGGATATTTTAGAAATTGTTTAAGGGAAGACAAACACATCGAAACAATAAAGAATGAAGTGTTAGGATAATTGTGCGCGAGAAATGAATCATGTTTTTTAGACTGAAAAAATCTAATGGATACTTCACGGTGTAAGGTTTAAGAATTTATTTTCTCTATGATATCTAAAGCAGCGATATTGGTTGTCCATGCAAAAGAAACATCTAACATAAAAATCAAAGGATTAAAGGCAAACCAATGTGTTTATGATTGCCAATGTACGCAAATAATTATAAATAACATTTTAAAAATAAAATTAGGTTTGTATACTTATCACTGCCTCTATATAAGAGTGTGTGGTCAGTTTGCTCTAAAGTATATTATCATAAAGTGTCTCGTGCTATTCTTTACAGTTACAACTATTTATCAAACATATATGTATACAAAAAAGATCATTCCAGATATTTATCGTCGTATTTATCTTTAACAATACGTGTTTGATAACTAATTTTAACTGTAATAAATAGAGCGAGACACTTTAGGAGTGACAAGATTACAAATGTGATTTCATTTTTAAAGTTTGATTTACAATCGCTTGCGTGCATTGGCAATCATAATCATGTTAGTTTACCAAGACGTCGAAAAGTAATTTTATTTTATATAAAGCTAAGGTTAGCCCTTGGTTTTACCCTTGAGTAATATAATTAATTCTATGTTTAGCACAGGTGTTTCCCCTTTAAAGATAGCTAAAATTCATCCTATTCACAAGAAAGGAAACACCCAAGATATCAAAAATTATCGTCCAAATTCACTATTACCTTCGTTCTCGAAAATCTTTGAAAAAATGTCATATAACAGATTACTAGCCTTTTATCAGAAATAAAATATCATAGTTAACAACCAATATGTTTCTTTACCGAATAAATCTTGTGAAGATGCGGTCTGTGATTCGTTATCTGTCATATCGGACAATGTAATCGTAAACAAATTGTTCAAGTTGCTGCTATAGTTAATAATATTCACACTAAAATTAGTAGCGAACGTAAAAATGTCAACCTAGGTGTCCCGCAAGGGTCCATACTTGGTCCATTATTATTTCTTACATTTATAAATGATCTGCATCTCCCGATAAATACGGGCAAGTTATATCGGTATGCCGATGATACGTCGTGCGTCGTGGTGGGTGACTCTTTGGATAGTTTTTCAAAAAAAGTAAATAAACATGGGTACATGATATGATTACTTGGTGTGAGGGAAATCACGAATGAAGTATGGTTTATTGGCTTGGGGGTGCAGTACACTATCAAAAAACACTTTTATATGATAAAAAAAAATTATACGTTGTATGTTATCCTGCAAGGAGTATTTCAAGGAACTAACTATTTTAACATTACCGTAATTGAACTAATTAAGTACTATCATAAAAACTCCGACCAATTTCGAATCAATGCTGCAGTGTCTAGGTCAACGGTGCAAACTAGGGGTGCAGGTCATCTATCGGTTCCGCAGCCATAACTGCGTACAATACTTTACCGGCACATTTTAAACAGGCGAAAGTTGATCAAAAGTATTACGGGGCCATAAAACAATATTTGATAGATAAATCTTACTATAGTTCTTGCTGTATAGTAGTTTCTCCATTCTCGGTGACACTTTGTCTTTGAGATCTTTTATTTTGCCTTTACGATCTTTTATTATCTTCACAACATTATTGTATTGTATATTGTATTAATTGTATTCGATTTTAATTGACAATATCTATATCAGCTACAGATCCTGGACAATAAATATTATTATTATTAACACGAAGGAATCGATTTAATTTGAACAGTTTGGGTTGCCTTCCCAGTAATCTATTCAACTTTGGTCCTAACATAACATAGCCAGTACTAGCGCACTTCTCTAGAATTTTAAGATCCATTCAAAAATATAAAAATATACATTTCTTCAGTTAGGTTTTATTTTAATTTGTGTGGTGTGCTTAGTAATGTGTAATTGCTTTTAGAACGTTGCCAATTGAGTAGGGTTTTCTGGGGCAATTTTATTATAATTTGTATTAATTGTTATTACGAAATTATTTCTTGTCATACTTTTAGTTATTATAAATTACCGCTTCTGCCGACGGATCTTTTCTCTAGTGCGTCATTTAGTTACCTAATTACAAAAACTATGGTAAACTCTTTCACCATTACCCATACACGAAATTCCACATATAGACATGCCGTTTTTTTTATTAATATTTAATCTTAATGTGCGAAGATTCCTCACCGTCGATATACATGTCTGTGTATGTACGTATATATCAGATACGCCTGACTTCTTAGCA
This sequence comes from Cetonia aurata, assembly GCA_949128085.1. NCBI lineage: Eukaryota > Metazoa > Arthropoda > Insecta > Coleoptera > Scarabaeidae > Cetonia > Cetonia aurata. Next base: position 38,368,544 of record OX421887.1, on the reverse strand, counting down.
AATATGCATGTATTCAACGACCTATAAGAGTCGTGAGTATATGTAAGCAGGTACCGTTCGAGATATTGCGGTAATAATTGTTACATAAGCGATGAATGTGTTTAAAAGTGCAGAAACCTTTATTTTAAGAGCGCCGCAGATATATCTGTGAGAGAGACGCGTGGTTAGTAGAAGTATGTCACACGGTTTGACTGTGGAGAAGTGAACCGAAAGAAATGGAAAGTGTTTTATGTACTGCGGCTGTGGTTTTGCTTTGTTTGTTTGTTGATTATTAAAATGTAAAATGCATTCCAGAAATAGTAGACTGTACCGCAGGAAGTTTTACATCACCAGATTATTATTGTAAAAAATTTTGTAACAAAATCTGGTTTGTAGAATCATTTAAGTATATTTTTTTTTTTAAATGTTATTCAATTTAATTTATTTACAAAAAGGTTCTTCAGTTACTTACAGGTAGAGCATCTTTTAGTCATCCTAATCAAGAAACCATCACCTAAGACATACAAAGTGAGCACTTAAAAATAAAAAGGATCAAGGATCAGTAAATATTATTTGATATTGTAAGAAAAATTTTGCCTTTATATCCGGTTCACTTTTTATGTCATTCATATTTTTAACATTTAATCTCTTCATATTCGTAATTGATATAACTAATACAAAAATTTAAGATGGTAATACTCCTTAGGCGTTTCCTATACAAGGTGACATAGAAAAAACTACAACCACGAGATAGAGAAACGAAAAATAACAAAAAAAGTTCCTATACGCTAATGTCCGATTGCTTTTTGTTTTCAAGTTACAAACTGTTTTTTTTATATTGTTCTTGTATTTTGGTATTACCTAGGCAATAAAAAATATTTTAAGGTAGGCTGTGATTTCATGAAATAAAACATTTGGTAAATGTCAAACCAATATTAGCATAGTCTCCCAAAAGTTTTATTTCAAAATGGTGCGCTGTACTTTCGTAGAATACAAAGCTCGTTTGGGAGAAGATGGTTGCTTTAAAAATCCAAAATTTGATTCTGGCGTTAAGCTGAACAAATGAAGAAGCTATTTTGCGCATAGTAGAAGACAATCCTAGAATAATCACCAGAAGAATAAGTGCAATTGTACCGAATGTCGATCGTGAATCTGTTAGGGAAGTCCTCAAAGAACAACTTCTTCATCCATTTCATTTCCAAAAAAATCCTATTGGAACAGGATTTCCTACCGCGTTTACAATTGCGAGTGGTTGCAAAATAAAGCGCAACATTTTCTGTCATTAATTTTGTTTACCGATGAAGCAGGTTTTAGTCGTGATGGCATTTTGAATATTCACAATATATGCATTGTTGGAGCGATGAAAACCTTCATCGGAACGTAATACGGAATCACCAGTATGGGTTTTCCATTAATGTGTAATCGATAATTATCTCATTGATACATTTTGAATGCCTAGACGATTGACAGGGGAACTCTATCGGAATTTTTTGAAAAATGAACTGAATACTTTATTAGAAGATGTTTCATTGAATATTATAAGAAGAATGTAGCTCACTACTCTAGGAGTACGGGAATTTCTGCAGACAATTTGGAAATAGGTGGATTGGTCGTGGGGATCTTTACCATGGCCAAGTCGTGGTCCCGACCTTAATCCCCTCAATTTGTCATTTTGGGGATTTATGAAAAGTGAAGTATATGCCGCAGAACTAAATACTGAAGAGCAATTATGGATTAGAATTGTGGAGTCTGCTGACAGATTTCGTAATAACGCTAACGTATTTCAAAGATGCCTTCAATCATTAACACGAAGATTGAAAATGTGTATTCAAGGTCACAATTTGAATACCATATGCAGAACTAATATATATCTTATATTTTTTAATGTTGTTTCGTTTAATAAAAGCCTTAATAACTTCAACAGCTTGTAACTTGAAAACAAAAAGCAATCTAATAATATTAGTGTGCAGGAACTCATTTTGTTATTTCTTAGTGGTCTATCACATGTTGCTGTGCATTGTAGTTTTTTCTGTAACCGGGTATATGTTTAACAAGAATTATTGAAAATTAAGTGAAAAATTAATGCATTTTTAGTGCATCTTCCTCGTATGCGTAGGAAATTTATAAGTCATATTTTAAAATTAAATTAAAAGTAGTTCTCCTAGAAGAATTTAATTGTTTAGATACAATACACAGCTATTTTGTTTATTACATTCGTTTGCTAAGTAGGTACCTAACATAATCTAAAATTAGTCAAACAGGTTCTAAAAACAAACATTACCAAATAACTGAATTTATCTATGAATGAAGAAACATTTTAATTTGAAATATTACTTATCTTTAAGTGTAATTTTTAAAGTAGTTTCTATTACACACAACAAGTGCACAAGTATATATAGGGCAATTCCAAAATCTATCAATTGTCTAATCAAAAGTAATTTTTTTTAATCAGTAAACACAAAAATGCATAATTTACAATCTGTGTAATAAAATACGATTAGAATAATTTGAAATCTGTGTAATAAAATACGATTGGAATGCAATGGCTATTAAATATTCAAAATGATGGCCATTAACCTCCATACAATACTACTTGCTTCAAATGCTCTCCTGATATTTCGCAACATTTCTGGAAAAATGCATAATTGCGCATAATTTTTGATACACGCTGTATAAAATATAAGCTAACATATTCGGAAGAGTAATTTCCTTTTAAAAGAATTTGGGCAACGTTGCATAAAATTGAGAACCCTGCTTTGGAAACATATTTACAAAAACCTGTCCACTGGCATGCAGATATTATTTGCCCAAATGCTTTCAGGTATAAATACAAACGTATAAAAACTTTAATAAACAATTAAAGTTTTTATTAATATAAATTATATATTAAATTTATTAATATATTAAACTAAAACCAAGATTTCTCACTTTCAATATTTATTCTAATCGGTCACTAAATAAATGAAATTACATTATTAAAACAAAATGAAAATTTTAATATCCAAAATTCTTAATATGATTAATTTTAACCACCACAGAATAATATGTTCCAATCTCCTCTCACAGAAAATGTAGCATCAAAAAAGCAAATTCTATTAATAAGGTATTTATGCATGGTTTCCTACAACATCCACTTCTTGATATTTTATTTCCTCCTTTTAAAAGGTTTTTAGAAAACAATACAGCGCAGAAAATACCCAAAATATTGTTTCGCCTTGATTATGTTGATGTATGCTTCATTTATCCAGACAAAGCCCAAACAATATTGGAAAATCCGTTTTCAACCTATTTTACACTTTATATTAATGCAAGCGCGATACCGAACACCTCGTTTGCCTTCAAAACGTATCTGATAATTACATATTTAAATATACATGCCGAGTTTTATCGCAAATACCATAGAACAGGATGTATTACGAATTAAATTCTTTTCATCCCAAACATGTATTGTCATCCCAACCTCTAATTAGAAATACTAACATAGCCAGACAGTATTTATTCTCATCCTTTGGACTTATAACTTATTTATTCCAGAAAATTTATTCAATTGTATAACAATAACAATAATAAATATGTAAAAATATGTAACAATATAGTATACATTAGTTGTCAAAAGAAAAACAACAAACTTGCAAGTCGAAGCTCTTCCTCTTTGATTGGTACATATATTATCATATTATGGAAGGTTATTAATATTGCTATCGTTGGAAATACCGGTTTATTTTTATATGGATTATATAATTATGCATATTTTACTAATGAGAATGCGTTGTCCAGAGGTCAAAAAAATAGAACGTAAAATACTACGGAGTCTTCGATCTTTCTTGTAGGAACTCGTGGGTCTCATTAAAATTAAATTAGTCACAATTCAAAGTGTCATTATCTCGTTTCAGTACTCACTAATATACTAATTGGTCGGCCGTTGGGAAATTTTGAATTGAGGCTGTGTTGCCAAAAGTTGCAGACATAAATATTATAGATTCAATAAGGTATATAGGATATGTATTAAAATCGGCAGCCGAGCGCTCGAGCGATATTGTTTTACTTCATACGCATCTATTACATGTGAAAGTGGTCTTGTATAAAAAAATACTCGTTTAAGGTTTAATATACATTGAAATAATACTGATTTTGGTAATTAAACTTCCAACACCAGGATGATTTACGGTTTTCTGACTTGAACAAAAAAGAAACCGTCAATTGTAAACATTTTTTTATACTGACTGATTTGCATTATATCGTATACAAAGCAAATGGCGCAAAAAATGCTTAGACAACGGCCGAACTCAATTCTAGCCAGTAACATGCAGCAAAATCATTAACGCAGTTACTGGGCGACTAATACGTCAAGTGCAAAAAAAAAAACAAAGGATAAATAATTAAGCATTTCTCTAAACTTTGGTTGACCAATTGCGTTCTTTTCGATGAAAAAACATCTTCAATACCCCCAGAAAGATCTTTCCACATCGTCATGGTAGAAAATTGACAAAACGTACCAAATTCACTCTTGGATATTTGTGGTCATATTTTATAATCTGGATTTTTTGTGTGTTAATTTTGTCTTGCAACTGACATTGGGGTGACCATTCTACGGTTTTTCAAATTTGTGAATGGAACATTTGAAAAACCGTAGAATGATCACCCCAATGTCAGTTGCAAGACAAAAAAAGTTTAATTTGTGAATGGAACATTTGGTGGATGGAAAACTTTTCTCTAACATTTTTATAGTACATAATCATTAGGTATATCTCTAAAACTTGCCTAAATAAATGGTAGTTGTGACCGCAGATCCTTTCTATTCAAAATTAATGTTTTACATTGTTTCACTGCAACAGCATCTTCTAATTTAGAATTAAACTAGAAAGCCATTTAATTTTTTAATTTTTTAATTTTTTAATATTTTAATTTTTTAATTTTTAATTTTTTAATTTAATTTTTTAATTTTTTAATTTTTTAATTTAATTTTTTAATTTTTTAATTTTTTAATTTTTTAATTTTTTAATTTTTTAATTTTTTAATTTTTTAATTTTTTAATTTTTTAATTTTTTAATTTTTTAATTTTTTAATTTTTAATTTTAATTTTTAATTTTTCTTAATCTTTTAATTTTTACTTTTTAAACCCCTTTTGTTTTTCTTAATGCTCTAATTTTAAATTTTTTTTTAAACGCTGAAACTTTTAAATTTTTGTGTTTTTCTTATTTTGATCTTTTTTGAAAATATACCCACGGTAAACTAAATAGCAGGTGTCGATCACAATTAGTAGAAGAAATTTCGGATTTTATCGCAAGACTTTTCACTGTACCCTACTTTTCCTCTCCTTTTCCGAAATCATGGTCAATGATATATAAAATTTAGGAGTGGGGATAGCAGGATCTACCAGAAAATATGAAGGGCGCGTTTGTTACCGTTAGTTAATAATATATCCTGGATTTCTATTTCACTGTCCGATAATCGTAAAAATTATAAGTAAGTATTATACATACAATTGGTATTTATTACCGTGATGAACTGAAAGTGCCTGAAGTTTGTAGTAAAATGCTGTAGTAGAGACATATCTCGGATATCTCTAAAACTGGTCTAAATAAATCCTAAAATTGCGATCGCAAATCCTTCGTGTCAAAAATTGGTGTTTCACATTGCTCCATCGCAACAGCATTGTATCTTCATACAGAATTGACATCTCACTAGATGTCAACCTAGTTTTAACATTGCAATACACCAGCATTAGAAAAAATTAGCAAACTTAGCACATGATCAATAAATCATTTCGCAAATAATTTGAGTACACACGTGTATGTCTAATACCGCAAGAAAAAAATCCCAGATGACAGTGGTGCAGCTTCTATCTCACAATGATTGTTTGCAGATTATATTAACAACGTACCTGATGGTAATTAAAATTTTTATTCTTTGATAAAAGTGTTAATACGATAGTAATGTTTGAAATCACTTTGTAATAGAAGTGATTAGGTATTTAGTTTCTTGTCGTTTCATCATTGTTTGTAGTTACAATTGATGCAAAAGGTGATTATCAAGAATGATTATTAGGTGTAAAATGTATTTGTAAGTAGTGTGACATGACGTCGGAACACGCGCAGAATATGCATCCAATGACGAGCTTGCATTTGAAACTAATTGTAAGTGTCATGGTGAACAATAGAATAATTTTTAAAATATTAATTTTAAATATTAACATTGTGTTCTTGTGTGTTATATACAGGGTATCAATATTCATATTTTTCAATTTTCTACGATTAATTGGAAAATTTTTTAGGTTTGTAGTCCATGTAAACTGAAACTCTTTTATTTTATAATTAAAATTTATAAACATAAAAATTCGAATAAGGATAAAAACCACAGAGAATATGTCACTAATTTTTATAACTTTAATTTTACATCTAAATAAAACTTTTTTCCCTACAAATGAATGACTTTTTTTAATCATAAAAATAAAATTGATGCAAATTTTATAAAATAAATAAATAAAATTTTTAAATTATTAAAATCTATAAATATTAAAGACCAAGACAATATTAATATAAAAATTGTAATGAGCCAATTAGATGGGACATCCTGTATATCGTAATTAATGTAATAATAAACAAAGCATTTATTTGTTAGAAAGAACACGCCAGTGATAAGAGTGAAATGTTCTTCAGCTCAAACATCGATAATGCTATCTTAGGCTCTCATCTAGTAAAAAAATTGATTATCCTTTATTATTGTATATTTTTAACAGTTCTATTATAAATTTCCAGTATTTTTGTATTTATAATAATTTATTTATTTCATTCCGCAAAAATTATTTTGTTGCCAAGACTTCAACATCACATTATATCTAATTCTATTGACGCTAAAAAGTTATTAAATGAACATACAATATCGATAATAAATTAAAAACATAAAAGAAATTGTTTCTATACGTAAAACGAAAAATGAAATAAATATAATAAAGAAACACTTACCTCAGCTACTATATTCTAATATTCCAAAAATATATAAATATATATAGATGAACCAACAGATTAGAACACGAGAAAATGTATTACGATTAAAAGATTTGCATCGAACAGTCCAACTCGGCTGGTTAATACATGAAATAATGATTATCGCACGCACGCTTCATGTGTGTTTGTACGCTTCGTAAAATCACTCTCAAATCGCAGATAAACGCAGGTGAGCTTTATATTTGCACCCCACCTCTGAGGTTAGCCGAGGTGCTACTAGCAAATATGTACTCACATATGTATCTACCATTATTCTGTCCGGCGTTGAGCTAGAGGCATCTACTAATAACTAGTACAACATTTTACTTACATAGTTTAGAGAACCTGGGCAGTTTCTGCTTCTAATTAGGTATAAAAATGTATCAGAAATAATTATACTTTTACTGTAATTTATTATAAACAATAGCGTTTCCGGTATTCTTCAATTCACCTGGGAAACATCAAGTTTGAAGGTTCATATGTAAATGCATAAAAATTATATATAGCATCTCTCTTATACAGGATGTGCACGGAAATTTATTTCTGAAAAAATGCGTAAAACTCAAACATTTCAAATGAATACTGTTCTGTATTTTCTACACTTATCTGTAAGCCCATTCGATTTCTTCAGAATAACGAAGGAAGGTACAGTGGTGGACATAAAAATAGGTACAAGGCAAATCACTTTAGTGTTAGCCGTATAACTCTGTTGCTTATCATTAATATCATGCGACATCCTTTGATAAGTGTCCACAAACACATTGGAAGGTATATACTATATACTAAAGGTAATGTAAATATCGCTGGGAAACAATGCCGGTTATTCCCCGATAACAAGAATTTCCATATACCTGGAAGTGGCCAAAAAAATAGGTACATTGGTAAAAACAATAGTCAATAGTATCAGACCTTGCAAGTAAGTCCCACTTGTAGTTATCACATGTATACACATATTGCCTTTATTACTTGTTAAATCTAAATAAAATGGGTCGCAGCACTGTTCAGAGAGTGAGAGGAAAGTTATTAAAACTACGCGCGGGTAGGGGAAAACGATCAGAGAAATAGCAAGCATAATAAATCGTTCCCCAAATATGATTTCAAATGCTCTAAAACCAAAAAAAAGATCCACAGATAAGACTAACGTATGTCACATAAGTTTTGGGAAAAATAATTAAATTCTTTAAAGTAAGTGTAAAGTAATTTATTCAAATGACCACTTTACCAACATTTTACCTTATATTTAATTAAAACTACAATTAAAATAATGACAAAGGGCCATGGTCCTCAATGGCACGCAGTTTTTGTCTAACTTGTCCCATCATGTTTTGGACGATGTTTATATCAATTTCTCTTATCTTTTGATATATTCTTCGCCTTATTTGAGCTTCATTTTGAGCTTCCCACCCATTATCATATACTTTTCTGGTCACTAGTCCCCAAAAATCTTCGATGGGTCGAGCTTGTGGCACATTTGGCGGATTGTCTGCTCTTGGCACAAAGGGTATGTTGTGAGCTTCTAACCATGTTCTAGTCGTTCTTGCATAATGGCAACTTGCTAAGTCCGGCCAAAACATTATTTCTTCACCTGGATGAGTCGTAGTAATAAACTGTAGCAACTTCGGTAGGCATCTTTCGGTATAAATGTTGGCATTAACTGCCTCACCCCTCACATGCCCAACATAAGGTCGTGAAACTCCTCTCTCCGATATGGCACACCAAACTAGAATTTTATCTTCAAATTTTTTTTTGGTTTTGTATTTAACATTATCTGCACAATTTTATATATTATCGGTATAAAAACCATCATTGCCTTTCATTTCTGAGTGAGAGAACGTAAAATATTTTTCATCGTCCATGATGATCACTTTATTGTTTGCAAAATGAGTTCGGCGTAATCTACGACAACACATTGGAATTCTTCGTAACTGGTCCTCTGTATAACGTGGACATTTACGTCTTTTACGAAACTTTAGGCCTTTCATGAGAAACATTAAATCTTCTGGATAACTTTCGGCATGACGTTCCAACGCGGTCTTTTGCACTTTCACAGATTCGGTTGGCGCGATTTTCGGTCAACATTCCGGGACGTCCGCTTTTTGGTAAATTGAGGCATGGTATACCTTGTTCACATTCTGCAATTGTTCTATAAATGGTTGTCTTTGAAATATGTTGATTCCAAAATATGTTTACAATTTCTTGCTTGGGTACATGTCCAACCAGGCTGTAAATGCTTTTCCGTATTTCAAGTTTGTACGACATAATTGGACAAATTATTTGACATCTATGAAATGTCATAACAAGTTTGAGTATTAATGAACATATGTTTATCATGGTTACTAGATTGCAAGTTATTTACAGTTATTTTTACGCCGACGAAAATTTTCCCAAAACTTATGTGACAGACGTTACATATCATACAATACTCGACAAGATTCAGTAAAGCTTGGTTGCTTTTTGTGCAAGCAGAACCTTGCATGCCCCTACGGAATGTGTTAGGTTCGTCCCGTTATTGTGCTCGTCTTCCAAATAAATTTTATATAAAAGTATTGATCTATATGATGATTTATCATTGGTACAAATATCAGATACATTAGCATGTTTACGAAGATCATTACGGGAGAAGAAAATTGCTACGTTTGGTGCTGCAACAATACTTTGGGGACAACAGATTTCACAATTTTTCACACATCAAATAAAAATCAATTTACAAGCACGTTGAATAACAAAAATAGAAGGTACTAAGGTCAAGAAAATTTACATTTTATGGGAGGAAGATTTGGATTCCATTATTGATTGGGTAAAATCTTAGAATTTTGTTTACGTCCACCAAAAAATTTACGTTTTACCCGTAGGAAACTTACAAAATATTTACTACCTGTCACTGTCTGTACGGAGTCAATAATCTTTAGGCATTTAATCTTGTCCGATTCGGTCAAGGATATGCAAATTTAATTATGTGTCGCATTATTTTGCGTTTGGACAAAAAATATTATTGTGTCAATGTAGAAGGTCAAACTAAAGATCCGGTGATCTCTCTGATCAATGTGTTGCATCATGGCGTCCAATGCACCTTTCATGAAAATGCTGATTTAAAAAATTTGTAACCAAACGAATTGAATGGCTAACACAATGAAACGGCAAAAGTTCTTCATCTGGGATTAAATTTACAAAATCAAAGGAGGCCAGTTTGCATCATGAGATGTATGTAGTCCATTTTCACGTAAAATTCTGTGAATCGACGCTCTTTTCTGTCCTGTGGTGGCAGCAATTCTTCTTATGCTGGTTCTCCGATTCTCAGAAACTTCATGAAGGACAGCTTCAGTGTGGTTTCTTCACGCAGGCTCTCGCTCATTAGTCTTTTTCGGGAAGGATCCTGTTTGCCGGAGCGATATCAAACAGTTCGTGATGGTTGTCCGGCCAGGATGTCTTCGGTTCGGGTAGCGTTCTGCGTACTCTCTTGCCGCTGATGAAGCGTTTCCTCCACAATAGCCATACAAAAATATCATGTCGGCGTACTTTTCCTTCGTAAAAAGAGGCATTTTTAAATGTTATGCGAGCGAAATCCCAAACTGTCAAAAATACAACAAAACTGCTTACATGACAACTGGCAAAAGGCCTACGTCAAGTGCATTGGATCTAAATTACCAGTCGAGCCAACTGCGTCCATGATTCATCTAAATTAGTTACCGTAACTAGTGATTTTCAACGCTTTTGACCACCCATATTTCGAAAACGGTTGAGAATTGGACCTATGCTGACTGGAAGTGTTTTGCTAATTTTGATACAAGGAATAACCCTATGAAGTTATGCAACTCAACGAGGAGACACCCTGTATAATAAATTAAAAGGCATTAAAACAACTTGATGATGATATCATTAATACTTTATTGCGTTCATTCGGGTAACAAATATTATCCATAGACTACTGCAAAATTATTTGCAATAATGATAACGTATTTATATCACTAACGAATCTTATTACTTAATCGAAGATTGTAAGTAATATTTTTATCAGAAGTTGACAATTTATTTTCTTTTTCTGTGTATATAGTAAAGTATGGAAAGTTGCCTTTTTTAAGGAAGTAATTATTTGGAATGTAATCTACAACTTTAAAATAAAAAATCCATATTAATGACGCATCGACCGTATATGAACACAATGCATCAGGAAGAGTACGCGAGCAGAAACAACTTAAAACTTGTAATCCGGTTGCAATAAATAAACTCGTTACAGATTTAATATCTTTAACGCAGCGGAATGAGTACTTTCGTCCTTGTCTAAGGACGACATCTTTCGTCGGAATGTGTTTGTTGTGTTACACCCTGCAATTGACGCAAAATGCACGGTTGCATCGTACAATTCTCAAGAACCAGTACTAGCTGATTACGAGATAATCAATTCGGCTATTATAACGAAGGCATTTAAGTATTTAATTTATTACCAGGTATAATTTAGAGTAGTAATTAAAGATAATCGAAAAATAATAATAGAAAATCGCGTTGGTGGCTTTGGAATTTGTATATAAATTATATGTGTTTGTCTATGCAAAATGCGATTATATAACCTGCTATTTCCAAGTATTAGAATATATGAAAAGTGGCTAATTAGAAAAAGCCACTGAACGAACTCTTAACAATAATTGTCTATCTGTTAAATACGCGTACGATGATAAGCAGTAAATTGTATTTACCGAAGCAAAGGATGAAGAATCATTCTTACAGATTCTAATTGCTTCGACAGATTTATAATGTTTGCATATGTTTTAGCACATCATTATATGTGTTTTATAAAGAGGTGAGGTGGCATTAGGTGTTCCATATATCACTGTAAAAATCCAATGAGAATTTGCACCCCATTTTGTATGAATACATTGAAGGAATGACAGGTGTTGAATTATAAAACAGGTTTAAAAAAAAAAAGATATTGAACCACCCAAAATTATAGTTGTTAATCTAATAAGTGCATTGTTTAATGGAACAGAAACGGCCACGGAAACTTTATGTATGGATTGGTACCTTTGGTGATCATCTCATAAGATCTCTATTCATTGATGGGACTTTAACTATGGTCAAATGTATTTGAACATGCTTTGATTACAGAAAAATTCATATAGCGTCATGCTTACGTTAGTTTTCTTTAGGAAGTATTTGCGTTAAATCAAGTTAAGTTTTTTGCAAGTTGACAAGTATTACTGATGTTACCTAACCTTGCAGTTTGATTGTTTTATTTACTTTCTTTGCTTTATTCTTTCACGGACTGTTTCGAATATTATATATTATTCACCCGATATTTTTGTTTTACGTGTAAGGCTGTGGTGTAAGTATGCATATTATGGCATTAACGATTGGGCTTATATGACAATTAATCCAGGTAGTTTTTCCTAAAGAAAAGTGGTGCCATCGTGTCGTGTAAAATCCTGCAAAAGCAATAGTTACAAAGATGACGGAGTACTAACTTTTCAAATGTAAGTTGCAGAATGATGCCTTAGCTTAAAAATATTCTGAAGTTATGATAATACTTAGTGTTTGTATGTGAAATAATTTTTTGTAGAATGCCCAAACATTGTTGTGTGGGTTACTGTTACAGGGGGTGCCATAAATCCCTGCAAAAGTAAGCGTGCATATATGTTTGTTTACTACATTTCCTCGAAAAGGATTTTGATAGAACGGGACAGATTGTGCGAATTAAAGAGGGAGTAATTCCAACATTGAATTCGGACAAAGAAAATCTAAAAAAGTATATTTTTATTTAGAATCACTTGATAGTCCTGAAAACAAAGGGTATAGGTAAATAAATGATGTATAACATATATATTTCTTTAAATTTTCTTCACTATTCCTTAGGTAAATTAATCTGCCCATAGGAGGTACGATATATTTGCCAGTTCACCGAAAAACAAATTCGGAAAGTAACGGTCTTGACAGGAAACAAGATTCCACAAGAAGAAAACTTCCTAACGACTTTTGTTTATTTACTATTAAGTCATGTTCCCCAAAACATTTTTTCTAGTTTATCCCATCATTTGTTGGATATGTCACCTCTGGAAGAAACTCATGTTTCAATTTTAAGTAAAACCGTAATATCGTCTTATAGCAAAATTAGATTTCATAATTTAGCAAAAAAGTTTACAGAAAAAATACAAGGAAAATCAATTAGGAAGGAATTAAGTAAACTAATATTATTTAATCATCGATAAATTATACAACAACTACTGCAGTATATTATTTACTCCTAAAGATAACATACAATGTCGGATTGTTATGACAAGTCGTGAAGATCTCATCAAACTTGTATTAGATTTTTCCTACGTATTTTTATATGGCGTTGAAAGAATTTTTTTCTTTTCTCTCTTATTAAACCTGAGAACGAATGAAGTATATGTTACCAGTTCATCGTAAGTTTAGAAACTGTCTATAGTTCTAAGTTGTCCACAACTTTAATAAAAAAAAAAACAATGCCATATAAAATACATAGGATAAAATCTAACATATGCTACTAATTATATTATCATTACAAGTTGCAAGTGCTATTAAAATTTATTGATACCCTTAACTTTATTTATTTGAATATCCGCCATGGTATCGACGTCATTGATGACGTTTGAGTTCCAATATGGCGCATTTCAATTGATGGCAGTTTTGAGTTCAATATCAGCACTCTATCATCTCTATGATGACGACGCAAAACCACTTTAAAAAACAAATTGGTTTGATTTAGGAACTAGTTTATGCAACCATAACTATCAAATTTTACTTGTTGCAATGCTTAACAGCTTTTTTGACCTGAGACTTTCAGGAATGTAATATCAGATTGCCTTGTATGGTATATTTATTAAGAATTATTAAAATGAAATAGACACTCCAGTATGCTAATATTTCAATAAAGGTGACATTGTACATTTTTTGATGAATTTCTGTTTACTTAGACTTGACGTAAATGTTCACATACAAATTGACCTTTCCAACTTTTATGTTGCGTGTTTTTTTTTTTGTCGTGGGTGTTAATCACTTCAAATAAGTAGGTACTTAATCTTTCATATTAAACACAAGTAGAAATTCTGCTAGGAGATAGGATTTTATAGAAAAATTCTTTTCTCTGAAATAATTCGCCAATACATAAACACCAATTGATAGATATCGATATCAGGTATGCAAATAGATGTTAAATGAACCTTAAAATTTAGGGGGTATGTTCGTATCTTTTCCTCTTGGCACGTAGATTTTATCCAACCTGATATTATTACACCGGCAGGTTCATTCAAATATAATTGGGCGATGTTTCATAAATATTAATTATTTTTGGGAAATTTTGAGTTAATGGGAAGCTAGTATGCGGTAATCTATTGAAAAAAGTGATTAGGATCCTAATAGGTTCGCAATCATGAATTTATTCCGCAGTTAAACCAAGCAAATAGTTAGATGCTTTAATATGCCTGTCATCTCATGCTCATTTTTGCATTTGTATCTTTTTTCATGGCGTACAGGTTGCTCAGAAGTCGTCTGTGTGCTTTCTGGGCGTGCATGTCCACGAAAAGTTAACTTGGGTAGAGCATTGTAATCACCTTGTATCTAGGCCCAATCAAATATGTTTTCAAAGTAGAAATTTAAAATATATTCTGCGTATCGAACATGTCTTGTCTTTCTATTACGCCGAAGCTCATTCCAGACTTTCTTATGGTATCATATTCTGGGGCTCCTTGAGTTTCTCTTGCAGAGTATTTATCAGCCAAAAAACGCATCGTTCGCTGTATTGCTAATATAAATTCTCACGAGTCTGGTCGGCCGTTCTTTGCCAAATTTAAGATTTTACCTTTACCAAGTATCTACATTCTGGAGCTTCTCTCGTACTCTCACTCAATCCAGTATAAGATCCCAAAAAATTCAGACTACCATCAGACTTCTTCTGGACCACTGTGTGTATTCCATTGATGAATTTCTTGTAATCTTTGACAAATAATCTAGACTTGGTGCTTGGTGATTTGTTAAATATTGTCATTTTTACTACTAGTATTGTTTTCATTAGTATTATCTGCGTGTACTCCATTATTGAATTTCTTGTAATTTTTAACAAATAATTTAAACTAACGCTCATCAGTACATAATGCATTTCATTCACTGGGACCATCAATCGGTTTTCAATTTGTTGAATGTCTATTACTATGTCGTATTGTTCAATTATTTCCATAGTTTTGTTTGTATTTTTCCTATCATTATTATCACCAAAATTACTACTTTTTTATAACCTTTGTTGTAACCATGACAATGTCGATATCGGAGATCTCTGACAATAAAATTATCTATCTATGCATAGAAAACCATTCACGAGAAAAATCTGAAAATTTGATTATATAGGTACCTACTCAGGACTCTTCTACAGTGATTGTCTGTAAAAGTTAGCTCCATTTTGAGCGCTCAAATTCCATAGAAACTAAAAATGAATATGCATATTTATTGTTAGTGCAAAAAAATTCCGTACTATCTATAAATAGCAACATAAAAAAATATATCCTCTCCGGTATTTGGAATGTACCGTTAAAACTAGTTCCATTATGTTTACTTCCAAGCACCTCTTTTAGAAAGAAAAACACAAATAAATGTTTTGAACCCCGCGCAACCAATTAAAAATAGACTGGCTGTAAAACACCTATGGTACCTATACATATTTTTTATTGACGTCAAAGGGACTGCAACTTTCTAGCAGGTATACGCAATTATAAAATGAGAAAAAAATAATCCCGTGCAGAATGCTTTGGGTTGCAGTAAATCCAGTTTGTGTATTAAGGCGAGTGGTTCAGAATATAGATAATTCGATCAGAGAGTGATTGACTATACAACTTCGCCAGGCAAATGCGAATAAGCGTCAGGTAGATTTATAATCGATTTTGGGATCAAGATCCTAATTCAAACATGTTGTACGACCCTTCCTTAAGTCACAATAGGCCATTAAATCCGATAATGTGCTAAAAAATACAAGACTTAGGTCTTTCCACTGTCGTTCAATGTATAGCAATGAATAAGTATTTTTTTTTAAATTTTCGTCGACAAATTGCTTTCTTTTCGACGTGCAAACCTCATGGTACCGCGGGAAAGATCTTTTTGTAGTGTTATTTACGCTAAATACTTAAACTCACTTATCGAGTGGAAAAACTTTGCACAATTCTTCATAAAATTCCTTATTTGACGATCAACTTTGCTTCTACATACTTTTTCGGTTTTAAGGTGCTGTTGTAGACTTTGCCTATCTTTATACCTATATCACAGTTTTGAACATAATGTTTTACAATAAACTTGCCTGTCCTTGATAAATCTAGACAGTCAAATTCTCCCACAAAATCTTCCATGTTAATGAAAAAAAAAATAAACACAAATGCTAATTGAGAACAGAGGTCAAAACGAAGTTATATAAACTGAAACTGAAAACTATTTAAAATAACCGTACTGTAACCACTTATCATCTACGCCTATGTTAATTTATGCCCATTATTTTCGCCGCCTTATAGTGATGTTATCAGTGCCATAGTTTGGAGTGTGTTTGTTACTATATATTTAAAACACAACGTTAATAATAATCACAAATTACAAGAGAAATAATTTCTGCTATATGTCCTTAAAAAAATTCCGTAATATGATCGGAGGAAAAGGAAACAAAGAAACAGGCTATGACGTATTTACATACATGTATAATAATTTAAACAATTCTGGAAACTTGTAGGATGATCGTGAATTTACTGAGTGCCGACAGACAGCAGATAAATCGCCCCAAAATATAGGAAAATAACATGGTAAAAACAAGGAAGTTTTCCCTCGGATTTTAATGTTTTCGGCATACCTTTGGCTGACATTGTGGATTGTAACCAACTGTGTCAACAAGCGAGATAAAAAAACGACAGATATCTAACTAATAACTGTTTATAAACAACGGAAACCAAGCGAGAAGCAAAAAATAACGAAATTATATGAATTATTTCCCTAATTATTAGATGAGGTAACCTCAATAAAACGTCAAGAAAGCAATTTATGTATACAGAGTAGTTCAATTGAAATGAACCACGTTTACTTGCTGTGATTTATATAAAATTCCGGAAGCTATCAATTGTCATATCAAAGAGGGCAACTTTTAATGACTTTAAGCAGCCCCACCCTTAAAATTTGAATAGGGGCTTGTAACCACGGCTCGTTTTAATTGAACTGCCCTGTATAAATAAGTGTATATTTTCAACCTTAACATAATAATAAACTTCAATTAGCGATCCAAATGAATTTCGAGGCCAGAGAAAATGAAGAAATGAACATTTCAAAATATATACATATCAATAACAAATTGATTACAGGTATTTTTTTTTCTTTGTATAATAATATCACCCAACATATATAAAGAGAACGTAAAAAATTTCTACTGTGCGTTCGAGAAATCTAGAAACGCCCAAAAAAGACAGCATTTATGTCTTTAAAATCTAGTTTTCTTAAAAAAAATTAGTTATTATAGTTAAATTGGTGATATTTTGATTTAGACCATTAGGAATTGGACTTTTCAAAATCTTGGCCAGAAGGATTTCTAGGAAAGCCCTTATCAGAATAACACCAGGTTTCACATAAAATTAAAGATTAATAATAAAACCGTTCTAAATTGTGGAGAAACAGTTTTTGAAACAAATGTTTATAATACTTATTCAAATTGTAGATCTTCTATAAATTGTTGTTGTGTGGTAAGGATTTTTGGAAAATTGATTTTTTTTTTATCCATACCTCTATCCTAAGCAAGTTTTTAACTGCGATGGCACTGGGTCATATGTGGAAGAAAATGCCTCAACGGACTTATATTCATAAGACTGCAAAGAGTGCACCAGGCTTTAAAGCAATTAAGGATAGACTTACCTTGATATTTTGTACAAATGCAGCTGGTCATATGATTAAACCTGGACTTGTTTAGCGATTACAGAATCCACGTGCTCTTAAATACAAAGATAAAGCTTGCCTGCCTGTGTTTTGGCAATCAAATCGAAAGGCGTGGGTCACGGCTGTTCTATCTACACAATGGTTTCATCAATGCTTTATTGCGGAAGTGGAAAGATATTTGGAAAAGGAAGAATTCCATTTAAAGTGCTGCTGATACTAGACAATGCTCCTGGGCATCCTGTGTCACTAGGCACAGGAAATAAAAATGTTGAAGTGGTTTTTTTTACCACCTAAAACACGACCTCATTGCTTCAGCCTCTTGATCAAGGTGTCATTAGATGCTTTAAAGCCATATATATTCGGCAGGTTTTCGAAATGCTGTATACAATGGCTAACGAATGCTCTGATATCGGGCTCGTGGAATGCTAGAAGTCATTTACAATTGCTGACGCAATTCTATTTATCAAACGAGGGATGGAGGAATTAAAGTCAGAAACGATAATAGCATGTTGGAAAAATCTGTGGAATGACATCGTTTTCTTAGTTCTGAAGACACACATGATATTAATTCACATCTAACAACGATATTTAACATGGCGCAGAAAAAAGATGGAGAAGGATTTAACGATATAACCAAAGAGGAACTCAGTGATTACATAAACGAAGAGAATCAAGTATTCACCAACGAGGAATTGGTAAACCTTGTGAAATCTTCTCCAGAAGCGAGTGACGATGTGGATGGGGGTCAACAAGAACCGCCAGCATGGACGCTTGAAAAATTTTCAGCGATATTTCGAACTGCTCAAAAATTAAAAGAACAGATAGTAGAATATGATCCAATAATGGAACGCAGTATAAAAATTACTCGCACTATAACAGACGCCTTGAAACCTTTGGAGGATTTGTTTATTGAAATGAAAAGACAAAAACGACAACTACCAATAGCAATGTTCTTTGAAAAAGTCGACAAAATCGATAATGCACAGCCATCAACATCGTTTGCTTCGGATCTAAGTAAACAATCGACTGCTAACTTGGACTTGGAAGAAGATGAATGAATATGTAGCTCACGATGATAGTTTTTCTTGTTGTGAATTTTCAAAAATTTTGGAAAATTTCTGAAAATTACTTTTATAGTTTCAGCAAAAATTGTGATGTAATCGTAGGTTTGATTTTCAGTATTCCCAATCAGGAGAATAGCAGTATTTTTACTTTCTCTTGGGTAATTATTTTGAGATAAAGTCTAGAATAGACAGAATATTTACATCAGTGGAACATCATGCCATATTTAAAATAACGAGGACCTATTGCCCAAATCTCAATGTGACCTTGTTTACATTACAGCCTATTAGTTCTTTAGAACCTTTAACTTCTTTCTGCTGATTGCAGCAAAAAAATAAATATCGAAAAACAGGGCGCCAGCAACGTTCAACTATTAATTCTTTCAGCATCAATCTCTCAATGCCAAACCAACTACGCTATTTATGCAATTATAGATTAGTAAAATCCGATTAGAATTTTATACTTTATTTCGCAATGGACCACATACTTAGGTATCCATTTATTGGGTTTGCAGAGACAGGAAGTCGTTCAAAAACAGAAGTTCAATACATAAGCGTAGGTGCCTTCCAATGAAATAAACTTGACGCATAACATTGGCAATTATGGCTAATTCTGTTCGCACGGGCGAATAATAATAAACATTGGCATAATAATTGCTTGTCACATTTTTATGAATAGGATATTTTTTAAAACCAATTTCCATACTACGCAGAAATGTAATTACTACATAGTAACTTATCCGATGCATAGTCTTTTTAGCTAATGTAAGTGTTATCTAACTTTAATATTATATTTAGTACCTAGATGCATAAAAAATTAACGAAATTCAAAGAATAAACTATGAATTTATTCTTTGAATTTCAAGAAAATATGAACACGAAGTTAAACTTATTATTAGTCAAATATAGGATTCTAAGAAGTTTAAAATTAACTTCTTTTGTTGTTTGAGTTGCTGTGGAAACCAATTTTTTTAATGAGATCCATACATTGTCTTTGGTTTTTTTGAAAAGAGCATGTTTTCTTTTTAAATTAATGATGTCATATCTTCATAATATCGCCTTAAGAAACAAACGAGAAAATAAAGATTTATTATAAATAAATTTGAAAAGCCCAAAACCTTTGTTTATTCCTTTGAACAAAGGGGAATACTGTGCATTTCTGCACAATTAAAATTTTTGCCTCTATTTTTTATATTTCAAATATATGCTCAAGATTGTTTGTGTTTCTTTCAAAATTTTATTTTTATATTAGCAGGTAAGTACAGGGTGGGCCAAATTCGAGACTTTTAATAGGAAACTTATATTTCTGAAGGAATTAGACAAAATATGACCTATGCTTCTGGAGCTCGATTTTAAAAAGAAATCGATTGGTGAAGTCCGTATTTTTATATCTTCCGTAATATAAGAGATACAGAGCGTTTTCGGAAAATATGCAATTTTTAAAAAGCCTTGTAACTTTTTAATTTGTGAAAATGCTTGATTTATATAAGAACTTTATTAGGGCGCTTTTTGACGTAGAATTCAATGCTCTAATTTGTTTTTTTTAATTCGTTTTTTTTTGAGATATTGTCAAGACTTGTGTTTTTTTTATATGGAACACCCTATATATTTTTACACTATTCAAAAGCAGATAAAATTGCCTTTAATATGATATAACACACTTGATATTTTATTTAAAGGATTTTCAAGATATTTGATTTTTTGTTTGCAATTTAACAGTATTTCAAGGTGGCCCTGGCGTAACTAAGCAATACGCGTATTTGTTTTATATTGTCAAAATATTTTGAAATGTCAGTTTGAATGAATGTTACTGGTGGTTTTATTATTCAAGATTTCAAAAATGTATGAAAACTATGAAAAATACGACATGTTAAAGTGTTTTATAGAAGCGGGTGAAAATGCGGAAGCTGCATGTAATATTTACTATGAACGATACCCTGAAAGACAACAACCATTCAGAGACATGTTAGCTATTTCCATATTTTACAACAATTCATTGAACCTCTCATAGATGAAATACCTTTAAACCAATTGGAATTCGTTTACTTCCAGCATGACGTAGCACCCCCTCACAATGCTGCTCGGATTAATGAGTTTTTAAACCAACAATTCGGTAACAATTGGATTGGAAATCGGGGACCGATATATTGGCCGGCAAGGTCACCAAATCTAACCCCATTGGATTTTTTCCTTTGGGGAAAAATTAAAAATCTTGCGTTTAAGCATTCTCCCAATTCAAGACAGGAATTAGAGGCTGCAGTTTTGCAAGCGTTCGACTCTCTATCTCCGCTTGAGTTGGTGAACTCAGTTCAGAATGTAAGGAAACGGTGTCGATTATGTTTACAACAGAATGGCGGACAATTCGAACACTTACTATAATTCATAATGCTTACGTATTTTTTTTTGTATAGGGGGGTATATCCTGTAAATATTTCGTTCAAATATGTCTATAAGAACTTACAACTATAGTGTCAATAATACTATTAATGGTTTCCTTAGTTTGTTGGACTTGTTATTTCTAACATTTAATATTAAAACCACTTTTTTTCTGCTTTGTAGAAATCTTTTATTTGCTTATTTACGAGCATCCACGGCCAAACAAAAAATAAAGAAATAAAAAAACAAATACGCGCATTGCTTAGTTACAGCCAGAGCCTTCTTGAAATACTGTTAAATTGCAAACAAAAAATCAAATATCTTGAAAATCCTTTAAATAGTAGTAGTAGTGTAAAAATATATAGGGTGTTCCATATAAAAAAAACACAAGTCTTGATAATATTTCAAAAAAAAAAAAAAAAACGAATTAAAAAAACAAATTAGAGCATTGAATTCTACGTCAAAAAGTGCCCTAATAAAGTTCTTATATAAATCAAGCATTTTCACAAATTAAAAAGTTACAAGGCTTTCTAAAAATTGCATATTTTCCGAAAACGCTCTGTATCTCTTATATTACGGAAGATATAAAAATACGGACTTCACCAATCGATTTCTTTTTAAAATCGAGCTCCAGAAGCATAGATCAGATTTTTTCTAATTCCTTTAGAAATATAAGTTTCCTATTAAAAGTGTCGAATTTGGCCCACCCTGTACATACTGCATTACACATAAAAGATTTATGGAAAACATCTTTACTTCGAACATTATATAACAACTTTTGTTACTATTAGCATAAAACTTTTTTTATGCTAATAGTAACAACAGTTTTTACTCATATGGAACCGACCAACTAAATATAAAGGTGATATGTATTTGTTCTACCATTGTCAACATCTTTTTTTTTTTGTTCACTATTATTCGTAATCGACCAGCTATATAATTATTTAACAAGAATATCGTCATGCGAACACTCGAAAGAATACGTTGGTTTGCGCAATTAACAATTCCCAAAATAAATAAATTGAGTATCTACGACACTGAAGTAAACATCGGAATCGTTAAAAGGAATATTTGCATTCAAAATAAAAGACAAACATGTAATATCTAGCAAAGGTAATAAATACAGTTTAGATGCGATTAAAGGCGTGGGTGAACCAAAAAAGGTTTGAATGCGAAAATTGGTCTGTGGTAGTCTGGATCAAGGAAAGGTTAATGGAGATGAAGGGGGCGGTATGCCGGCCTCATCAGACTTGAATAACCTCAATAAATTTTTGCCAATATGTGGGTTTTATAGTATTCGTCATGTTTACCAAAAAAAGAAAAATCTATTGCGAAAAATAACCGGAACCGAAACTTATAATGCGGAAGCACTTTGGTTTGTAACGGAATCTATATGATCGTGGGCAACCTACAATTTTTTTCAATTTAAATATGATCTTGCTATTTTAACTGACGTCTAAGGATGATTCTCAAGAATTTTTGCATTTTCACCGCTTACAAAATTTTGAATTCTTTATTTTTCTGTTGTGGTTAAATAAGAAGAATATGTGCCGCTTCAGTTTAGAATTCGCAAACCAAGTATTCTTCGTCAATTCCACCGATACATTGTTAATGAATTGTCAATTCATGAAGTTCATCTCTCGGTGGCAGTGTCTGCACTATAGAGTTATCAACAACACACAGTTATTATGGTACCAATGAATAACAACTTCCACATCTTGAAACACAAAACCTTACACAAAAATTACTATCACAAACTCTTGACACACCCAACTAAAATATGAATCAAATATATGAATAAAAAATAACAAAATATATAAACAGATTATTGCAGTCAGTAGAACCTATAGTAATATGTATATGAATAAAAATTAAAATAAAAGAACTGTTTTGAACACAAATTTGCAGCGATAAATCACTAGAAATATCAATATTTCGTCCAGACAATGTCTGTTAACCAGTGGAAGGCCAAA
Source organism: Cetonia aurata (assembly GCA_949128085.1). Taxonomy (NCBI): domain Eukaryota; kingdom Metazoa; phylum Arthropoda; class Insecta; order Coleoptera; family Scarabaeidae; genus Cetonia; species Cetonia aurata. Next base: position 38,345,273 of record OX421887.1, on the reverse strand, counting down.
GATCAAGAAAAATCGATAAAACAAATTTACCCGTTAACTAACAAAGAAAAAATTTATTTATTTAAATAAGTTATTACATTAATCTGTTAATAATAACAATAATAATAAAAGAAATCTAATTTGTATTTCGCGCGCGTTTTATCTATTTACATTATTGTATTGATTACTTTTAGTGACTTTTATTTTTACCGCACCACTACCAACCGTCAGAAACGTCAAAATCGCATCGGACATAACCTGGAAATAACACTTTTCAAACACAATTTTTAGTACTTTTTTTTTCATTTACTAAAAAATGAATTACCATTACAGACTCATGGAGACTAAAAATAATCTTTACCCTCTATAACGTCAACATGTTTTCCTTAATGAATACTGTGGAACAATTCAAATAATTAAAACCAAATATCTCATATGCGTCAAGAGTTCCTGAAAGAAAACATACTAAACTGATTTACATTTAAATCCAATTTTGTATATATGGATATTAAAGCGAATCCACCACTAAAACTGGTAGCAGGTGTGCATCGACCCAAACGCCACGTTCCACCATGCTTTACAGAAAACCTAATGGAATCCTTGAACCTTTTAGGACATTACCTTGGACGCTGGGGAAAAACCCGCCACCTCTTTCAACCATTTCTGTTACCTGAGACAGACAGTAGAATACAAGATACAAGATTGCAAAGGGCATTACACCCAATCTCACATTGACCTTAAAATATTGCCTACCTGTCGAAGTTCCTTGTAAATTACTATTTTTTGTAACTCATTTAATGCGTTTATGTATACCAAAGCACTCACGGAATATTCCTTCGGACTTATTCTACAGCAGATACACTAGAAATCCTGCAAATCCTTTGTGTTCTTGTATAATTACGCAAAGTCAAGTTGTTAAGTACATAAATAGTAGTTGAAAAACTAAATAAAAATATGACAAAATAAATACTTTACAATGTGTGATATTGTTTGCTTAACTTTGTATTTTTATCTGATCTGGAGTTTAAATACGTGTAGGATATAGCTATAGTTAAAGAAACACGTTTTATTTTATTTACTAATTAGTATATTTCCCATAAAATACAAATACTTCCATTAAAATTACCAATTATTATCCAACACGGATGCATCAATACATGCACAATGACTAAATGCACACTTACCTTTTCTGTAATGACTAATGAGTTATTATAATAATATATAGATACAAAAACCTACATACAAAACCAGATTTTTTAATTTCGTCATTCTACAACATTTTACACAACAAGAGGAAATACAAATTTAAAACTAATTCATAGAATCATATTAACAGCATTCTCGACGTTAAAAATATAGTTAAATAAATGACAGTACTTACATAAGATGTGTATTGGGAAATAGTGATTGATTAGAAGATTGAATAATTACGAAACGAATTTATTTTTGGTATTCCACCATAAATAATACCCATAAGTAATCATGCGGTTTTCATCTAAAATTACGACCATAATTTAATTGTTTGCGGTTAGCATTTGAATAAGATACAATTCTTCAGAAACAATTATCATCAATTGTGTTTATTAGAGGTGAAATATTCCCTATATATGTAAATACGTTTGATTCCATGAATTTATAGGTAATTTCTGGAAATATATATTGTAGTTCAACCTAATCGATTAAGGGCGCTAATAAGGGTATACTTGTAACAATTTAACTAATACATATAGGAAAAATATAGTTATTTTAGAAACTTTTATTACAAACTTTATTAGGCCCTTATATAATTTAGAAATTAATTTAAATTTGTATGATAATGACACTTAAACTTATTAATTTTCATTTAATACTAAGGTATGAAATGTATGTAAACCGCATTCCTCATATTATACGTACTGTTAAAAATAAAATGTCTTATATCACATTTATTACAAATTATTTATGCAACTTAATTAACACCGTTTTAGAAACTTCCAATAACTTAAATTCTAACGTTGGCGGACTTTACTTCAACAACTGTCAACATCAACACCTAAAATTTCCCTAGATAAACATTTCTATCGCGTTTGGTGAGATTTATTATTATTTTTAACGGAAAATCGTATTTAATTTCGCCAAAAATATGGTGAAATTAACTGCGGAGTTAATACAAAACTCCATGCAATACATTAATCCGGTTAAAGATCGCGAACTTGATCTAAGAGGTAATTCATTAACGTTTCTTTTCTTTACGAATTCTAACCTAAAATTGAGATAATAAAAACTGCGCTTCTTGTTTGTAGGATATAAAATACCAGAAATCGAGAATTTAGGTGCTACCGGTGATCAGTTTGATACGATCGATTTCTCGGAGAACGATATCAGGAAATTAGATGGTTTTCCCTATTTGAAACGGTTAAAATGTCTGCTGATGAATAACAATCGCATCATGTAAGTGGTATTTTAGTCGAGAGTAGATCTGTTAAAATTGTTCGGAACATGCTAAATTATTTAAACATAGTGGTTTTTTAGTATTTAGTAGAACCAAAACTAAACAATAGTAATTTTATCAGGCAATATGTCAACAAGAACAAACAAACAACAGCAGTATCTTTGATCTGTCCTATTTCCCTATTTAGTTATTATAATCGTTATTTCCACATGCTTTTTATTCTCTAACTCAATTATCAGTTTTATAATCCTTTCCAATACTGTCTTAATATGATAGCATGAATTGCGTTTTTGTTATGTTTACCTTCTTCAAGCGATCATTACAATTTGATGATTGATTTTTCTATTGTTATTTTTCCTTGTTTTTCCAGCCGTATTGGTGACGATTTAGAAGATCACATACCGAACATAGAAACTCTAGTATTAACGGGAAACCAGTTAGAAGAGTTAAGTGACATTGACCCATTAATAACACTAGAAAAATTGTCAACGCTTTGCTTACTACATAATCCTATTACAGCCAAGCCGCACTACAGACAGTATATTATATACAAGTTCCCGCAACTGCGTTTGCTGGATTTTCGTAAGATACGTTTGAAAGAGCGTAACGACGCTAGGGCGTTGTTTAAAGGCAAGAAAGGCAAAGAGATACAGAAGGAGATATCGAAACGGGCCAAAACATTTGTACCCGGCGGGAACTTGCCTAACGTCGCCAAAAGTAAAGGTACGTAGATAATAGTTATTTAAGTATGTAGCAAGGCTGAAAGTAGGACTTTATTGAACAAGTTTGGGGTTTGCAAGCAACCAAACGAGCACATAACAATGTCATAATTTTGTAGATTTCTATCTTATCATTTACAAAATACGGTATCGCTAATAGTCCCTATAAAACCATTACCATTTCGCTAATAGTCCCTGTAATACAGAAAACGAATTCCCGTATTACTACTAGTAAAGTTGTACTTTCTAGTGTGGGAGCCGAAAAACAAAATTTTGCGCAATTATATTAATTGAAATTATGCTTATTTCTAGGACTTTCTGATCAAGAGATACGTAAGATACGCGAGGCGATATCTAAGGCCAGTTCACTCGAAGAGGTGGAGCGTCTGCAGAAGCTGCTGCAAGCCGGACATATCCCGGGACAAGAAATGCACAACGGGCAGGAATATTACAGTGCCATGGATGTTGAGAATGGTCATTGATCGGTCTGCGGTAAGATGAAAGTTCGGACTTATTAAATTGTTTTTCAATGTTCAAATTGATAATCGTATAGTTTTTAAGCTGATAAGATTGTACTACAACTAATTATTCCACGAATAAAACATCTTGCAACGGTTTGAGAAGCGAAACAACAATATCTTCTTTTTTTTTCATTGATTGTTTTATGTGGTTGCTCATGAATATATTTCGTTTAAAATTCCATAATAAATATTTTTTAGAAATATGTTGTATGCTTGTTTTAATTGTTATAATTCCTAAAATTAGTATTAGTTCTGTACAGTCATGTTAGCGAATCGTAATAGGGTTAAAAGAAATCACGTTGCTGATTGGTATGACGTCATCCGGGAGTAAATACAGTTATGTGCAAAATAATAAGAGCTGTATATCTGTTTCTCACTTAAATTTAAAATTACATCAATGGAATTTGCTTTTGAAACTTGCAGAATAGTCATAGCCGACTATGATCTATTTAAAGAAAATATTTTTAGTTTTATAGCTCATCCAGTATGTATGTCTGAGTGCATACCAATTCTTTTATTTTAAAATGAAACGGTGCAATTTTTATGAATCTATTGGAATGAGCCAGTTCGATGGGACACCCTGTATGCTTCTCGCCTAAAAATTAGATTCCCCAAGTATTTAGGAAAATTCCTAGATCTTGGAAAAGTAAAAAACCACCGAAGTCACAATTTAAAACTAACTAAGTAAATGTTTGATGAACTGATTCAAACATGAGTAGGAGTAAGTAAATATCTTCTGGAATTCCCTTTGCGCAAAAATACCTGTGGCCGATTAATATATCACTTACACAATACTATATTGAAGCAAAAATTATTAAACGATTTTCTTACATTTTGGCGATTATCACTTCTAAATTAAGATTCAGGGTTTTTCATTTAATGTGTTCATAACACTTATAGTTGAATTTAAATTTGAAATTTCATATTTTAATTCTAAAATACACAGCGAGGTAATCATAACTATGAAATAATCTGTGACAGTTACTTGCGGAATGGTGTTAACCCCAAAATTAAACAGATACTTTAATGAGCCCCACTAATTGTTTTCGATTTGCTAAATTGCTTTGTTACATCACTAAAATAGCAAGTAATATGTTAAACAACTACTTTTATAAAACAAGTTATCAAACACAAATTCAAGTTTAGAAAACTAATGCTTTAAATCTTTGGAATGTGCTTATTTTTTTTTTTATTTTTTTTTTTGTAATTACCTCCATCCAATTGAAGCTATATGCTTGTTCTGATGTTTAAAGGAACTTACTACTACTAAAAGAAAATCGAGAATACCATCATACCATTTAAAGGTCTTTCAAAAAAATATGATCCGATTGAATATTCTTGAAATACTTGCTTGACTAATGTTACTATTTTCGGATATTTGATTTTGACTAATTTTCGATAACTGAACCAACTTCAGTAAAAACATTTTCTTCATCTGTAAGTAGTGACAAATTTCTTTGTAATAGGTTTTTTATAACTGACACTTCGACTTTCCTTAAACTGGTTTATAAGTCTCTCAAAAACGGGCGACTTCTTCGACGATTTCTTTTAGGAAGCTTTTGAGCTCAAACTCGAGAAGCCAATAAACAATTTTGATGACATTCTCCAAGCATAAAAATCATATGATCATACGCTTTTCTTTTGAGTAAATCGTCACTTTGACTAACAATAAGTAATACAACAATGATATTCAAATAATAACGATGTAAACTTTCACAACTATAAAAAAAAATACCGCTATAGGAAAAACAGACTTTCCAGATTAAAGTGACAGGTTAACTATCTGACATTTCTAAATGCCATAGACAATTAAATACATTAGGAGTTTTATTAAAAAAAAAAAACCCTTGATATGACTCCAAAAGTGCAGTAAGTAAGAAAACACAACTTTGATACTTTCAAGGCAGTTGGAACACCCTGTGTAACATGAAAATAATTTTAAAAAGTACCCAGAATAGACCGCCATATATCCCAAAAGTGAAACTTTTTAGTGTCACCTATTTTGGACATAATGAAGCCGTATATTTAAAAAAAAAGTTTTCCTATTTTGTGTAAATAATTGTGTAATTTCAGTCGTCATTTTACATCAAATCTTACAGTTCTAATATCTTGTACTACTAGATAAGCATTATAAAACAAAAGAATGTGCAACTTTTCTATTACATGAGCATTAAAACAAATCATTTAGTCCTTTTAAGCACTACTGCAACACCAAGAGTTCCATCGATGTATTCATTCATATTAATTTGCTCTCCGTAGTAACTCCAACTAAAAAATATTTAAGAAAACAACGCCAATAAAAAACAACACCAACATTCATATCTTCCAATACCTATTTCCATACATATCTCTAATCATAATCCCATCGATTAAGATTTTTTCCGGTATTATCTCCGTAGTGTTACCTCCTGCTTGGGTATCGTAGTTGTAGAATTTAACGTTCATCTGCATCTTCTTCAAATTCGATCGTAAACTATTGTAACGTACAGCACCCAGAGCACTTATTTCAGTATTTCGCCCAACTAAATCCCTCAAACTACGAAGCCAAAGGTTAAAAAAGAATTGTTGAAACGACCAAGACTTCCAACTTACTCGCAATACGATTCAAAATTAACAATTTCATTATCGAAAGCCATCTCCATTTTGAGCACACCCACAGTTTGCGGTGTTTTCTGCGAAACGCTAACTTCAGCTTGTAATTGTGTACCTAAAAATGTTTTTCTAAATAATTATTAATATTGCACGAAACTGATTCAAATAAATACCGCAGTAAGGTTGCACATCCCTCGTTGCGAAATACATAACACCACTTCCCCTGACATCTTCACCCATCAAGCCCAAATCACTCCGATATTTTAGATCAATTGCCAAAGGATTTGACCCATCATCTATTCTAGCGAAACATTGTCCCCTTTCGTATGACGGCATACCACCAGGACATTTGAATGCGATAAATTTACAACCGTCTCCTCCTTCAATTTTATGCATTAAACTTTCGAGGAACAACTCGAGAGCTCTGACGTGACTGCAAGTGGAATTCTTCGTAAATCCCCTGTTTAAGTGGGTCAGGACCACCGCCGCTTGACGATCGACGCAGCCAGGTTGCTGTTGACCTCCGTTCGCGAAGAAATCAACGTGACCGATCGGTTCCCACAATCCGAAACCTTCAGTAAATAACTAGAAATACAACAAAATCTTTAAAATAGATTTTGGAAGAACAATTTTAAAATTCTTACGGGACTTGCATCTGTATGTAAGATATCGACGAATTTAGCATCGGATTTGTCGAGTTTTCTAGAGGATTCCCTGATGTGTTTGTTCCGGAAAAGGGGACTAGCCGCATCTAAACCTGTTAAAGCAAAAAATCGTTAGAAAAAAGTATTTAAAGATATCGGTATGAAAACACCTGTTATTCGTCCGATTAAGATTTTATTGTTTTTTAACAATTCAGAAGCACACGCTGCGACATGTGCTCCTAGAGAAAATCCAATTAAATGTATATCGTCAGGATTTAAACCTAATTTAACCATTTTATCGAGGAGAAGTCCTAATTGTCGTCCAACGACCTCAGTATTAGCTGCTGCTTGTGCATACTGCGGTCCTTTAGCTGCTGTTGACCAGTCCATAGTGATAACATTGCAATCGTGCTAAATTCAAAATAAATTTTAATATAAAGTGGCATGGTCTGATATTTTTGAACGACTGTGTACATATAAAATAATAATTTTTTTTATTATAATGGTATTATAATATCTTAAAATGATTTTATAAACATCTAATTTTCATTACAATAAAATATTAGTATCAAACCCATTTTTCAATAGTTTTTATTTCCCCATACACTATAATATACATTGCCACTCATAAATAAATGAACGCCCCGATATATATTCATTCAAACTTTGATTATCCAACAAATTCATAGATACACTTTATTTATAAGCTGACATTGTTGGTTGACTTTGAATTTTGCAACAACCATTTTAATAAAAATTAACACAATCACACAATTCATACCTACAAGGTTATGTCAGTGTTATCCTTCAAAAAGTAATAAAATTGTCGTAATGAATCCATTGTAACCGTGCGTGCAAAAGCATAATTTCTATTTGAGTGCGTCCCAGTTCTGAAGCAGTCAGTTATTGCATGAATAATGTAAGTGTGATAGTTTTTTACACCGGTACAACTTTGTATTGTATCTTGTATGGAGTAATAGTTCTAATGTATGTATGTGTGTAATAATAACTAGGTAACGTCAGCAGATATATGAAAAGAGAAATTTATGTGTAAAAACAAATAGATATTGGATAATAGTAGTTTTTTTTTTTTGTTATTATAAAATTAATGTTTGCTTTTTATAAATGTACGAATATGTTTGTATAATATTTGCATAAATGCGTATACATATGTGAAAGTTGATTTTTAAGAAGAACAAAGTTAACTCTGACAGAGCTAAAATAAATGTGGAGCAAAACAAGCCTTGTGGGTACATAGACTACGTTTACAGGAACTTGTAACATTAGCTTTACATAAATCGCTTTTCTTTAAAGCATAAACAACAAATTGCATTAGTTTTAATAAAAACACTTTAGTAAATCAAACATTGTTAGCAATAGCCTTATTGTAATAATATCTGACGTAAAATTAGATGTAAACAGTTTAAAACATTTTATTTCCCTGTTATCAACTGTTACTTGCCTAAGCAAGAAATGTTCAGATACGATCAAACATATGGTGATAATAGTATAGGTTATGTGCATATATGTACTCAACGGTCGTTTGTAGCTCATTTAAATTCGGTAAATCGGCATGTGTTCTAAGAAATGGGATTCATGGGATGTGGAAAAAATAAGATCTTTTGCGATTAATTCGAGAAAGACAAATAAAATACAAATGCATACTTTCTGATTGGTATGATCTACTATATGAAATTACCGATTTCGGTGTTAAACCATCATTAGGTGAAAAATAAGGATTGAAAGCTAGTAGCTTTCATATAATAGTCGATCTTATAAAACAAGGAAAACTAAGAAAATAAAAATGGTGCGTAGTGTGTTCCTTTTTATTTTATTATCACCTTTATAAATAAACCTAATTATGGACTACAACTAAATCACAAAATGTTTGCATGGCAAAAAGTTTAGGACAGACTATCAATGGCAATTACTGTTATGGTGAAAATATTTTTTTTTATTTTTGCAACGCCACAGTTTCATACCTAATTTCATTACAATTGTATCTAAAGTCTAAAGACGACAAGAAAAAGTGCGCTACTTTGTCTACTAATGCCAATAGCAGAAACCCGTTTTTTCGTTTGGTTATGTTAGTATTACGTAAACATGAGAATTTTACCTTACCAAGAATGGCTGGGATGTATTATAATTCGTAATTCTAACCAAATGTGATCACAAAATGTGGTAATTGAAAATATGAAACATTAAAATTGACCTTGTAGATGGACACACAGTTTATGCAATGGCGAACACGAAAATGCTTTTTTTTTAATTGCCCAAAAAGCACTTGTGATTTAAGATCAATTTATGATTTCAATATGAATTTCTAATTTTTGTTTTCTTTTTAAATATCGACTTCTATAAACAAAAAATTAGTATACACTCGCAATTATTTTTGTGATATCTTTCAAATAAAAAAAGTTTCTCCATCTTATCTTTTAATATTTCCAAAATTAAAAATGTAAATTGTGAAACTGAAAATGCACAAAATGTAATTCATTTGTATATCTATAGCACACAAAACTTTAGTGTGACGAATAAACAACAAATTTTTCATTTCTTGGCTTATATTAAAGCTACTAACCCCAAAAAAACAACTATAAAAGAAAAGATTTGAAATTGGAAGTTTCGTTAATTTGGAACTTAGGTAAAACTAAAATTCTGTATAATACACTGCCGTTCAAATGTTATTAACATAAACATAAAATATTCTCTATCCTCTTTTCAATTATTGGCAAAATGTAGTTTTTACAATAAAAATTTTAAACTTAAAAATTATATAACATTCATTTTGGACAAATAACTCATTTTTTTTCTATCCCTTAACTAAAACTATATTGAACCAGAAAAAAAAAAGATATTTTACCATATAAAATTCTGATTCTCTTGCTGAATTAAATCAATATCTTTCAATCTTACCATCTTCAAGTACATATAAGATGCATTTCTTCCATGTATGTTATCCCAAGATCCCAGAAAGCCGTGTATGATAACTTTTAAGGGTTGCGAATAATTGAATTTCGATCCTATTAAGGATACGCTATCATCATCGTAAAGCAACACCTCGGGCTCTGAGAATTTGATGTTCCGTCTAAATAAGTAAAATTTGGTGTGCAATTCTTCGGGATTTTCTGGTAACTTTTGTAATGGTGACCTTGGGTTGGCGATTTCAAAGCAACCAACTTCACCTAGTGTGAAAAAATGAAATTTTCGAATCACAATAACGCTTTGTTTTATATTTTAGTGTTTATTATCCTATTATGACTATGGTATTAAAAAAAATTTAATCAAATTTATCATACGGAAAAAAATGACTTGTCATGTTAAAAATTTTGCGTACCGTAACAAACCCTTGCCGCATTCCGTTGCCTATTCCTCACAGCCTCCAATTTCTGCCTCAATCGCAACCCTCTACGATGCAACACCACCTCTCGCGGCCGATGACCTAAACTACACTCCACTAAGGCGCAAATCAAAACAACAAGTTTAAAGAACAACATTTTACTCGGAGCAATTCGCAGTTAATGTGCACAGCCTCAGTTTCTACACCGCTGTATATGCGTTTACATACTGGCGCGTTTTTTTTTTTTTTCTTTTATAAAACGTGCTCTAAGAAGGTAATAATAAAACTATCTACCGGCCACAGCGCGTTGAGGAACTTTCACTTTGCTTTCGGATGTGTTAATATTACTTAATATTGTCGGATTCCTGGAAATTCGTCGTGTCATAAATCAAGATTTATAGCCTATCTACTTGGGTTTTGATATTCAGCAATGAAATTTTAGTGTTTGGAAATGCAAAAACTATTGATCTATATTGCATACAGTGTGATTAGAAAGTTTTTAACATGCTATCAATGTGATAATTATAAAGTTAAGATTATTAAAATATAATATAGTTTTAAAACGAACAAATCGATATGTGATAAGTGTAATTATTAAATTACTATAAATACATTATTTACAAGAGGAATGTGCAATGAATTATTTGTGTTTGCCTAAGTTGAAGCATACAATAGAAGAAATATGTAAAATGGAAATTCTTGACCTGCATACTTCAATCTGTTTCACTTAACGTTGCATAATATCATGATAAAATGTATACATGTATTTTTTTTATTAATAAATAGGTAAATATAAACCAAATTGGTTCTAATATACACTAAATTTGATTTAATTTAATCTTTTGATGTACAGACTTTGATATATCTCCTACTTAGCATTGTTTATCGAGAATTCATATTACTGGAATAAATATGCTTATTTTTATAAATCATTTAAAATAAACAAGTTTTCAGCAAAGTTCTCCTAATGCAACCAGAGTTTCCGATCACATAGTATAAAATGTATAAATGCTTATGTCGTATTAAGATGCAGAGATTCTTATACTGTAACGGTACAGAAGTTTTCATTGCTCAAACTTACATCGTATAGAAAAAAAAAAAATCAAACAAATATGTAGATGTAATTCCGCCATTTTTTAAAGGAAAATTGAGGATACTCATGGAAAAATATTTCTAATAAAACATATTCCGAACTAGAAGTTTCATCAGACGCTTTCTAAAGTTCTGATTTTTTTCCAAACAGTTACTTTCGTTACAAAATGGCGGTTTTTGTGTTCACTGACAGTACTTACGTGTCCTTCTTTGTTTATAGATTTTTCAGAAATGTTCAATTAGTTCAAGTTTTCATTCTCCATGCTTATTTTCAAAATAGTGTGAATCCTTTATTTATTAATATTTTTTTTTATTTTGCGAAACATGAAGAAATAGAAAGGTTGCTTATTTGCGATGGCACTGTTAATTCGGATACGTTGGCAGCCAGCATGGGTGTTCCACGGGGTTTAATCATGGACCCTATTCTTTTCATTCTGTACGTTAATGACCTAAACCTTTACCTTAATTCAACACTGACAATAATTTAAACACATAATTGTCCGCTTCCACAAATGGCAGAACTATGTTGAGCCAGTAGAGTGATCATTGAGGATTAAACGTTAGAATCTGCAGCGGGATGTAAGTTTCTTGGGTTACACTTTGATCGACTACTGTGAAAACCTAATTAGTAAACTCAGCTCTTTTCTTATGCGTTTCATAACTTACAAGTCGTTTATGGCGTTGAACAATTGAACGAGACTGAGATACGGTGTGGGCTTGATGTGGGACAATTCCAGCACCCTTCCTGATGTTTTTCAGTGCAAATATGTAGTAGTCATTTTTGTTGTACTCAAATATACTTACATTTTATTTTTTTCTGCTATCACGTTTTTGTAAGCTATTATTTATATTCGGTTAAGTTAATAAACCAAATGAATAATTTAGAAAGAAAATATGTCTTTTAAATGAAAGAAAAAGAAAATAAAAATAACAGGAATTAAAAAAGAATACTCATGGATTTGGTTTAGCAATGTATTTATTTATTTAAGAAGTAATCATGGAATTTACATAAACATAAAAAAAATATATATTATACATCATTTTCCAAAACAAGACAATTAAATTCTAGTTGATCGGAATATTATCTGTTTGTTTCAACAAAATTTACATTCTAGCCTTTAAAATCCGAAGGGCCAAAACATCCCAAATAAATTTTTTAAAATAAATTTCCATCGATAAAATTTTTCCAAATCAAATTTGCAAGCTAGTTGTTTTATATTGGATTGGCATGATATATACGACACTACGCTCACTTTGTATCTATCATCGACCTTACTAATTGCTTTACCATATATACGTTGTGAAATCACAAAATAATAATAAAGTTATAAAAAAACTTGGCTATAAAACAAAAAAAAAATGTCAAATTTTCTTTTTAAAGAAATCCTAAATAATCAATTTCAATAACCCTGAAGTTGTCTTTTCTCGTTTTTCATTCGCAATAACGTGCGACAATAGTAAAACAAAAAAACAAGAGAAACGAAAGAATAAACTCGGCAACAACTAAAATAAACATGCAATAATAAAATAATACTAAATAAACGATGATAATAATAAAAATTAATTGTCTGAGGGAGAGGTAGGCTATGGAAATGCTAGAAAAAACGAATAATAAACGGGAATAAGTCAATAAAAGAATTATTACAAAATTCATATTAACATAATCATATAAGGTTTGTTCCGACCCCAGATTTGAACAGGTCCTTTCCTTATTGAAGATTTTTTTCCAAACAAATGTTCACTGCGAGTTCATACATACATAGCTATAGCAATGAAGTATCATGATGCCTACGCTCTCTATGTTTACAAAAACAAAATAGGAATCGTTTAAATTTTTTAGTAACATTTTCATCTACGTATGATTAATTTTATTTTCACTAAATTCGACTAAATATGTACAAAACACTAATTAATATAACTAAGCCTTAGGGAGAATACAATATGATATCCCTCTTTTTCATATTATTCAATTACTCAAGTTAAATTTATTTACATTACAATTAAATTAAACTATCCGTCTCAACATGACCTATTATAGGGAGACGGACCCACATTTCACACAGTTAATTAAAATGTACATCTTCATCTAACATCTATCATGCTCGTTAAATCAAATCAGTTCGTATAAAAATAAATACGTTCTCATAAATAATAATAATTATTTAAGCTAATAACACAAAGTAATTGTAATTATTATAAATTACATTGGTTTTATTATTAATTGATTTTATTAGTGAAAAATTATGAGATATGATGATGTTATCACGAAAATCAATACGATTGGTTAATGATAAGAATGAAAATAATGTTAATAAAAATATACATTCATTAATAATTGTAGCAAATATTTACAATGGATAATATGTAATAAATATGGTTTGTTCTAGTTTCTACCTATCTGTCATGACTCATCAACTTAGATCACGAATTTATCCCTTTTTTTGTTTCAATTTCATGAATCAAAAATATCAATTTTATTTTTTTTTTTTTGATTTCACCGAAATATGAGTTTTTTTTTATATTTTGAAACTATACTTACTAAGATTTTGTTTTCGTTAGAAAAATTGAGGCAATTTTAGTTGCCGGTATTACCGACTCAACTTTTGATAAATGTAACTGAATATTTTGCTTGAGGATGGCGCCGATTTCAATTCAAAATCATTATATGTTCCATTTGTTAATTAGTTGTCGACAGCAAAATAGTTTTTCGTTTTTTTTTGTGCCTCTAATATCAATTTAGATTATTAAAACTATTTTGACAAATTGGGAACGTAGATTGGCACAGTTTACAGTTTATTCACTCCAAGAAAATAGTACAAAATAAGCTTGTATTTTGGTCGTTTGCTATTGGCTAATTGTGTGCACAGAAAATTTATATTGACTAAAATGCACTTGAACGTCAGTTTGCAATAATAATTGAAAACGTCATTTATGAGCTACGTAATTATTAACAATCTGGGGTCAAGTAACGGCATATAAACTATTATACAGGATGAGAGGAAATAACCGGCAAAATGACATCTTTAACCCATAAACGTATAAAATTTCTCTGCTGGGAATATAAAAGTTCCTTTAAAATTAAACTCCTAAAGTTAATCAATTTATTAGTAAAATAAATAAATTGTATATGTAATAAATAATTGTAAAATTATAACAAAATACATATTAATCATTCGCTTATAACACTAATGAGCGTTGTGTTTAAATTGCCTAACCACAAGGAGTTTTCTATTTCCAATAGAGCAATTATTATACATTTCTAAACTGTCGTCTTTCTAAGTTAATAATTTCTATCTAGATTACCTGTACGATTACTCTAATATTTTTAAAATCTGTTTTTTCTCCCCCTGTACAACTTTCTCATACTCAACATGATAATATATTCTGTTAATACTCTACTAATCTTGTTGTTATTGTCAATTTTTGACAGTTGAGGTTATGCACGCATCGCTATATTTGCTAAATTTATAATTGTGATTTTTTGACAATTAAGGTGGTGTTGGCAATATTTCACTGAGATAGTTTGGAAATGGGTTGTTTTTTATTTTGTTTTTTTTTTATAAAATTCTTTCACGATCATTCATTAACTTAAGTGTAATTACCATATCTTTAACTTTAAAATTATTCTCATTGATCCAGAATAATAAATGTTTATCTAAAGTGACTAAAGTATTTTGTTTGAATAATTTAACAAAAATAATTACAATTTTTTAATATTGTAGTCTTTCGGATTTGTTTCTTTAAAGTCTAGCAAAAAAGTGCTTCCTTCGACAATTTTTTGTAAAATCAAAAATGCAGATTTTTTCTCTCCTGTAAACTCAACCCGAGAACATACTGTATATCTAATTGCAAACCGAATAAAAATGCAGAATGCTATATTGAAAAATCAGAAATGGGGTGTTACGAAAAGCTAAATCCAAAAGAAATTAATTAGATTTTATCTACTTATACGACCACCTATATCCGAAAATAAATAAATATATTACGTCATCACAATAATATAGAAATAAGGCAGTTCTATAACGAAATCTGTATCAGCAATCAATCAGCAAAATTTCTTCAGTGTTGCTACCGCCAGTAAGGTATTCCCGCTAAATCTGGTCGATTAAAAATAAGTACCATCTAGAGGCGAAATTTGTAATTAGTGGTATAGCAGAAAATCTGGTGGAATATTTTTAATTACAAATATTTACATGACAAATTTAAAAACGGTTATATTTTGAAAGGTTTTATAGTAATTATATCATTTAAACGAAAAAAAAAAAAAAAAAAAAAAAAAATTGTTAACTTGCTCCTGACTTAATAACGTAAATAAAACTGACGATATTTTCTCTGTCAGAACACAACAGAATTGATGTTTTACTTTTAAATTACCTGCAAATTACCATTCAAATGCAATTTTAGTAGTATCTATTTTCTTAAAGTGAATGGATCGCCATACATTTTAATCTCTCTCAATAATGATTCCCAACACCAAAAAAAGTGTCTATCTACTACATGTCCTATCTTTTATAAAAAAAAAAATAATCATTATAGTGGAAAGAAGCCAAACAGGGATAAAAATTAATGATCAAAAATGTGTCTATCAATTCGTATTACCTTGATAAATTTCGCACAGTCCAAAATACCCTTGTTTATATATTTATAGTTATTCAACCGTTTGGAAGTACAATAGGGTGGCTCCTAGATGGCGCACGACGCCAATTTATACACTGCGCTATCTAAGAGACATTCTGTTGTACTTCCAAACGGTTGAATAACTATAAATGTACATAAAACAATTAATCGCTAGGTGTTCCTTATTCGACTTATTTGCAAATTTCACCACCCATTAATTAGAATATTACGGAACGAATATACCTTTCGTTCAGTTTAAATAAATCGTGAAAATGTTACTTACGCCTTAATGAAAACTGATCCGTCCTTATATATACCCATAATAGATAAATTACACAGCCCGTCGGGTATATAAAATAATTTAACTATATACAGCACACGTCTCATTTGTATCTAATTAAATAATAAACGATGAACGCTCGGACACAAGATCATGATTTGTTATTCAGCCGTTTGTTACGGAGCAGTTTAGCCTGCGTCTCCCGCAGCAATTCCTCGAAGGAATCCTCCCGGTTGAAATTATTAACGGGAAGCCCCCCGGACGAATAGCAACAATCCTCCCTCAGATTATCCAGGTCGGCGTAGTTAGTCTGGCAGAATATCCTGCGCCCGCCGAAACTAAGATCGTAACGCGGCAGGTTCGAATCCTCGTTGCCGTGCTCGACCGCCTCGTACGCGTCCTCCTTATACTTGAACGTCACGAAACCGTAATTGTCACCCGTCCGCCGGAAATGCACACTGACGTTCGTGATCGGCCCGAAACGTTGGAACCGTTTCCGTAAACATTCGCGCGTCACACTGTTGGCTATCCTTCCCACGTAAATTACGCGTCTCTCTTCGACTTCGCGCACTTTTTCCGAGTCTGTGCCGCGTTTGCGTACCGGGGAAGGTGAGCGAGAGAAACTGGAAGAACTCGACGAGGAATCGCGTCTATTCGTCGTGGTTTGCGTGTATTTACTACCGGTTTTCACCGGCGTGCGATTTTTATCCAGGAAGACGATGGTTTTATCCTCACCGTGCTCTCCTTCGACATTAACCTCTTTAATCTGCGGGAGATGCTCGACCAACGAGGTGATGAAAGAATTCGCACTGAAATTCGACGGGCATCCCCGAACGATCTCTTGCAATCGACCCCAACTCTGATCCGTATTCACACCGATACTAACCAAAGTTTTCACTTCCATATTCGGAGGTGCGCAAGGTTGGGTATTCATCCTCTGCAATCGTCTGGCGTTCTCATCTTCGACCCTCGCAGGGCTCCCACTGCAACTCCTACCCTGTCGCCTCTGCTTATATTCCTCCAAATTCAACTTGCGCTTCTTAATCGTGTTGACTTTCAATAAAGACACCATTAATTTCCCATCGGCCGTCTTGACAGTCGGTTGATTCCGCAATATCGATCTCTCATCTTCTTCGCACGAACTGAAACCGGAATCCTTCTTCGAGGATGTCGAAGAACTCGATGATATATTCGAAGACGAAGAGGACACACAGTAATCGTGATCCATCTGTACGCTCTCATTATTCGGAACGGTATTATTTGTGCTGCTTATAATCGGTTTGGTATTACTCCGTTTCTTATTCGGAATTGGGGGAATCACCGAGATCGATTTCCTTTTACTCGACTGCTTGATTCGGTTGATTAATTCCTCCGGTAGCGACTCTAAGATCTGTTTCGATTTAACATGATCTTTCTTAGCGATATCGGTTGGAGGTTTCGCATTGTTCTTTTGGCTAGCTTCGAATTGCTCCAGTAAACTGTTTAGATCGCCAGCTTCGATCGCAGGTGAAACTATTTCCTTTGACGTTTCCCCGATGTTCTGCACATCGATATCTAACAAATTAGCATTCGGCACATCCGTCGCAGGTGAAATTATTTCTTTTGTCGCTTCCTCGACCTCTTGCGCATCAATATCTAATAAATCAGCATTCGGAATATCCAATTCTTTGATCATATCCTCGAACTTCGTTTCAATCCCCATCGTTTTACTCGGATTAGCTTCTATGATATCGTAAGGTAAATCCACGTCGTCTTCGAATTTCATCTCCTGTTTTAAATCGTTTTCGATTCCCACTAAATCCGGTTTAATTTCATTCAATTCCTCGGCCTCGTCTAAATCCACAGAGGAACCGTTACCTTCCGATAAAGTTTCCACATCGATATGACGATCTTCCCCATCGGAATTATCATCTTCATCAGAATCTACAACGTATCTTTGATTTTTCAAGTCCAAACGTTTACCTCCTGGTCCAGGACCGCTCGGGAGAATCGACCTGTCGGTTTCGTTAACATATTTAGTTATATCAAAGTCTGAATTCGCTAAATGCTCGATTGGATCGTCTAAATGGCTGAAAATATCCACCGGACTACCGAGTATGACCGTTCTATTATCTTCCAAAGCACTGTTCTCAACGATATTCTCATCGATGGGTATCGGGGATTCCACCTTTAACTCACGAGAGAAAGTTTCTATGCTCGCTATGGATGGGATTGGTGAAGTTGTCGGTTCTATAACATTATTGCTATCGCTTATGTTTAGGTTAGTGGTATCACATAAGTTTATGTCTTGAGTGAATAGGCTCTTTTCGTGTTTGTATTGTATTACGTCCTGAGCTTCGTCGGCAGTATCCAATGCATCGTTGGCGATCACATCTTGTGGTAATTCCTCTACGTTTTCCGTCTGGAAAATTTAAATTTGCCACGTTAATATCAGAAATAGGAACGCCAGGTTGCTATTATCTAACTTTTTTTTATTTATAAAAATTAATGCAATTCATTGTCTCTAGAGGGCGTTTTGAAGATTTTCTATCGCATGTTGCGATCCTCAACAGTTTAATTTTTTGTTTACGTTGTTTTTATAATTTAAAATGAATGAAATTATTTTTTAGATGCGTAATAAAATACAATTCTCATGTTTAAAAATCAGAATACATACATGTTTAAGAAAATTAACCATTTAAAGGCCAACGTTCCCTTTTTGGGAACATAACTTCTATATTTTTTTGAATGAAAACGGATATAGGAAAATCATTTCCGCTTATTTATTTACATATAAGACGAACCGTAGTTGATTTTTATCAATTTACATCTTTCATATTTCTATTAATATTTTATGAAAATAATTATCAAATGTACACATTGCGAGACAATTTGTCAATTTTCAGAAAATAGCATGCAAATTATTTAATACATTTAATATAAATTCCAAAATCCAGTTTACAGCTTTACAGTAGCACAATAATCACTACGCGTATTTCATTTCTACGATAATTGCTTGAACATAGCTGTAATAATGATAAATGTTTGTATGTCCCAAATTGGGAACGTTGGCCGTCGTGAGGTAGTAAAATTGCTTTGCCGTTTATTTTATTGTTGTACATGTTGTGTCTCTTCCACTATTCCTAAACATATCTGTTTATTCTCCGTCTTCTGTTATCTACATATGTACGAACCGCCAACCACGTAAAATACTCCGCTTTTTGGCCGGGGTAGGTGGGTAAAAATTATTTTATTTGTACCCGGTTCGTTCGTAGTGCGGTCGTAAATTTACTAGTTCCCTTATATACATCTTTGCAATAATGGATCCTAAAAAATTCTATGGGTATGTACAAATAATTTATGCTGTTACAAAATCAATTATTGTAAGTGTTTATTGCATGTTAGATCGTCTGTTAGAAACTACAGATTCCTAAGTAATGCTGTTGAAGATATAGATGCTTCGTCCTCTCAAAACTTAAATAGAACAGCCTATATCTGATGATACTATCCAACGTAGAATTTAATTTCCTTTCAAAGTATATGAGGGTTCTCTGTACCTAACATGAATAGTTTTCTCGTAGTTTCTCGTGAAACAGTTTTGGTCGACTTCTGTGATAAGTGGTTAAAGGTTGGCACAACGATAATGTATCAAAGACATTGTCAAATACATATGAGGTACTATCAGGGCATGTTCTTGGACCATTACTATTTAATAAATATATATGTGAATGCGTATCATGTGCTGGTGAATCAAATATTTGTATGTTTGCTGATGACATGGTCACAGATGTAAATATGTATGTATATGTTTATTGGGAATAGTATAAAATACAATTTATATGTAATAGTACTAACTATAAACTATCGAAGCGAGTAAAAAATATGAAATACATTTAGGGGTTTGTAACGAACAAAATTTAAAGAAAGATAGAATTTTTATATAGGATTGGTGAAAATTTATTTGTTTATGTAAGGTTAAAAATATATTTAAACATTATAGCCCCACGTTTTTAATATTGTTCTGTTATGTTGTTTAATGTTAAAGAAAATGAAATGCAGTAACTACAGAAACTTCCAAGACAAATGCATGAGAGTAATTTTACAATGTAACAGATATATATGTATTGCTACAATGTTCAATTTATTGAATCTTATGAATGTGATATAATGATGTGATGATATAAAATGTTAATTAATTATTAGTAAAAACATGTCTCAGCAACCCTTAAAAATGCGAAGTCGATAGGTAAGTATAATTTACTATAGCTTGAAACACCAATAGATAGAGCAAGTTAGTTTAATTTAATTTGTCAATTCGAGTTGCAAAATATCAATAACTATAAAACATCATATTTCAATAAGACATTGTGATTTGTTTTTATAATACTGCATTTAAAAAAAAAAACAGCTTGTATATAAAAAAAATTCTGTGTCAAGATTATACCGGATGTTCCAATCCTTAACATTTTTAATTATACATATTTTTTTTAATAAATTAATATATTCACTATAAATTTGGATTATTTTAACTTATTCATTACTATTTCTTATGATTTCATTTATCAGAAATTAAGTTTATTTTCTTAATTATAAAAATCATGTTTTCTTAATAGAAAAAAAAAACCTTCCTCCTAAAAAACCATATTTTGTTTTAATAGAACAAGAATACATTTAAAAAAGAAATTCCTGGCAATAATATAGTGATATCTCAACAAAACAAAGGAATTATTTGCTTTTGAGACACCCACTATCAGGAATTTTAAGAAAATAAATGAAATAGTCAAGAGATTTGTTACTGAGTAGTTCTATAAATAATATTTTTGCCAAAACTCGTCCTAATCTTTTCTTAAGATAATTCTCAAGGGAATTGTAGGAAACAAAATAAACAAAGGGTCGTAAAAGTGCAGGCACACAATTGGGAATCCCTTCAAAGTTTTAGGAAATACAGGTAGTGGAAGATCTTTTCTAATGTTATTTAAAACGGAAATTCTGAATAACCAACTTTCTGTTTATGGCAAGTGAAAACATGTTTCCAAATGTGTAACATAATTTCGATTTTCTTAGAATTCAATAATATATGTACTTTATTGTTTAATGAGCTTTTAATGTTCACATTCACATATTATTAAAGTGAGTGTGCCATTTATGAATAAAATTTTATTTGTAAATATTTTAATAATAATGAAATATTAAGAGGTTATTTTGTTTGATTAATAAATATTTTGAATATTAAACAGGGAAATTTGATTTTGTTTAGAATATTTAACAGGCGATAAGCTATCATAACAATAAATATTGTTTGTTTACATCCATAGTAAACAAAAACACTCACCTCGATATTAACTAACTGTTGCCACTCCAACATGATCTTGTGAAAATCCTCTTTTGACGGCGGAGACGTCGACATAACGCAATAATCGCCGGCTGCATCGCTGGCCACAGGTATCAACCCGATATCTCCGTTCAGCCTATCACCGTAACAACAACACACGTCACAATAACAAAAATTCCCTTGACCCTCATTAAGAGGGTGTCACCGTGCTTTTCTCTTATAATTACTACTTACTCGACCTCCCTGTCGTTCTCCCAATCCCACGTGTAGCCATGCTCTCCGTCATAGCTGCTCCCTTCGTCCGGGGCATGCGATTCCTGATTCGAGTTTCAGGTAATGTCAATAAAAAGCGCAAGAAACGACTTATGGTGTAACCTTACCAGAAAATACGAGGGATCTAGCGTGGAGAAGTGCTCCCCGCCGTGGAAATTCAAAAATCCGGCGTCCATATCGGCCGTATTTCAGAGCGTAATTCACCGAATCCGATGTACCCGTATGGTGCGGCTTACAGAATCGACTTGTGCATATCTCACCTAAAAACAGCCTTCCTCTTTAACGACTCTCAAACAACGGATGAAAAACTGGTAACCCGCATCCGCTACAGACAGCGTCTGTTTAATTAATCGTGTATTTTTGGTGCGAAATGTGTTATACTTTCACGCTGACGGTAAGGTTAACTTTAGGATAGTGACATATTTTCGCCGCGAACAATAAAAATACGCATTGAAAACGGATGGATTCCACTTACTTTTGCTTAACGATAACACTGCACTGATTTTAGAACACTATTTATTTGATTTGACACTATTTAGATAGAGAATTTTCACTAGGAAATCGGAATTATCACATGTGTTTTACACTGCCAACCATGCGGTACGTTTTCTTTACCGCAATCGTG
Source organism: Cetonia aurata (assembly GCA_949128085.1). Taxonomy (NCBI): domain Eukaryota; kingdom Metazoa; phylum Arthropoda; class Insecta; order Coleoptera; family Scarabaeidae; genus Cetonia; species Cetonia aurata. Next base: position 38,322,849 of record OX421887.1, on the reverse strand, counting down.
TTCACCCAACTGTTTTACCGACAGAGGGACATTGAACGCACCTTCGGTATACCTGTTGGGTGATCGCAGATTTAAATAGAAATAATATTATGTGGTAATTAAAAAGCAATTAGGATAATATAACAGCAAAGACGGATCAATTGCTTTTGTTATAAACCCTTCTATTGTTGCATACCACAAATTCTAACACAGTAATAGAGAAAAATGAATCATAAGTATTCTGGGAAATGCTTTATTCTTAATTTACATATTTACCTACTCCTTATAATCTTCTTATTTGTTTTATTTGCGCTAGATTATGTACAATAATAAAAGGATTTTGCAGGGACTAAATAATTTAATCTAACCCTGATTTATAAAAATTCTATATCAATAATAACTAATAATTAGTTTTGTATAGGCTCTCCCGATTTCATCTAAGAATAACAATAGCTTTAATAAGTTAACTGAACAGCTCACAACACTAGACATTAACACAAAGAAAATTCTAATATTAGATAATTTATTTCTGAGTTGCCAAAATTAAATTTTCAAACAATTTCAAAGAGAATAATAGCAAAATGTCTTGCTTCTATATATGATATTTATCATTTATATTCCTAATTCAAAATGCAAATTTTGTTTGTGAAAATACGTTGCTTTTCGCGTCTAAAGGGTAAAAGATCTTGTTTATGTAATATATTTATTTCAATAATTCCAATCAATTTATTTTAAAATCCTTTTAAAAAACTAGTGATTTTTATTTCTCAATAGTTGGTCATGACTTTACGTCTAGTAGTTATATTGGCAGTACTGTATTATATGTTATTACAGGTTAATAAGTAGCTCGCATTCGCAGTATACTTTAAATAAAAATGATTAAGTTATAGTAACATATATTTTTAATTAAAAACCGATTTAATTTAAACGAAAAACACGAATTTCCCAAACGCCAACATCTCGAATTCGACGACGACTGAAGATATTTAATTTTTTAAACCGATTCATCAAAGTTTAGCGTCCTCTAATAAATCGGCAGGTAGAAATTCGATTGTACTGCTGTGGTGATGGCACATTCCGGCGTGGGACCAGTCGGAAAGAGGAAAGAGATCTACAAATACATAGCCCCATGGCCCCTTTACAGTATGAACTGGTCGGTAAGACCTGACAAACGTTTTCGTCTAGCTCTGGGGAGCTTCGTGGAGGAGTACAACAACAAAGTGCAGATCGTTTCGTTAGACGAGGATAGCAGCGAGTTTACACCGAAGAGTACCTTTGAACATCCCTACCCTACAACAAAAATCATGTGGATACCCGATAGTAAAGGAGTATTTCCCGATCTACTTGCTACAAGGTAAGAATAGTTTAATATAATGTGTTTTGATAGCGTTTTTATTGTATGGATTCATCTAACATATATTTCCTATTCTAAAAGATATAAAACTATAACTATAATAAATATAAGACAGATGTTATGAACAATATTAGCATTATGGATATCTTATCACTTAAATTTGTATATATTTAGTTTAAATAATATTCCTGGTAATGTAAAGTAGCTTAAAATACATTTTTTTTTATCTGGTTAAATGGTGTTAATATTTTCTTGAAGTTTATTTAAAAAAAATCTAATAGTAAGACCGTATTCTATCAACAAGGTATTTGCATTAACGTTTTCAATACAGGTGCCACAAAAAAAAATAAAAATGCGTTTTTAGGTCATAGATCAGTCTGGTTTTCACTTCTCGAATGATGCATGTATTAACCTTTTCATAGCTAATGGATCATACGTGTCGCACAAAACTTTTGTACTGAAAAAGACGATGTTTCATATTTCTATATTTTGAATTGGTTTATTTATATCTTTAGTTTGTCAAAGTAAGTGTTTGCAAAATCGATGATATTTTAATAGCCTCTGTAGAAATAATTTTGTTATTCAAATAATCCCTACGATTCATTTTATGAATAATATGAAACTTAGTTTTGTTGTCTCTAGTAGTCTAGCATCATGGTATGAGTAAGTTTATAATATTTTTTTATTATTTCCTAAATCACTAATTTAAATATTTTGTGCTAATACAATTTTTTTTGTTTCCGATTTCTATTATTATTTTTTCTTGTTTGTATAAGTCACTTTATCTTGTTTCAACCCACTCATCATCATTTGTTTTTTTACTATATTTGTGTTGTTTGAAATAAATGTAGGAGGTATCAATCTATCTATCTGTCTATCAACAGATAGCTGGGACATCAATACCATGGTTTATAAAGACCAAGTATTCATCAATATTTTTTAAATGTTGCTGGAACATACCTATACCGTGTCGGTAAAAACTGCTGGAGTGGAATTTTATGGAGAATTTCCAAATCGTGCGAATGTTTGAAATAAGTGATCAATCTATCTGTCTATCAATAGACGGTTAGGACATCAGTAACATGTTTTATAATGGCAAACTATCCACCAGCATTTTTTTTAGACAGGTGTTGGAACATATACCGTTCTGGTAAAAACTACTTGAGTCGGGTTTCATTTACATGTATGCCATTATATAAGGTGGGATAAAAATATGGAAACACTGTCATAACTTTTGAGCGAAATTGTTAAAATTAGTTTAGGAAAGGCTGTAAACATGAGCAATTTATTCCATATTTTTATTGTCCACCGTTAGATAGCATACATGCTGAAGAAAGATTATCGCTTCTTAAAGATTTATTGACGCCAAAAGGGCAAACTATTACGCCGAAATATTTAAAATTGTCAGCGATTCTTAATCCATAACGAACATTCTCTGCATCCTTGTACGATTTTGGCTGGTCTTCTATCAAATACTTCAACTATTAGATACAATTCCCAATTACAAACTACTATTGCGAAAGTATTCGAATTTATTCGAAAAAATATGGAAAATTATAAATTATATGAAATAAACAGGAACTAAAGCACTAAAACAAGAATAATAAAAATCACAAATAAATCTATTACAAAACACAAACAACTGAAATAGCCCAAGAATTAAATATATTTTTTGTTACCATGGTAAGAAAGAAATTAGCGTAACGGAGCTGATTAAAGAGCAGAACAGTCAATCAACAATAACCTCTATGAAACATGAAAAACCACCTGTATTTTCGTATCTGTTATATTTAAGAAAGATATCTTTTTTTTTTTAAATAACTTCTGAGATGTTCGATATTTTAAACTTTTTCAAACAGATTTTAAATCAGCGCATAACACTGTAAAACATAGCCCGTTTAACCAAATCTCCATCTTCAATGATAAGAAACTTACCTGTGCAATCTACTCGATTTATTGGGACACACGGAGCAAACAGAGATAACTGCAAATAATGCAATAAATCGCCTGCATAAGTGGTTCTGTGCGAACAAATTAAGGCTTAATGAAGCAAAAACAAACTTTCTGTTGTACCATACCCATCAAAGGCAACAAAATATTACCTGCAGCGTTAGTGTAAATAACAACACAATTAAACAACAACATAAGGCAAAATTCTTAGGAATAATAGTTCAGGACAATCTATTGTGGGATGATCACTGTAATAAGTTGTTAGCTCTACTTCACAGCAAAGCTTACCTGTTCAGGAGTTTACGAAGCTCTTTACCGTTGGAAACACTAATATCATTGTATTATTCCGAAATACTGTCCCGTTTAAATTATGGTATACTTCTGTGGGGTTCCTCACCAGCAGCAAAAAAGGTATTTCTCGCCCAAAAACAAGTTTTAAGAACACTTGGCGGCGTAAGAGCAACAGACTCATGTAAGCCTATTTTTGTGGATTTGCAAATTTTGACTTTGCCGTGCTTTTATATCCTGGAAACGTTATGCTATTTTTATAACAACAGAATCAGCTATGTAAAAAACAAAAATGTTCATCAGCATTACACCCGCCGTACGAGTGATTTTCATGTGCCAAAAGAGGTTTAGAACATTTGGGGCGAAAGCTGTATAATAAATTGCCGAAAGAATATAAAAATCAAAAACTTTTTAAACAACCCGTAAAAGAAATGCTGACATGTAACTGTTACTATAGCATAGAAGAATATTTACAGTCCTAGCTGATAGTTCATTTAGTAATACTTACATATCTTTTGTAATACTTTTTCTGTTAAAATTTTCTTGTATTGATGACTTTGTTACTCTTGATTACTCTTTACTATTGTTTCTTTTTTCTTGTTTCTTTTTCTTTTTTTTTGACTGATTCAACTATTATTATAATTCTATGAATCAATGTTTTTCTCTCTTGTTTCAGCGGTGATTACTTACGTGTTTGGAGAGCCGGCGAACCAGATACAAGATTAGAATGTGTGTTAAACAATAATAAGAACTCGGATTTTTGTGCGCCCTTAACTAGTTTCGACTGGAACGAAGTAGATCCGAACCTAGTCGGTACCTCCTCCATAGATACAACCTGCACCATTTGGGGATTGGAAACGGGTCAAATGCTCAGTAGGGTGAATCTAGTGTCGGGTCACGTTAAAACGCAATTAATTGCGCACGACAAGGAAGTTTACGACATCGCATTCTCTCGGGCAGGAGGCGGAAGGGATATGTTCGCGTCTGTCGGGGCGGACGGATCGGTTAGGATGTTCGATTTAAGGCATTTAGAGCACTCGACGATCATTTACGAAGATCCCACTCACACCCCTCTGTTGCGATTGGCGTGGAACAAACAGGATCCCAATTATTTAGCGACGATCGCGATGGATGCTTGCGAGGTGATCATTTTGGACGTGCGAGTCCCCTGCACCCCCGTAGCGCGATTAAATAATCATAGGGCTTGCGTTAACGGTATAGCGTGGGCTCCTCATTCTTCGTGCCATATCTGTACGGCCGGCGACGATCACCAGGCGCTGATTTGGGATATACAACAAATGCCCCGAGCCATCGAAGATCCAATCTTAGCTTATACCGCAGCCGAAGGAGAGGTGAATCAAATACAATGGGGCGCAACGCAACCGGATTGGATCGCAATTTGTTACAATAAATCCTTAGAAATCCTACGCGTTTAAGAGAAACCATTTTTTTTTGTTTTATTTTATTATCACCTTACATCCGTTTCTTATTTCTTTGAAAATCAACATTTTATTTCTATTTTAAGACATATCGTTGTATAAACAGACTCACCCTGAATATTGTAATAAGATTGCGTTTAAGTCTAATTTATGTTTTGTTTGTAGGATTTATTGTTTAATTTTATGTATTTCCAATGTGAAGTGGGAATCTTGCAAGTATTTTGTACATATTTTTGTGATATTTATATTTATAAACGAGTTTAATTGTCCCTCGACTTTTATTAAATTATGAAACGATCAAATAAGAATAAAAATTTTTGTATGTATTCACAAAAGGTTTCGATTTATTTGAATTTCCCTCTACTAGAATAATGAAGCACTCCGTAAGAGTCCTCGGTAGTATAGTGGTAAGTATCCCCGCCTGTCACGCGGGAGACCGGGGTTCGATTCCCCGCCGGGGAGATTTTTTTTATAAAAAATATATAACAATTCAACAAAGACACTTAAAAGATACATAAATGCTACTTTAACGTTTCAGAAGCTGGCCATAAGTAATAGCATTGTTTATATTTAATCGTTTGGAGGTACAACAGGATATCTCCTAGATGGTGCACTATATAAATCGGATTTTACTTTGGCGCCCTGCGCCATCTAAGAGACATCCTGTTGTACCTTCAAACGGTTGAATAATTATACTTATGGTATAAACAAAGGCAATGAGGAATTGCACAACTTTTTTTTTATATCATAGAATGATAGAGAATATAATAATATACGCCGCTTCATTAATACCAAACCTTTTTTTAAATTGTTTCTCATTAAGGTAAAATTAATTTTTGAAAGTGCTTTGACGTCACAAGTTCTTTCATTCATAAATTCTTAGTCAGCATGATTTGGCAACAGAGCGATAGTTATGGTATCTAGTTCGCATCATCATCGTAGATAAGTAATATAAAGTTCGCATGCTTTGCGCGTACAGATGGCGTAAAGTATTATTACGATATTGTCTTTATTTTACGCGGTTTGGAGGTTATAATCTCAGAATTCGTTCTTCTAGGATAAATTGGAATACTTTCAACGCAAACAAAAACAAGATGCAGATGCAGCCGGTAAATTCGGTTACTACCAGATAGTGACACAGTGTCACTGTTACCCGTAAATGACTAATCTGTGATTACTACGGGGAGACGGGGGAGTAATTTCTATGTTAAAATTTCAGTGTAAATATATATTTAGGTTATGTACAAAATAACATTATTTTAACAAGAATTAAAAAAAGTGCAATTCCTCATTGTAACGGATGAAAAGTCAGATTTATAAAATTGATTTTCGGAATAGACTGCTGATTTGGGGATTTATTGTATAATAACGGAAAGCTTATATATCTCATTAGCAGTAAATCTAAAATGCCCATCTTTTTGTAAATAAATAATAAATTCTGAAAACTGTACTGATTCAAATGAAATTTCTGTATATATTTAATGGTATTACCATTTTTATCGTTTCTCACAATTGGCACTACTGTAGAAATGTGGAAGCTTATAAACGTAAACATTCTGAATTCTTGAGTTAATTTATTTCTAATATATATAAATTAAATAAATAATACTACTAATCATATTTGCATTAAAATATCTCAATTATACCAACCTCAAACTTGATCACATTGACATCATACATAGGTTATGTTTAATCCTACCGAATCGTCGAATCTAAATAACCTGCACAATTACGATGAAAAACTTGACACAATTAAGATTCTACAGTTCCAATAAGAATTCCTTTTACGTATCGACTCCAATTTATTACGTGAATGCATGTAAGTCCAATTAATTCGTTTTAATTCTAGTTTTGGAAAATATAAAATATGGAATTGTTTATTTACTTGCAGCGCCACACATCGGCCACCTTTACAGTTCAGTAATTGCCGATGCGATCAGTAGATGGCAACAGCTGTTGCAACCGGAAAAAAAGCAAATTTTAGCAACAGGTTGTGACGAACACGGATCTAAAATACAACAGGCCGCTTTGAAAGAAAATAAAAAATTACCTGAATACTGTAAAGATATTTCCAGTAAATATAAAGAGTTATCGGATAAATTCGGCGTGGAATATACGGATTTTATTAGGACTAGTGAAGATCGGCACAGGGTAGCGGTGCAGAAGTTTTGGGTAAGAATAGATAGAATTTATAATAACTTTTCAACAGTTCGGTGTTATTCTTTACGAAGTAAATTTATCTTTTTCCTAAAATTTCTTCTGCGTGAAAAACTTACCTGTAAAATGCTTTTTGCTGTATGTACTCGTATAATTTAGTTTTTGTTTCGTGGAGTCGTAGTAAGTTCTATAATGAAATTTACCTTTTTGTACCATCACGTTTTATTAGGGAACGAAAGAAATTGGTGACGGACCAACTTTATTGTTTTTGTGATCCTTCGAGAGAAGTTTCTTTACCACATATAAAAGTTAGAATAATTTTTAAGACGTATATTTATTTGATGGGGTAACAGTTCGTATCTATTAATTCAAATTTGTTACTTGGTACTTTTCATTTTTATAACATCATTACTCAAAATTTTTTATAGCTTGAGGTGTCAAAACGTTGCATAAAAAGAATTTATAAATAGACGGACCATAATTTGTTCAAGTTTGGCCGTATTATTTTCTCCATTTTTGAATTACGATAGAGTATCAACTTGAATGAATGAAAACATTTTCTCTAAATAGATCATAGTCGGCCAGGACTACTTTGCGTGTTTTAAAATCAAATTTTTACAATGCCATTCGGTAGTTACATACATTCTTACCTTTCGTAGTCCGCAATACATAAAAATGGCCACATTTACCCATCCAAATACTCAGGTTGGTACTGCGTATCGGATGAAAACTTCTTGACAGAACAAGAACTAAAGGAAATCACTTCTGCGAATGGAGAAAAGATCTTAGTCTCAACCGATAGCGGCCATCCTGTACAATGGACCGAGGAACAGAACTACGTCTTCAAATTGAGTACCTTCCAACAGGATCTATTAAACTGGCTCGAACGTAACGGTATATTATTTTTAACCTGTCAGCTTTGTTACGTTATGATATTTGTTTTTTCTTCTCGCTTTGACATGTTAGAAAACTCCGTTCGACCGAAAACTTTCCGTAAGATAGTTCTCGAAGCAGTGAGCAAGGAAAATCTGCCGGACATTTCGGTGTCCAGGCCTTGCAGTCGTGTGCATTGGGGCATTACGGTTCCCGGGGACGACGCTCAAACAGTTTACGTTTGGTTGGACGCACTGGTCAATTACTTGACGGTGGCCGGTTATCCGGAAGTGGAGAATGAGGAATTCAGGAATGCCTGGCCGCCAGATGTCCAAGTTATCGGGAAAGATATATTGAAGTAAGCGAATCTGGAATTTTAGAAAAAGCCCTATACGATAGCTTATTGTTCTGCTATAGTTAGTGCCCGTGTAAACAGTTAACTTAATTCTTTTTTATCAAAGCTATGGGGTTTTAGAGTTGATATTTTGCAGAAATATAATAGCCATTAAATATAACTTATAGGGCAAACAACGTAAAAATTATGCTAAAAGGAATTTCTCGCTATATTTACGCAGCCACGGCATTTGCTTCGATTTTTCGACACGATTTTTCTTTTAGATTCCATGCCATATATTGGCCAGCATTTCTTTTGGCCGCCGATTTAGACTTACCCAAAACAATATTTTGCCACTCCCACTGGACGGTCGATGGGGAAAAGATGTCCAAGTCAAAACACAACGTAATTTGCCCAATTGACACTAGCAGAACTTACACCGCTGACGGCCTTAGGTATTTTTTATTAAGAGAAGGTGTTGCCCACAATGACGGGAGTAAGCCTCTAACATTCAACAAGCATCTTTCCAAAAAAATTAGATTACCTAATTTTCTAGATTACAGCGAGGAAAAACTACGCAGGATCCTAAATTCTGAACTAGCAGACACCTTAGGCAATCTCTTAAACAGATGTGGCGCACCATCTCTAAATCCAGATGCGATATATCCAGCGGTATCAAAAGAGCAATTTCAAAATTTCCGCTCGCAATTTGACGTGACTAAAAAGCTTGAAGAATCATTATGTAGTCTATCAGGTGAATTGAGTTTGATTTTGAACTTTTTTTTGGCGCGTTCGCAACTGATTTTTTCCTTTATAGATATTTGCCTTGGACATTACCAAGATTACAACTTCTATAAGGTCGTGGATGAGGTCATGGCGAATCTGCGAATCACCAATTTATTCTTTGAGACCATGAAGCCCTGGGAATTGAAGAAGAACCTCCAAAGGCGAGATGAACTCCACGCAACGCTTCATCTGGCTATGGAATCTTTGAGGATAAGCGCCATAATCTTATGGCCGATAATTCCGAATTTATCAGAAAGGATTCTGGATAAGTTAAACGTGAAGAAGACAGATCGGTTTTGGATTAACACCAAGCAGTATTCTTGGGACGATCCTGGTTTTAGGACTGGAAGTTTGAGTGAGGATAAAGTGGTATTATTTAGGCGGATAATTCCGGAAAAAGAGGATATTTTAAGCAAGAAGAAAATTAAGAAATGATTGTGTTATGTTCTAGTATAAATTAATTTTAATAAAAACTTGAAAGGACAACTGAAATTTTGTTTTATTTCTGAAATGTCATTTTAGAAAATAATTTAAATTTACTATATTGCTACTAATTTGAAAAGAAAATCAAAATTGTTTGTTTGAATAAAATATTAAAAAAAGATAAAAAAAACAAAATTAATGAATTTCTGATGCATGTTTTTTTAAACTTTGAAGATAAAAAACACAGAATTAAGAGTATTTGCATAAAACTTCAGTTAATATTAAAAATAATAATTGTAAAAAGCAATTTTAAGATCGGTAATGTTTATTTTATCGATTAAATTTTTGTAAATTGTAATTCAATGTTTTACCTACGGATGGCGTTGATTTCAAATCTATTATTTTTGTTTTGAGGATATTTTTACCAGCAAAAATTTATATTTAATTAACCACAAAACAATCTTGCATAAGAATTGTTTTGAGGTACCTACTTACGGACGAACATTGTACGCACCACCTCTCTTGGATTCCGATAGATGGCGCAACATTTGTACTCACACAAAGATTAAATTGATTCTACTACAAATATACATTTTTCTTTTTTATAGAGAATAAAGACAAATTCTTTACTCTATTGCGAATTTTCTGTTGCCAGTTTCTACGCAGAAAAGTGGAGTTGTATAAAACAAAACTTAAAGTCGTGATCACAAGGAATAATCAAAAAAAAAAACAACCACAGAAATTTATTTTTATAGTTTCATATTTATTATATTCATTCATTTCTTCGACTGACTTCTCCTATCTCTTATTTTGTATCTTAAATATGTACAACTAACTTAATAATAATTTAATTTATAATTTACACATACTAACATGAATTTTACCAGTCGATTTGATATAATACAAAAAGTCTAAATAATCGTGTAGTTATTGAGATCCAACTTAAAGATTCCCTAAAATACTTTACTTAATAACTTTGTACAACTTATTAATTAATAGACAATTTTCGAAATATAAACACATTTATGCACAATAGATTATAACTAATTAATAATAATAATATACATTCTAGATATGGTAGTATTAGGTACATATTTACAAGATATGGCAAATAGACATCTTTGTTCAAGCGATACATTTACTAATGTTGATTATTCAATTAGTGTATACTGAAGATATGTCTCTTGTTATGTTAATTAACGCTAATTATCGTTAGGATTCTTACGTGAGATATTTCCGTAAATTTATACAATTATAAAGACCCTGTGTGCTTCAAGATATATTTATGGATATTTCATTTTCATTTACATACATGTTTTTCCTATGTTCTGGGTAAATTCTATCTACGCAACGACGTCAATCAAACATTTATATATTCACGGTGAAATTTTGAAAATTTATTTACTCTAAAATTATATATACATTTCAATGTATGTACAAAGGCGCTACAGCGAAATATTTACAGAAACCCAAACTAGAAAATATTACATTATAAAAGGTGTAACAACAGGAATTTCTGTGGAAATATGTTATTACAATTATATTTTGGTTGCATCAATAAATAAATATAGATATATATCACAGAATGAAAATTAAAACAAAAATATGTGGATATGCAAGTCTTAACTACATATGTATTGATGTACTACCGCTATTAAAATGTCCGTATTAATTTTATGATTATAGTCATGATATTTTATAATGTTTAATGGGGGGTATGATGTATCTTTTCTGTTACGGATAACGTCGACGTTAAAATACTTTTTAACAGATTTCCATAGTAGAGAAAATCGCAGATATAGCTTGAGAATGCGAGAGCGATGTGGGCTTGCACTCGGAGAAAATTGAGTCCGTCTCTAGTATAGTCCTAGCTTTACTGGTACGGTGATTGCAACAATAGACAATGAGCCCCCGCCTGGTGGTATCTTTCGGTTCTAATTGTGTTTAGCATTTTTTCTTTAACTTGTATAAAGCGTTATAATTTTAAGGGAAATATTACTATTCTTAAAAAGATATGAAAAGTGATTTAATTCAAGAATTCTTTTGCTCAAAAACTAATGCTTTTAATGCAATTAAACGATATTCTTAAGTGGAGACTAAAAGTAGTTTCATTCAAGACTGCTAACCTCTTCCGTCACGATTATGCTGTTAAGACAATTTTTTTCTCGCCTTAAGAGGTTTTTATCTTGCGGATATTCAAAAGACATGCAAAACATCTAGCAAAATTTGTATGGAGGTCGATGACCGTTTGAACTCCAGGACCAAATATTATTTTGTTACTTTTGTATTTATATTAAGCACCGTGTGTTTTTCTTTTTTAGTGTATTGAATTGGCCTCGATTGTTCCCAATTTATCTGCGATATACCCTCGTGTTGTTTTACGATTATAAATTATACACTAGCGGCGCAAACAAATCAAAATTAACGTTCACTTGTTGTACATCTATCCCAGGCTAAAGCGAGTCAATCAATTAAAGCAGTACGCTAAAACCTAGTAATTAATGGCGGTTTCCGAGTAACGGGGATATTGTGTTACTGACAGATATAATTCACCTACAAAACGTAACATGCATAGGTATAAAATAGGTTTACATATTTCATTGAACGCGCGCGGTTTGACCTGATTTCTCTCTTTTTAAAGTATTTACGACCGCATAGCTAAAAGCAACGAACAGTCGAAGAAAAAAAAAAAAAAAAAGCTGGCGCCTGTTCGGAGCTCCAAATCGTTTTATACGCCGTTCGTGCAACTCCTAGCACATACCTATATGTATATATACAACCCCCTTCGTTGTATCGGGAGTTCGATGGATTATTTTTAATTTCGCTCTGTGGAATTCCTCGGGTGCGCGATTGGAAACGGGGATTATCCTTCCCCAACTGCCAGAACTCTGTGTGTGATAGCGGTGGAGCAATCGGTGTTTGGAATTTTCGATTTGACGAGGAACGCCAAAGAAAAAAAAACAGTTTTAGTTTGGTGGGTAGAAGTCGCAAATGGTTTTAATCCGACTTGTAGCTGCCACCAACGTAAAGTTTGGTGGGCATGAGCTAGGGGATTTCTTTTTTGGGGATTACAGTGTTTAATAAAATAGGGGTACAAGAGCGAAATTGGAGCGGAAAATTGGAAATTTGTTCAGTCAAATATCGAAGTTAAGGAAAACATGGGATTATTTTATTTAAAATGAAAAATTCTTATAATATCGCTGAAATAGAAATGCAAGCAGTACTAATAATGAAATCGCATAAGCACAAGTGAGAATTCTGGATTGTTACTGCTTTTTTTTGCATTTTTAGATGTGGGTAAATTTTTAAATTCTATTAGTGGATTTTTGGGATGCATTGAGTAAGTATTTCATTTGAAACCTGCGGATTTGCTTTTTACCAATCCACCATCATTACCATAGCACTTATTCTTTATGTTTTGGATAACTGTCAAAATAAGTTTTTCTAATTGGATGTTGCAATAAAGCTAAAACAAAAGACGACGCAGTGCTGATATGGCTATTACAGCATACTGTGCTGTAATGAGATATTAAAGTGGTGGGGGGGACTCTTGCTAGAGGGTAATATAGGCGATTAATGTGCAAATTAGAAAAAATACTGTAAAAGCGTGTGCCACAATGACATGTAATGCTCATACTTTACATAAACGTCATTGTGACACTTGTGTTTTAAAATAGAGTGAGCAACCGGATGTGACCACCACGTGACCTCAAATTTTAAGGTGGCAACATTGTTAAGTTGGTAGTACAAGATATGTCACATTACTGATTTGTCAATATGTTTATAACTTAACCTTAAAATAAGACGTGCCATATATTTTTTTCCAACACGTTAAATGTCAAATGACAGCACGTAAACAACAAGCAGAGCAGTAAACAGTAAAACAAAAAAATACACTTTTTCTGTGACGTTCGTGATCACGTGGTGGTCACATCCGGTTGCTCACTCTGTACTATACTGCCACTAGTTATATAGAACGATATGCACGAGTATGTTGTAGTTACCTCGCCCAAATTCGCTATTTATTTGACACCAAAATCCGACAAAACGTCAACTATGATGTAATTTTAAGCCGTTCGTCATTAATAAATTACAAAGCTGGCATTGGATGCCTTGATTTAATTGAAAACAAGCATGTCCGTCAATTCAATCAAACTAGCAGCGTTCTAATAAATCTCCGTAGATACACGTTAAAATCGAAACATTATACGGTATAATAATACGGTCGATTTGTGTAAATTCCATTCGACCACGAAATTAAAGTCTATGTATATTCACAAAGCCGGTTGCAATTGAGGGTATAGTAATCACAATGAGGTTAGGGAATAATTTCCATATTATCAAATCATAAAAATATTAACTTTTACATCACAACCACAATTTTTATAACCCCCTTTTTATATCACATCACATATGAGCACGTAATATCCATAATAAAACATCCCTCTACTGTGGAAATTGCGTTATTTCACCTTTGCATATCAGAAGAAAAAAACCCGTACTTCACAACCACCATTTGCATTTAAATAATACTTCGTAAGTTTGTAAATAAAGTACTTCCACTTTATTACATCATATCAAAATTTACATACGATTTTATCCAACGTACCTCACGATTTATTAAATTTCCATGCGGTATTTTTGCGGGGACACATTTTCCAAACACTATTATTATAATACAAGTTATGAAGTGTTTATTGATACGGCGATTGAAAATTTTGCACTGCACAACACAAAACCGGACACATCGCGGTGGAAAAGCGGTTTTTATTATTAACTAGTTCTAAAAAGGGCACTCTTGTTGAAAACTTGACCGCACTTGTCTGTTTTGATGTCGAGATGCATCGAGAATTGACGTTTGACATTACGTCAACATGGCGCTAATGAGTTTTTTTATTTTTATTTCAAGATTGATTTATTTATAAATTATAATTGTAACATGCCAATGTAATCGGGTTTAAATTTGAGTGATGTATTTAATAATGAACGGATTTTAATATTAAAAGTAAGGATTTAGACTTACATTATATACGTGATTATCACAGTATCACAGCTGTGATTGTTTTAACCAATCAGAAGCGAGTATTTCGAAATAACCCAATCTTATTGGTTCCGATATCGCGGGATGTTATTTTTCAATCAATTCTTACATATTTGCTCAATATCACACCCGGAACTAATTCAATTTCTCCGGCAATATTTATTTATATTCGCCAGGAATAGTTCCCACTTTCAACGCCGCCAATCTAAATCGGATTTTCCAATATCAATTTTCTTCGGCGTTTTTTTTTCTTTTTGCCCCCGATAGAGGATGAAATAACGGTTATTATCGCAGCCGCGATACGTATCAATTTAAAATCGTTGCTTTTGATGGGAAATTAAACCGTTTATCGCGTCGCGAGTGCCATATTTCGCGCGTCGATAGCCGGCGGGAGATGAGTCGCACGCCGGGGACGATACGGCTCTATAAACACCCTTTTCAATTTTCGATTCTCTTCGCCATTGTATTATTTGCGATTTGTCGTCGGCCGGGACCGGTTAGCCAGGCCATCGGCTATTGGTATTCGTATTTTGGGGGCAAATATTAGCGCGGAAGCGGTATAGTAACGGTTGGCGTCCGGCATTGTTTGCTTTAGAAAGCGACATATTATTTGGCCGTAGTATTTCCTACAGACATATATATATATATAGATACATTGATAAAGATAAATAATAGTGGGACTGGACTTTAATATCCATTTATATGTATATTGTTTCGTGGTAAACAATAGGAAATGTATCAAAAGGCGTGGAATGAATAGTGGGATGGATATGAATTTGAATTCGTTTGGGGATTTTGGGGTGTGAAATCGGATTTTCACTTTGAAATAAATATAAATTGGGAGGGGTTACCAGTAGAGTATTTTTGTGTCGAAGAGGGGCGGAAATACTTTAAAATAAAGGAATACTTTATTTGATTATTTTCAAAATAATGTTTTGATCAATCCTATTTGTTAAAAACGTTGAGAAACAGAATATTCTAGTAGAAATACAAAACAGTAGTAAATTTAGAGGTAAATTACTTTTTACGGAGGGGGTTTGAAAATTGAATTGTACCTAAGTGTTGAATCAGCAACTGGCGGTTACGACGTTTCATTAAAAAAAAATATATAAAAAATACTTACTGTAAAAATAATTATAGTTGTATTCTTGGTAGCCTTTTTATTATTTAAAATATAATAACTCCAACAATCTAATGGAAATTCTAGTTTTAATTATGTCCGGAAACTGGCAGAGTACTAGCCCCAAAAGGTCGGAAAAATGTGTGCACTATTATATAAGGAACCAGCAAAAGAAAATATTACAGTTATGTTCATATTTTCAGCGGATGGCAAAACATGCAGCTCGATGGTTATTTTCCCCTATCAAAGAATTCTATATCTTCCTATTCAAAGAGTTGTGAATGGTGGCTCAAAAGACTGGGGAATTGAACGCGGCAAATGGACTTATGGAATATTCTACCAGTTTATCGCCAAAGCTTTCCATCCATATCTAGTCAAAGAAGGTGTAAAACTGCCAGTAATTCTATCTATTGAAGGCCATAAGACCCATGGCACGTATAATTTGAGTATGCTTTGCTGCGAATTAGGCATTGAATTAATTGCATTATATCCAAATGCTACGCGTATTCTGCAGCATGCAGATGTTTCTGCATTCCGTCGAATCAAAAGTTTTTGGAAAAGGGCAGTACGACAGTACAGGCATGCTGATAACCCTGGTCAAGTCATAATAAAGGCGACAGTTACCTCTATATTGAGTAAAGTTATCGTGGACAATGCAAAGTCGGACACTCGGCAAAATGGTTTTAGAGTCTGCGGACTTTATCCATTTAATCCCAAGGCAGTATCTTCATTTCAACAAATAGAGAATAGTCTAGAAAACGATCAAATGGAAAATTTCCATATATTGTATAGACTATGGCAGCATTATATAGGAAATATGCCTGGAATAGAAGACAGATATGACAGACAATAATGCAGATAATGTGGAACGTATATTTATAAACACTACCGACGAAGGAAGCAATTTGCTTGAGGGTGTGGACAATTTACGTGAAAGTAATATTAGCGAAGAAGAACGAGGTATACCAGAGACAATTTGCTTGTGCACGTGGAACTTATCAGCACTGATGAGGAAATATCTTGCAGTGAAACAGCAAGGAGACTACATGTTTAGGTGCCAAGAGGACAAAACTTTGATATCTCTAATAACCAAACAGAAGAAATCCGTTGTAGTTACTGTCTACTCTGCACGATATTGATACAGTTGACGAAGTAATCAAAAAAACCTACACAAGTCATGGATTACAATTCTACGAAGAATTAGTACCTCAAGGAAAACACAAAGATGGCTCCTAATTTCAACCTATATTTTTCCGGTTACTTGACTTGGCGAGAATAAATTCATAATTCAATACCTCCTCCGCAAAGTTGGTGACAAGAGGAGTGTACCTATACTAGTTAGCGATAAACTTGATGAATGACAACAGCGAGCCAAATTAGTAGGTACATATCCCAAAAGATTTGTAACTGTTCCTAACATCGTATAACTAAGAGCTGACCGACAATAATCAGCCAGCCCAGTCAATAAGAAGAGGTATATGTTACGTCTGTGGGTCAAGAAAAAACAATAGGACCCGACTGGAATGCAAGGATTACGGAAAAAATGTGTGCAAACACCGCTCCAGTATTTCTGTTTCTTGCAACGAATGCCGGCAACGAAATTTGTAATGTGAACGTAGATTGAATGACGAATAAACGATCTCTCAAGAATATTATCCAGTTTGTATTTTCGCTCCAAAGTACCTTTTTCTACCAAAGTTATTTTTTTTCTATTTTTCTAAGAATATCTTATTTTTTTTTTACCAAATATTAGTTTTTTATTTATTTTATAAAAATGTATACCAGCCATTTTAGCCAGCATAGGGTAAACAATAGATTTTGAACATTTTTGTGATAAATCACATTATATAAATATAAATATAATAAATATTTTTTTCAAATATGTTTAGTGTCCCAATTATTTTAAAACCTGCAGTTAAAGTGATGAACGAGTCATGAAAACTATGAAAAACAATGGACGAACGTGACTCCTGTCACGCGCGAGTGGATTAAGATTAAAATTAGGTGGAAATAAACAAAGGGTCCCAATTTAAAATAAATTAAATATCACACATTTATTACCTAGATAAATAAATAATATAGGTACTGATTTGTCCCTATTTTTTTTTCTTTTTGCATAATCTATCTAAAATAAAAAATAATCATATATAAAAAAAACAGAGTACATTGTAAATAAATAAATAAATAAAAATTACAACTAGATAAAAATGGAATGTCAAACATAAATGCATGCTATATTCAGCAGGAAATGTTATTGCATCAGGATAATATTAATCTATCCTATTGTTCCCATAACTTTTTTTTTTCTTTATAAACGAAATACGGACATTACAAGCAATAGTTCCTGACTCATAAGTTTCTCTATTAGAGACATTTTCCAATTAAATTTAGAATTTCATATTTAATTTTCATAATTCATTACTATTTTTAACTGATTAAGTATCCATAAATGAGAAAATTATGGCATATCCCAAATATATAATAATAAATTAGTTTGTTTCTGCAGCGATTTTGCGATAGTTTGATGGCTCTACCATAAAACAAAATAATGTCAAATAAACATAGCAGTAACATGGGAATCATCATAAAAAATAAGATATTAAGATACAGTTGGCGAAGGAGAACTAAACAACAAAAGGAATATAAAAGAGCAAATTTAGAAAATAAATTTAATTTATTTCTTAGTAGTTTTCGTATATTTTTTTTCCACTACATATATCGCTGTAGAAACAAACCTAATATAGAACAAAAAAAATATATATAAGAGACTAGAATTCAAAGACTAGATCAATACAATGTTTTTGATGAGGTATCATATAACGTACAACATAAAAATGTGTTTAAGTCTTTTCAGATCAGATTTAGTTACCTACAATATTTTACACGCAGGCAAGATAAATCCATAATAAAACATGATAGTACATATACTTCTATGGACAAATACACATGTCTTTTCTTACAGATGAACCTCTTCTATGTTTTACGATGTTGTCGTATTGCCACCGGAATTTATGTTGGTAACACTCTGAACAACACCCCAGTGTACGCGCGTCATCTATCGTAAAAATTTGACAGCTTACAGCTCACCTTTTTAAGTATATTTTCTCACAATTTTCAACGCAGCATTAATCGTTTATAGATCAAGTTTAAACACTACATAAACGCACTATATATCAAAAGGTTAGAGTAAAATAGTAAATAGTAAAATATGTATTCCCCATAACCTGTACTATAAAATTTTATTTTAGGAAATACCTCACCTGTATAATTACATACAATACTTGCTTTTTACATAGGTAATGTTTATACATAGATATTCTATTGACTTACACATATATTTGTATATGTAACTTCTATTTTATATTCAAATATCGAAGTTCATGATTCCTTATTACTACATTTGATCATTCGATCCTGTAATATAATACCTTATTTGCACGGCTTTCCAATTTTCCTCCTTTTTTTTTGTTGAATTCGTTAATAGTATACATATTTACAGCACAGCCTTTTTTTTTTAATAATGTACGATAACCACTCCTTTTTTTTATTGTATCTTTTTTCTTTTAATCAGAAACACTTTATTAAAAAAATAATAATACTGTTTTTGTAACGCATATCTTTGGTTTTCCGTTATTGATAAATATAAATCCTATTTTAATTAAATATACATCCTACAATCAAATGTGTATTATCTACTAATACAGGATGATTCATTGGATCCATGACAAACTAACGATAAAATTCGGTGTTTCCTCGCTTCAAAATTATAGTGTTTGAAAGATTTAACACAATCATACCAAGTAAGTATCTATTCTGTTTAGAAATGGTAACGCTATGTTATTTTATAACAGTATAATACGAGGACGGTACCAAAATTAGTAGTTTGAAAAAAAAATACTTTGGTGACAAGTGGCAACCTTATAAAACTTGTTTTAAGTGTCAAGGCGTCATGTTCCTTAGTATTTTTTTTTTGAGCAATTAAAAATAAACGATCTCAGTGAATTTGTAAACATAGCTTCTGTACTGTTCCAGTGTAATGATCTCTGCATCATAAGACTACATAGCATTTATAACTTTTATATTGTGTGCTCGAGAACTGTGGTTGCATTAAGAGAACTTCAATTACTGAAAACTTGTTTGTTTTAAATGGAACAGCCTGTATTTTTTTTTGTGGAATCTTATAGCGCTAAAGAATGTTATGTAATTCAATACTTTCATTTGAAAGGTCTCGGCTCAACCAATATTAAAGCCTAGCTAGATTCTACTCTGGGGGAGTCTGCTCCTTCGTTTACGACTATAAAATATTGGGGGGCAGAGTTTAAACGAGGCCGTACCAACTGCCAAGACGAACATTGTGGTGGACTAATTGAGGTGTTCACGCCAGAAAAGAAAATCCACAAAATGGTATTGGATGATCGTCGGCTGAAGGTGCGAATGATGGGCGTTTCAAAAAGTGCTATAAATCGCGTATTGACCGAAAATTTGAAGATGAGAAAGCTGTGCGCAAGATGGGTGCCGCGTTTGCTCACAATGGACCAAAAACAGCGTCGTGAAGACGTTTCAATAGAGTGTTTGGCGATGTTTTACCGCAATAAAGGCGAGTTTTTGCGTCGATTCGTAACCATGGATGAGACATGGGTGCACCATTTCGCACCTGAGACAAAGGAGTATATCGAGCTAAAAGGAGATTATGTTGAGAAATAAAAAAATTTTTTCCCAAATTTGTTGTGTTTTCTTTGTTAGGTCGGCTAATTTTGGCACCGCCCTCGTATTGATTCTCCTGAAGGAATGACAAGAAAACCTTTTTTTTAGTGTGTAAATTATAATTTGGGGCTACTGCTCCTTTTTAGGGTTTTATTGCATTTTAAACTTGCAATCATTAGGTGTGTTCGCCTACTGCTTTTTAACATGTTTCAAAAAATCCGGAAGTTAGTACTGTAAACAAAATTATTTATATTAGGACGTTAGTTTTAAATGTCATGTTTTAAAGTTAAAAAAATTTAAATTTAAAGATAAAAACGAAAAAATGTCTAGGCGACGCTTTGTAATAGTAATATTATGGCGTTGACAAGTAAAATTTGACAATTTTTGTCTAAATATAATCATATTTTTTTTATTTGTTTTTTTACGAGATATATAAATCAATGACCTGTACAATGGCATACAGTCTAACATTTTCCTTGTTTGCTTAAAAAATTAGCATAGTATATTCTTTCAACTTTTACAATTGGATTCCCTCCCCAAAAACTTTGATAGAACCTTCTTACCATCCTCCTCCTAGACCATAGTATCGCCAAAATGAGCGTCGTGTCAAATGGCGCTCATATCATCCCCCAATATACTCTTATCCGTAGAATTGACCCTAGTCTGCCTGGCGGAATCCCCGCTCAGATGTTCCGTAGAGAACTCCCCGAACGAACCGTTCCTCTTCGCGTTGACGATGACCGTTTTCGCCCCGTAATCCGTGACGAATTTATCGTTGGCGTTCAACGCCACCGATTGGTAACCGCACTTGCACCAGACGGGATAGTGGGTGGTCAGGATCCGCTTGAACGCCTCCCGAAATTCCGTATTGAAGATCGAATAGATGATCGGATTGAAGGCGGAGTTCGAATAACCCAGCCAGGTGAGGATCTTGAAGGTGATGTCGGGGATGCAGGTCTTGCAGAAGGCCGCTACGATGTTGATGCAGAAGAACGGCACCCAGCAGATGAGGAAGACGCCCATGATGATGCCGACCGTGACGGCGGCTTTGTGGTCGCTCACGTGATACGGCGAGCTGTGGTGGTTGTGCAAGTGGATGTGGAGGGCTTTGTTCTTCTGTTTCATGCTCTTCTTCTTGATGGAGTTCGAAGCGCCTTCCGGTAGGTCTATGGGTCGCGTTATGGCCCTGATGTTTTTCACGTGTTTTTGAGCGTAGCAGTAGAGTCTACAGTAGATACCTGGAATGAAAGGCGCCGCTAAATGGTTGTTACGATTGTTTGCGATTATTATAATAGAATATTTCAGTTTGTATACCTGTCTTCTATCAGTTACTTTTGGTTTAATTTTTATTTAGTTTAGTAGTACTGTCAAGTTTTGAGATCAGGTGGACCGCGGGCTTTCTAGTAATGCCTTATTTTTCCAATGAAGAATCTTATAATATAGCTGTGTATTTTGAGCTCACACCTCGTTTTTGAAAATCGATTGACATTCACTAAAGTTACAGTGACTTTTACGTAATATACTTCCCTCACCACTTTATAATATGTATTATAATATGTAATCTTAAAGTATCACGCACCAAACTTAATTTTCTTTATCCTAAACTCTTGGAATAACCACTACCGAGGTATGGCCTTCGGCCACCCATAATGAAACAGCCAGTATATACAGTCATTAATTAGCTGTAATCAGCTCATTGTCTGCTTATTAGGATTACTTCAACATTGTTATTTTTTCCCTAATACTCATTAGGGCATTCCTAATTATATTTATTACTT
The DNA here is from genome assembly GCA_949128085.1 of Cetonia aurata. Classification (NCBI taxonomy): domain Eukaryota; kingdom Metazoa; phylum Arthropoda; class Insecta; order Coleoptera; family Scarabaeidae; genus Cetonia; species Cetonia aurata. Next base: position 38,300,623 of record OX421887.1, on the reverse strand, counting down.
GGGATTCTCTCAAAATAATTGCTTTATTCGTTGTATTAAAAGTATGTATTGTTTCCGGCACAACCCTTGAAAATATGCTAAGTCATTGAAATTTCTCTTACGTGTGTTTACAGTACGGTATTTATTAATGTAATGTCGTAAATTACGCAACCTCCGCACGGCGCGGGAGGGGGCAGCCATCTGAGGTGCCCTCAAACAGCTGGGCCCCTCCTTAAAAATAAAACATTATCGTATGTATCGTATTATAGTTCTTACACTAGATATTCGGGCCCGTTCACCCGGCCTACTAATCAGTCGTTTGATGTCCGCTTACCGCCCCAACTCTGCAGAAAGTAGAAAGCCCGCGTTCCACCTGGAACGCACCACTTACGCCCAAACCCAGCAGAAAGCAGATAGTCTGCGCTCCACCTAGAACACACCACTTATATCCCAACCCGGCAGACCAGTTAAACCGCACCACCCTCCGCTAACTCTCGTCTACACCTGTGACTGGTTTGGGATCGTCTGTACACCCTGTATATTCTTTTTTTTCTTCTTGTCTCTCACTTGAAAAAAGAATAAAAAAAAATATAGGCAAGAGGCCCAGACCAAAAAACCCAATTTTGCGCTACCCCACTGTATTCACTTAGGAATTGATGTAACATTTTGTATCGATGGAGTGTTATTACATCTCATTGTCAGCTATAAAATAAAATAAAGGATAATCTAGGTACACCCTTAATCTACCTTTTAGTAAACACCCTAGTCTCTACTGAATATAATATAAGTAATTATGATATAATCCACGTAACCAACGCTCCCCGACAGCTTTAGCATTTTGCTACCTTCTTTTTTTAGTTTTAATATGCTTTATTATAATTTGCAGTCCCAACAGACCAGGCAACACATGCCAGTAATTACATTTGCCTTTATTAGCAATGGTAGTCGTTGATAAGTAGAGGGGTTGGATATTTTTTTAATTTAGCTAACGAGCGACATTAATCGAGGTACATACACCCAAGTCCTATTAACGTGCCTGCCCCTTTTGTTTCAATCCGTATTTTAATTGGAGGGTTATTAATCTTTTTAACTGCATGTTATTATTTCCTAATCTCGCTTCCTCAAAAATCTTGATATTATAATATAATCTGCCACCAAGTAAATTACCATTATAGGTTTGTAATTTGCAAAAGCGTATTTTTTTTTAAGTGCAGAAGCTTTTTTTAACAGCCCAAAAAGTTCTCATTTAAACGACCTACGCTGTGATTCGGTCTTCATTTATTTTTCACTCGAGAGGAAATGAAGAAAAATGTTTATGCCCACAACCTACCGCTGTTAGCCACACGCCAGAGCTTTGTTTGTTGCAATTTACATTTTAGAGTGAGTTCATCAGCAGAACTGGGCCAATTACGCCCCAAGTACTGCATACGTCTTACACGTGTACATTGCAGAGACCGATTATTGGCTGAACTGGATTAACTAGTGATAGTGAATGGTTTTCTCTGATCCGTTGATTAAAACGATTTTACACACATACGTATCTGCATCAATATAATAATAATTCAGCAAATAAAGCTTGAAAAAAATTACAAAAACTGTAGGTGACAGAAATATTTTATTTGCATCGTTCTGTTTGGAAACGACCAAGTTTACGCAAAATTTTTGAATGGAACCTAACAAGAATTTTTATTTTCTTAAGTTGTCCTGTCTGCGAATCTGTGCGATTATTTCTCCAAAAACAGATATCAACCACCAAACAGAGCCGGCCCTCAACACCGGGATCTATCTTTATGATTATTTTCGTGCTCTATTATCCCAGAAACACATCTTCCCTAGTCTTTGTCATATCGAGAGTACAACATAGCCTAGTACCCTCCTTACAGATACACGTATCTGCGAGTCGTTCATTGTTCGTTGGTTCTAGAGAAACGGGGATAATTGAATGCGGAAGAAAGCGATCTCTCGAAATGACTCACAATGACTCTGCTGCCGGCTGGATTTTGTGCGGCTTCGCAATGTACCAGAGGAAACCTTTCTCCAGGCCCTTTTGTTCCATCGACAAAACAGAAACGATGCTAATGCAAGTGTAGTTGCAGACGATTCCATTTTAAATGGACCGATATGTAGTTAGAGAAGAGGATTGAAAACAATTGCGTTATACTTTTATTTTGATATGTAATTTAGGAGCACGTGTTTGAGATTTTTTCTTATTTATTAACCTGTAATAAAGTATTTAAAACTAAACTGATTGTGAGTTAAAAAGTCTGGAACCTCGTCACTCAGCTGACACAATCCGCAATTAAAAAAAAAAAGATATACACTGGAACTAAGTGAAGCGTACCTTGCCAACTCCAGTCAATGGGAATATGAGGATATAAACATACAGAAGGGTCAAGTAAGGTGAGAAGATGTCCCAATCCCTCAACGTAGACCTACCTGTATTCGAGACTTGCGGATCCTCTAGTATACAAAGATTGGAGGCGTGAAAGGAAGGATGACTGTGGCTGCTACGATCAGTCGAAGACGATCGTTGAGGTCAGGCAAACTAAGGTCGAAATTACCACTCACGGCAAGTGGAGGGCGCCACCCACTACAGTACGCGGTCTCCTTAACGACCGCAAGAGTTATTCTCTTCAACGCACCGGAGGGAGGAAAATGCAATGGCAATTGGGGTAATATAGCTTTATTTCACAACAAATAAATAGGGGCATGAATGAAACTTGTCCGGTAAATAAACGCAAAACCGTACGTTATAATTATTACAAAAACTATTTCACCTTAGTTAGAGAACGTTTAATTGCACAATAAACCGGGTAAAATACACGTCTGTGATTAAAATTATGTTTCCAAATGAAGGAAAATAGGATAACAAAAAAAAAAAACTAAACTATCGTTACGTTAATTACCGTTTAAAATTTTATGGAAATAAAATTAAATGTACAATTAACAAGATTGTACATGAAACACAATAAAAAGGTAAATTCTTAAAAAAAGTCCTTTCTTCAAATTAAGAGAAGAAAATTAGCCAAAAGATTTAGATAAAAACACGATTTACATTAAAATGGATAATTTAAATAGAGCTGCCCGGTTTACAATTCGGTTGTAAGATTAGGTTTAGCATTTATCTCAGGTAAAAAAAAAACGTATTAAAAAATTCCTCTGCACACTACAGCGAGATTTCCATTTACAGAAGTGAATAACTCAAAAATAACACTCCGCACTAATATAGCCGCGAAAGCGGGTATCTTTCCCAAGGAAGAAAATTAATTTACAAAGTAACAGAGCGAAAGGCTAATCCGATCGTTCTCTCACAAGGTCACGGCCAGAAGAGAGCGGCAACTCGCCGTTTAAGCGGTGAAGAAACACTAGCGCGAGAGCACGAACACAGTGACACTTCAGACATATCAGAGGAAAACAGGAAAGAAGAAATCTGCACGTAACAATCTAATAAAGATTTTGAACTGAATTGAGAGAAAAAGATGTCTTCAGGGTTTACGATCTGGGCTTATCGTCCATAAGAAAAGAATTTTCGTCGATGCGAAAGGTGCTGTATGTTCTTTGAGAATCTCCTGGATGTACCTCGGAGCGTTTAATGCTCGTCCTCGGATTACAAGATTCGTACGAGCTTCGAAAGAAAGGCCACCGCAAAACATTATTGACCTTCCACGGAAGGACTTTGAGGAACCATACATGCTTGTCTGTATTAGTCTGTAACATTCTCCTCGTCTTCTCCAGATAAAAATGGATCATTTTATTTTCAATGCCTTTGGTTTCATTAGTGCAATGAATAGTTTATTACCCATAAATTCCTCCGTCATTTCGTTGATTTAACTAATTTTAAGGCACTATTTCGTGTAAACAATGAATTTTTTCAGCATTTCAGAGGACTCATTTTTTTACCAATTTCAAACGATTATAAAAAAATAAATATTTTTTCATAAAAATAATGCTTTCAAGGCAATACTTTAAACGAAAGAAATCACAAAATCCGTTTCGAGCAGAAATATTTTAATACTTCGCTTATATCTGAAACACAGTTTTCCGTTTTTCCTGTTACCGTTCTTTCGGATGTCTTAAACCCCCCTCTAGAACTTTATTTTCATATTTTTTTGCCACCAGGCCAATATCAGAGAGCCCGTCAAAATTGACTTCGCCCTTGCATCATTCTGAGCGAATACTTCGACTTAATAGCGTACATACCTATCATAACTATGCAGGGAACGTAGAAGGAGATGCAACTGGAGACTACGGCGTAAGTGGGGGTCAGGTCTAGAGCGCACGTCGAGTAGTTCTGGCCGCCGGCTAGCGTTTGAGGTGGCGGTTCAGGCGGCCGATGTAATCCTAAGGAGATCGGTACGAACGAGATGAGAGCTGCCAATAGCCAGATGGTGGCTATGGTGCCAACGGCCACTCGTCGAGTGACCCAACGTCCGTACCTGCAAATAAGTAGAAAAAATAAAGGAAAGAAAGCATTGTGATATTGCATATTAATGTAATTAGTAATTTCAACTGATTATTCATCTACATATTTGTTGGAAAAATAATAAATGCAAGTAAAATCATTACTAAAGACCGGAAGCCCGCACGTTTGCAAATTTTTCTTGCTCGCGTTGAAATTAATGAAATTTAGACAAAAAATTCCAATAATGAAAAAGAGCTTCTTTTGATGCAGTTTTATTTTGCAAGAAATTGCATTTTTTCCCAAATTTTCGTCCCCTTCCTTGACTTATAAACACCGTGAAAGATCTTGGCCCGTGTTAAACTCAACGAATTTGTTTGCCCGGTTGAGAGATTGTTGTAGAAGGTGCGAACACGCAAGATTCATATGAAATTTTCCTGTTTACTGTGTTAGGAGTGACTAAATTTTAACAGATTAATTCATTGGAGATAAAATACGATATAGGAAAATAAGTGCATTTCAATATTAATTAAGGTTATTTACAATGTTATTATCACAGTTTAAAATCGCGTAAAAAAACTGACTTCTAGTCGTATTTACCAAAATAAAGTAAGTTCGTTCATTTGCATTGAACGTTTTTGCCCAAAGAACGATTCCGGTGTTTAGTTGAGGAGAGTTCCTATTCCTGTTCATGTCATAGTCATAATTTACAAATCTAACTGTTGACAACCCATCAAATAGAGTTTCCTTTATTATGCAACGATGTGCACACTTTGGAATTTACAAGATCGCTTAAAACCTCTAAAAAAGCCAACTCGATTCTTTTCACAGACAATAAGCAAAAACATTCGAACGCTACAGCGGTATATTTATTGCCGTTGCCTTTTACTTGGGTTATCTCAGATTATGCTTTATGTTTGTATTGCGTGTTGTACTAGTAACGTATTAGAAATTTCCGAGCGTTTACGCAGCCAGTTAATCTATCGTTAGATGAAGGATTACGCCTCAAGGAGCAGACCGGGTAAACCGCATCAGTCTCCTCTAACCCCGGTCTACACCTGTGACTGGTTTGGGATCATCGATACACCCTGTAGATTCATTTAATTTTCTTTTTTTCGAATGCGTCTCTCCTTAAAAAACTCGACGCTATGCGTCTCGTTGTCTTCACAAAAAAAATTGCAATTTCTTAATTTTTAAATGTTTCTTAATTTCTGTCCTTTTTTTAAAATTTTTCTTTTTTTTTCAAACGCGCCTCTTAAAAAAAAAAGAATCGACGCTGCGCGTCTCGCTGTCGTTGCACTCGAATTTAGGCTTCGCGTATCTTTGTATTGCGTGCTGTATCAATAACTTATAATTACTGTTAGTTTAGTTGCACGTTGTGTTGCCTCTAGGAATGCCTTGATAATGCCCATTTTTACTACTAGTGGCACTATTTTACTGTTAACTTTCTAACGACGTTTTCTTTATGCCGTCTAACCCCTGTATATCTAAATCTGTGCGTGCTGTCTCACCTTGTGACCGCGCAGCTGTGTTGCGTTTTCTTCGCGGTTAGAATCATGTTTCAACCCCACAATGGTAGCTGTTGGTGTGAGAGCGAGGGATCCAGGGTTACGATCGGGTTGCGCGCAACAAATTAAACAGCGAGAGTGTGTTTTAAATCGAGAGTTCATTACCATAAAGCGGGTGTGAAAGACATAAAGTATGTACAATGACAAAAACAGGTACGTAACAAAACATATGTATATACAGGATGTATGATTACACCTCTATTTGCCATTTTAGAAAGAAACATTTTCTACAAAAATTTTATAGAATCCAATGCTGCACAACCTGAAAATATTTCTGAGTATATAGAGTGTTCCAGAAGTTGCTAAACGCATACCTACTCCGTTATTTTAAATGGAACAGCCTATATATTATTTCATTTTTCAATTCTAGGCAGAAAAATAACATTACTTCATAGAAACTACTATATGTCTATCTTTAATAACAACGGTGTTATTTACCCTCTTGTAAAAAATGTCCCCTCTGCAAGCCTTCGGTTAATTATATACCGGTGTCCACCATAGTCGTGACCATTCGCTTAACTTTAACCCATGGTAAATTGATAGATTTTATTAGGTTTTTTTAAATAGCCCCCGATATTTTTGTTTATGCTAGATTAACCCTAACGCACAGCCCTTCCAATTCATAGTAAACATTTATGATGAATAATGCAGAATTTTATAGGTAATTAATGATTTTAAATAAATACAATAAATTTTTCATTAATTTTCGAGTCAGCTTTGTATACAAACACTATACATTTGAATAAACACCCACGCACTCATACTCATACCTACCACTTTGGGGTTGAAACTTTATTTATTATTTACATATAATAAAACTTAATTATAAATTTGAATATAGAATAAAAATGTTGTAAAAGAATTAATAAAAAAAAATATGATCTATGCCAAAGAGCGATTTTTGTCCTTCATTACACTTTTTAGCACATTTTGAAGTGTTCACTGCGCGTTTTATTGCACGTTTACTGCATAAAAATCCGGTCTTTATATGTACATTACAGTTGTATTTTATGTATAACCTCATTTTGATGTTATTGCTACGGTAAAAGACTTTTAAACACACAACAGTTTCTCAGCAGCAATCTGCATGGTATATGGCGTTTAAATTTCTAATTATCTTAACGCGATGGGGAAAGCGATCATCTTCGCTCTCGGCGCTACTAAATCTCACCTGGAAATGCATTAATTAAAACCCCACCTTCAGCTTATTACGAGGATTCTGATTCGATTATGAGTCTCCGCTTATTTCCTTCGGATGTAACGAAGACGTTTCTCTTATTTTGGAAATTCGTTTTCCCGGAATTAATTCGCCTAATTCAAGCAATCCCCTTCACGGATTTATATAGAAGGAGAAAAAATCTGGCGCTAGTCGTTTTAAATGCAATTAGAAAGCAATTTATTAATTAGTACGGCGCTACGGTTGAGAAGAAAATTGAAGAGGGGCGAGGCATTGCGAATTTACAAAATAAAAGGATGCAATCGAAATCTTTTATATCGTTACTGCGAGAGAGAAAAAAGTCCCTCGGTTAATTGAACACTATTTTCGTTTTAAAACGTCGAATTAACATTAAAAAGAATTGTCGATTCAACACCTGAAAATGTCTAATACAATTTTTGCTATTCGTTATTTTAACAATATTTACTGTATATATACAGGGCTTCCAAATGAAACGAGCTGCCTCAAATGACTCTTTACATGCAGCGATTAAAATGCCGAAACCTGTCAACTGTTATATCAATCAAGGGTGAGAACTTTTAATGACGGGTCTTGTAACCACTTAATCAAAAAGTCTTATTCTCTTTGCGACAACATGCATCAAAAAATCATTTTTTTAATCAGTAAGCGAAAAGTGCATAATCTGTGTAATAGAACACGATTAGAATGAAACGGTTGTTATCCGTTATTAGGTTAAAACGGTTACCTAGTACTTATACACGGTTATGGAGCATAGTTATGCAATCTGCAGCGTATATTTTACGTATAAGTAAGTAAGGTTTGACGACTCTCTCATGATTCCCCATGTAATATTTTTTGGAAAGCATTATTTTCAAAGCTAATGGTGTCATACAAACGGATGTACTTCAAATTGGAGTTTTAAAAGTTTTCAAATATATCCTTTTCAATTTTTGATGATGTGAAGTTTACGTATGAAAATATTTCGCAGTGATGGTGTCCTATGCAAGGGCCGTAAGATAAATACGCAGGCAACTTCATATAGAGGAAGCGTTCCAAATGATATATATATATATATATATGTATATGTTAATATACAGGAGTTAGAAGCACAGGAAATATAAAATTTACATGTATATGAGACGCTATGTCTTCTGTAAAGTGCAAAGTTTAAAATACGTCGCTAGATCTTTGTATATTACGGAGCATAATATACAGGCCGGTTCAAAAAACATTTTGACGAAAGTTAATAGCAAATTTTAGTCGTCAAAATAAAACAAAAGCTCTTCTAGAATATGTTACTAATATTCTAACATTGGCAATTTTAGCATTTATAAGGGTGCGATAGAAAAAGCTGGCACATATATTTTCTTTGATCTCACATGCGCGTTCGATTGCGTAGATAGTAATGTTTTGGCGATGAAACTGTATGCCATGGGATTTAGAGGGCTCCCATTAGATTGGCTATTATCGTTTTTAGAATGCAGAAAACTAGTGGTTAAATTGGGAAATGAACAGTCACCTAAATTTGACATTGATGTAGGTGTTCCGCAGGGCTCAGTTTTAGGTCCATTGTTATTCTTATTACTAATCAATGATCTGCCGGCAGGAATAACTTGCGGGCTCCCTATTTTATTTGCTGACGATATTTCTGTAATTGTAAAGGCCACTACGTTAGATGACATTAATTACAAAATTGAAAGAACGATTGAAGAAGTGACGGGCTGGTGTAGCAAAAATAGACTGATTTTAAATGAACAAAAAACAAAAATTATTAATTTTCATATACGGAAGCCTATCAAAAATATAAACAAAAATTTGTAGCGACAATGCATCTGTCCTAGGTGTAATATTAGATAAAAATCTTAGCTGGGAAAACCAGCTAAATAATGTATGTAAAAAATTAAACAAAACCTATTATGCAATGTTACAATTAAAAAAATGTCCTAAAACAGCATTTAGTAAACGTTTATTATTCATTGGTGTACTCAGTGCTTTCCTACAATGTCGTTATCTGGGGTGTGGCCACCAACTGGAAAGAGTTTTTATTCTACAGAAACGTTTTATACGATTGATTTTCAACCTATCCCTACACCGAAAGGTAAAAGGGGCACGTGATTATATATTATTTTCAACCTACCTTATAGAGGCAGTTCTAGAGAAGCATTTAAAAATACTGACCTTCCCCTGTATTATTATTTACAAAGCATTAACATACATTAAGGAACACATAAATGATTTTGAATCGTATAAGACAATACATTCGCACAAAACTAGACAATTAAATATTATGACAATTCGACAACACAAATTAACATTAACAAAAAAATCTCCGGCATTAATGAGTCTAAAACTCTATAATAGTCTTCCAGGCGAGGTACGGTCAATTGGTTGCTCTAAACTTTTTAAACAGCGCGTAAAACAGCTGTTATTGGAGAGGACATTCTATACCATTAGCAAATACGTAAATGAATACACTTTGTGTTTATGTTTATGATATATTATGTCAATAAACTTCGTTATGAACACTTCCCTGGAATTTTATTTATTTTTTATACAAATGTGATTTCAAATTTTCCTTTTAAATAGAAATAGATCAAAACATCCTTCAAACGACTTAAAACAACTAAGAGTTACTTTGGATAATGATCTGAGGTTTCATGAGCATATCACCAGCTTATGTCAGTTGGCTCGATTTTCCATTTTTGCAGCTCCATTTTCATCCACCGAAAGGACGCCCTGTCGAAGGCGTCCTGGATGTCCAGAAAGGTAGCTAGTGCAATTTCTTCGTTACCAAAGGCAATTTCTGCTCGTACAGTTTCTGTTTCTTCTGACATTAAAATCAACTCTATCTATGTCGAAATAATCTAGATATATTTTCGTCAACAAATACGTTCTCTCAAAATATTCAGATCCACCTGTTCAAATTTAATTTGGGATACCATCTGTCTTTGCTTGTATATATATATATCACGAGAACATATCTACCTCAAATTTCCACGTAGAGCTCTCAAGAGCTGGTGCGAAATTAAGGGCTTATAAATTTATAAATCCCCGCACGAGGTGAAACAAGCGAATGAGCGCTGGTATTCCCCTAAAACCATAAATCAGACTGTTCCAGCGTTGGATGTCGGATGATTTTACAGTTTTGATATATATTCGAGTATACCAGCATAGAAACATTCGCAGCTAGGCTCCCATATCATTCGGAGACGGATTTATTAGGATTTTTTTTTTACCTTTCCTTTGATTCCAAAACGTTCGGATTAAAGCAATTAAGTCAAAATGATTTATTAGTTGTTGCTGATGAAATTTATCATTCAATATTTGTTTGAGTGTCGAAATTTGTTTCTGTCCTACAACGAGGAAAACATCTTTAAACGGTAAACTTCCAATGGATTAGCGAAAAAGCCTGTTGCAATTCAATTGTTTTAGAAAAACCCTTGAGGTAGAAGGTAATGGTCAGAAATCCCTAGGGAGGATCTTCATCAATATTTAGCGAACTAAGTTCTTCCCGTCTTTCGTGCGGCTTTTCATCTGCTCACCTGCATGGTTAGTTTTCTATATTCGATCGAAGATGCTCGATGCTACAAGAATATTATATGTTATACATTTTATATGTATTTTATACATTTACCCGCATAAATTATTTTCGTGTAAGAGAAATACGTAAAGGGTTTTAAATTTTGCGGTATTTTTGATCTAGTGAATAGCAAGTCGTGAACCTTTGGCGTTTGTCAGTAAAAAGTATACAATTTAAGAAAATGGCACGATATATGCTCCAACAAAGTGAAAATTCATTATAGGCACGGTAATTCTGTGTTACTTGGTGGGTGGCGCCTCCCACGTCAACTTGCATCATTTGCCGGAAGTGTTAAGTACATTTTTCGGTTTCGGAAACCTGATCAATCGTCTTCGACTAAGTATAGCGGCCACAGTCTGCCCTCCTCTTTCACCAACGACCTCCTACCAACTGCGATCGCGTAAGTTTAGAACGCAGGTAGGATTCATCATATTCAGTAGAAAATAACATAGCAATGTATATTTCGAAATCTCTTTACTAAACATTAATAACGTTTCTCATCTTTAATCATAAAATAAGTGTATATTACAAAAATAAATCTCTTAATTAAGATAATTTTTATTTGGCTACCTCTTCTCTGATTCTTTTTGGGACTGACGGCACAACAGTTTACTTCCGTTTATTGTATAATGGAAGAGCTACTCAGTGTGTTTTTGTTCCCTTCATTTAGAATTTTGCGTGGTTTAATCGAGTTAGATTCAACTGCGAATTGCGGTGAGAACTTCAGCCAAAGTGTACGCTCATGAATACTGTCCCCGCATTTCTTAATCAGCATAAATTAAATCAAGAAGTTAGAATCTTCACCCAGGTATATATACTCGGGTATACAGCGTGGGTTTCCGGAAAGACCGCAACGTGACATCGTGAAACGTCACATTATAATACTGCTAATATAAAGGATGTATATACCCTCCAACATTTCAACAGTTATAAACCTTTGATTTAAGTGAATTTAACTAAACTGTTGTGTCAGTTGAGCAAAGTTGTTGAACTCTTTTGACAGCAACTTAAGCGCACATTCGCCTAACTTACGCACACCAGAAGACGTATGTCGCACATATACCCATATATCTCCCTGTAAGACGGCGGATTTGTAATTTTAAAGTTCGTATCAAACAGTAAACTGCATGCGGTGCGCATAGTGGAAAGAAACTTTATCGTATACATATAGTGCATCACCCGTCGTCTTCAAACTGAAGTCCCAGCGGCAGGAAATGAAATTCTGGGCGAGATTGTTTGCGCTGCGCATAGTTGGATGACTCGAGAAGCATACGTTTCTCGTCGACAGGGGACTTGTGGCTTGAAGGAATGGGCTGGATTTTACAGCTAAGTTTCTGTCAGTATGGGTGTCTCCCTTGCGGTAACTTAACTGGTCAGGAAAAAAACAATTACCCAGTTTTCTGCTGTCCTGGAAACTGGGTTACCTCTCGAAGCGTACCCACAAAGCCGTGATATAATACTAGGCTCTCTTCGACGACAATAATTTGCGTCGGTCCACCGCAACAACACCTAATTTCTAGCCCCATCTATCATGACCGTATCGTGTCGTTTATGAATACCCCGACCCCGCAAGTTATAGTGCGAAATCTAGTTAACTATTCCGAATATTAATTAGTGACGCTCTTGTCGGCAAGTGCAGGGTCAACTTAATGCCTGCAGGTTTATTCATTTCTCATGCAAATTTCGAAATTGTACGTTGTTCTCGAGTTTACCGCGTCTTATGCGATGCGTGAACTTTGCGAGAGATGGTCGCTCTATTGAAAGCTTCTGATATGCTCAACGTGCCGGGGCACAGTTTAAAGTCCCCAACAATACCCGAATCGTTAAATTTTTTGTGGAAACTGCGTTCGCGTTGGTTAATTTTAACAATACTAAAAGGGATCCAAAAGCAGTACGCTATTAGTAGGGTAAACGCTTCTAGACGGTATGTTTCGTTACAAGGGATCCGATCGTAGACCGCGAATAGGCGCCGGATTATTTTTTAAGGGGCGTAGACGGTCGGTGGTCTGGTACTAGGGGTATCCCCGTTCCCCATCGTTAAAAGCGGGAAAACGCGTAAACCTTTTCCCAAATTTCGATTTTTCACTCCGGCGAGAAGGGTCGGATTATGTAATATTGCCTGTGATCAGCAGGTAGTCGTGCACCGAACATCAAAACATCGAAACCTTGAACGACGACGAATTTGGTGTGAAATAAGCACAAAGAGGATCGAAGAAATGGTAAAACATTATTATAATTAATGTAAAAACCATTATTCGGAAGACGTCGGTTGCCAAGTATGTAAATTATCGATAGTTGACGGATAGCTAAAGCAGATAAGAATTTTGTGTTTTCTTCGATTGTTTTAGTGTTACAACGGAAAATAATGATGATACAGTATGTGTAATTTCTAATTAAGAAAAATGAATACACAGGGTGACAATTTCACGTTTAATTATTACAATATATACAGTATGTGTAATTTTTAATTAAGAAAAATGAATATACAGAGAGTGTACCGACGATCCCAAACCAATTTCACAGGTGTAGACGGGAGTTGCTGAGGTGGGTCGTAATGGGGATCAAACCAACGACTGCGAGTTCTTTTTACAAATGGGAGGGGTTTAGCGGGTCTTCTGAGGTGGGTCGTAATCGGTTATCGAATCAACGACTTTTTTTTACAAATGAGAGGGAGGAATTAAGAAAAAGGAATATACAGCGTGTACCGACGATCCCAAACTACAGGTGTGTACGAGGGTTAGTGGAGTAATCCGTCATCAAACGACTGGGTGAACGGTTCGGAGTTTACTAGTGTATTATAATGTATGTTTTAGGTACGTAAAATCTCCTGATAGTAGACTTGTTTGGGATATCACTATTTGTATATTTATGCAAAAATTGTTTAATTTTACAATCGGAATGTTGACGTCTACAAATGCTTCGCGCGAATATTAATTTTGTGGAGAATTATTGAAAAAACACTTTCATTTCTCCGAGTGTAGACAACGATTAAGTTTGGTTAAAATTTAAGTTGTATGTGGAATTAGAACCAGATCGTGTCCCTTTAATACGGAGCTACGCGTATACAGCTGTCCCAATTAACGTATCCATACAATTAGAATCTCCAAAAGCTCCCAACACATCCATTTCATCCACCTTAATAGACAATGTTCGCCTACCATTCGACAGACGAAGCACCACCGAGACTCACCACCTAGTGTTCGTCTGCGCGCGTCTAATGTACGGAAAATTAAATTCTTATCCCGAGGAGAAAGGCACCGCGTCGCAGGTACTCGCTACCTCTCTCCGCTGACGGTCGGTTTATCGAATTAGAGGCACCGCGCACCGTTAGACGGATAAAGGAACCGCATCTGGGAGAAGAATTCTGTTTGGGGTCGCCGACGAGTAATAAATGCTACCCTTTGGATGCGATACGGACTGGCGAATCCCGTTTTTTGCAACTTACTTTCTGGTTAGTTAGGGGCGTCGGCCGTTTTGGCATTCCGTATTTCCTGGGTATTTATTCATTTCGTGCAACGGGAAACGCGGAATACAAAAAGAGGATACGGTTTCGAATACCAAGTGGTGCTATATTACCCTCTATTTTGGCGAAGTCCTAGCATGTGAAATATCATGTTCAGTAGAGAACTTTGGAGCAACACCTAAGAAAGAGATAAAGTCTGTTACAATAACTTATTTTTTTTTTATAAATTGCTATACTTTTGTAAATATATTATAGCATGTGTAATATCGCTGCAAAGGTAATGTTAAATTCCTTCAGAAAATCGAGTAAAACCAAATCCCCTATTCTATTTATAAAAAAAACATCCCTGTTTTGCGATGCTCTGTGCGGCAGGGAAACTTGCTGATTTGAAAAGTCAATAAAAGAAAAAGTACTTCAAATATCGATTTAATTCTTTTTGTATCGTATAGTATACATTCTGAATTTTTGTTTTAAGTGGTTTTAAAAATGACATCGGGCAAATGGCGGCCCTCATTCGTGATACACTGATCAACCCTAGATTTAAAGTTGCGCTCCACTCTTTCGAGCATATCGACGGGAATGTTGGCGATGGCTTGGCGGATGTTGTCCTTCAGGTGTTACAGGGTCCGGGGTTTGTCGTTATAAACGATGGATTTAAGATATCCCCATAAAAAAAAAATCGCAAGGTGCCAAATCGGGGGAGCGCGGCGGCCACGGTACGTCACCCCTCAAAAATATCAGGCGCTCGTGAAAGTGTTCCCTCAAGAGCTCCATCGAAGTTCTCGCTGTGTGCGCCGTGGCTCCGTCCTGTTGGAACCATACGTCCCCAAGATCCATTTCTTCAAGTTGTGGAAGAAAAAATGTCTCAATCATTTCTCTGTAGCGAACTGCATTCACAGTAACAGCGCGTTCATCTTCCTCGAAAAAATGAGGCCCTATTATTGCAACTCTCGACAATGCACGCCACACAGTAACACGTTCACAATTAAGTGGAATGTCATGAAGTTCGCGAGGATTGACATTACTCCAATACCGCATGTTTTGTTTGTCAACACAGCCGGAAATGTGAAAGTGGGCCTCATCGCTAAAAAACACGAGAGCGTCGTCTGGCAAGTTACTGAGCGCTTCACACGCAGTTTGGCGAGAAGCGAAATCGCGTTCACTCAACTTTTGGACCACAGCCAGTTTGTAGGGATGAAACTGGAGTTCCTTGTGAAGAATTCGTCTCACTGTGCGATCAGAAATCCCCAGAGCAGCGGCGTGTTTACGGAGAGCGCAAAAACGACTCCCTTACCCTTTCGACGTTTTCTGGAGTTCTGGATGTCCGTTGACCTCCTGGGCCTTTTTTCTCAACACTCCCACTTTCCCTAAATGTGTTCACCCACGAAACAAGCGATTGCCGGCCAGGAACGGGACCCGCGGGATGAATATCGAACTGAGTTCGGAAGGCACGTTGGGTGGCGACCACCGAATGACCGTTGGAAAAATAGGCCTCGACGGCGAACGCACGCTGTTCCTTTGTCCAACGCATGATGACAAATGTCATTTGGGGTAACAAAACTTCAAAACCCCCTCTTTCTGATGAGACCCTCCCCACCCCTTTCTGACCACGCCTCGCTCATTGGCGTCCAATTCAAATCAGCAAGTTTCCCTGCCGCACCCTGTACATAGCAATCGTATTACTAATCATTTAATATACAGTATTTTTGCTTAATAAATGTTTCTTCTATCCCTCACAATGAATGAATTATATACTTGGACACATAAAATCAAACACATTGTACAATAAACAAGAATGGTCCCAATATTGAGCCCTGCGGAATACGAAAAGTCGTCATGATACTTGATCCTGAATTTTGGCAAGATATAAGCGTGTGAGTCTCAAAGGTAGTCTTCTAATACCATAATATTGATGACGTTTTTAACTGAATGCCCGATATTTTTTATGGAGGTTTGAGTTTCATAGAAATAAAAACTATATTACGTAAGTGCCATGAAACGATTTGGAACTAATTATGCGCATATAGGGCCAATGTCGAACTAACGAAACGCTGTTCCTCATTAAAGACGCTGATAATTACGCATGTCTAATATTTCCACTTTAATCTAAGCATAAAATTGCACCAACTCGTTAATTAGAGCAACCGACCGTGAGAGGTCGAATATCACAGGTGAAATTCGCTAATGAGTTGCACTTCCGAAAGACATTCTAGCAGCGTATATTGCAATTGCTCTATATAGACACCGCTATGTACACTCGGAGGTTTATCTCTCGTTTCGTATTCACCGTGCAAGCGACGACGTATCGCACTTTGATGGTTCGCGCTCCGCCAGGGCGACGTGTTCCGCAAACAGAAACGCAACTAAACTACCGCCATCTGGTATCTCCCGTCTCGCTTCGCACGTTATCAGCGCGAATCTCTAAGCATGGGATCGCGGATCGTCTCTTGGCTCGCCCCGTCGTCGGTACCTTTAAATGCGGAAACTCGAATTAATCGCCAAATAGAATTTCCATTACCGTTGAGAAAATTAACGCCCGCGGCGCGTTGCACAATGGCCGAACTGATTGCAGCTCCAACTAGTGCGCCCTCGGAGGATAATCCGCTATACTAGCGCTGCCAGGAATTCCACCTGAGGTTCTATAGTGCTCGCAGGTGATCGTATTGTCGCAATGGGATTCCGGGATCCCGGTCGGAGTCGCATTGAAGGTGTACGAATCGAGGGAGATGATTGGTAGTGCGATAATGTAATAATATTATCTGAGGTTAACACTCCTCTTGCGTAAGATGTGGGAATTGGCAATTGTCAGTGCTGCTGCGCACGCGTTATGACGATGAATGTGGTGATGGTAAATACTAATTAGGGATTTACTAGGAATTAAGAGTGTTTGTTCAGAATGGGCCATATGCACGTTTGATACAACTGATTTCCACAGTACCTCAAAAATTAGATCCGATAATAAAGGGTTTTCCAATAAGAGGTTTTATTTTGATATTCAAAGAAAAATGCCGTTTCTTAATATAAATGTTCGGATGTTTATTTCATTATAAAGAGGAACGTATAATAGTGGAAAATAACATCAGACAAATGACCACCACGACCACGCCTACAGGACCATATCCTTTTCATGAAATTTTCCATAACCAAATCGCAAAGTGGCTGCCCTATGTTCTCGATAGCCTCACGAATTCCATCTTTGAGGTCTTGAATCGACGCTGGGCTGTTGGCGTAGACCTTCTCTTTCACGTGGCCCCAAAGGAAGAAGTCGCAAGGTGTTAAATCACAAGATCTCGGTGGCCAATTGTGATCACCTCTTCGAGAGATAACACGGTCCGGAAACTTTTCCCGTAAAAGATCAATGGTTTCGTTGCTTGTGTGGCACGTAGCGCCGTCTTGTTGAAAGTAAACGTTGTCCAGATCAATACCATCCAATTCCGGCCATAAAAAATCATTAATCATCTCTCGATAGCGCAATCCAGTCACCGTAACTGTTGCTCTAGCCTCATTTTCGAAAAAGTAAGGTCCAATGACTCCGCCGGACCATAAACCGCACCAAACAGTCACACGTTGAGGATAGAGAGGTTTTTCAACAATAACTCTTGGGTTTTCCGAGCCCCAGATGCGACAATTTTGCTTGTTGACGAAGCCACCGAGGTGGAAATGGGCCTCATCACTAAAGATGATTTTTCGACGGAATTCCGGATCATTTTCATGCATTTCAACGACCCAATCAGCAAAGACACGACGTTGTTGATGATCGGCCGGCTTCTTGTGTTAACTGAACTTTATAAGCCTTAAGACCCAAATCTTTTTGCAAAATACGGTGTAATGACGTTTGTGGAATGCGTAATTCCAAAGAACGACGAGGAATGGACAAACCTGGGTTTTCTTCAACACTTTCGGCTACAGCAGCAATATTCTCGGCTGTTCTTGAGCGACGTGCACGGGTTTTATTCTTCACATCACTAAGTTGTCCCGACAGCTCGAATTTTTCCACCAATTTCTGTATTGCGGTCCGACAAGGTGCTTCACGACGACCCAAAAATGTTCGAGTTTTACGAACCGTCTCTGCCAAATTTTCACCATTTGTATAGTGAATTTTAATAATTTCAATGCGTTGTTGAAGCGTGTATCGTTCCATTTTTATTAATGGCGTAGTTTCTACTTGTCAAATGTCAAAAAATGATAGCTTCAAAAGTGACATCTACCGAAATAGCGGGCTATTCAAAATAACACCTCTTATTGGAGAACCCTTTATATGCACCATCTACTAAAAAGTCTTTTGACATCAAAGTCTAAAGGAGTTACTTACTGTCGCCGCTAGAGATATAAATAAAATGAGTATCCGTTACTTAGTATTCGTTACTCGCCGGGATCCGAAGTAACGATTACTAGCGGACAAAAGTATTCGACACTAAAGTAACGAAAGAATCGAAATGAAGGGAACAAAATTTTACGATGCAACTGACTAGCAAATATGTCTAAAAACTAAAAAAAAATATTTGACGAAATTATTGTTTTGTTGATAAAACAATTGTTTTAATTTGATTTTCTATTTTATTTTATGTAAAGATTGTTTTGTAAATTGCGCCAATTTTTTTTTTAGCAGCAGGCAAACACCCTTCAATTGTAAACTAGGCCGTTTCTAATTCGCATAAAGCTCTTAATTCCTTTTTTTTTGCAGCCGTGTTCTCATTGGGTACACAAATTAAGGGGCGAGTAATTATAATATGGGGAAAGGAACGCCCTTTAATGTAGCTCCGACTTCGGCAATATTCGACTAAAGCCAGACGTGTCTGTCGCATTCGATGTTCGTCCTTAGGTGGCCGGATACATACTTCTTCTGTCGTACGTACGAGTACTTGCCTGATATTCTTACTTATTCAATAGATCCCAACAGGTTTCTTATGATGGTCCACTCTCAATTATATCCTCAAGGCAGTATTCTGGGACCTTTATTTTATGTAATTTACATCTCAAACATCATCAAGTGCTTGCAATATTGTAATTATCACCTTTATGCTGATGACACACAACTATATTATACCGTCAATCCTGGAGACATATCTGAAGCCATCTCATACATAAATAGTGACCTTCAGTCACTTGTAAACATGTCTGAAAATCATTGTCTCAGAATAAATAATAAAAAAGAACTTCTATTTTGGTTGTTGGCCGTGAAAAAACCCGAGCTGCGATTTTGAAGGATATTGAAGTTAAAATTAAATATGAAGTTTTCATTGTATCTGATTGTGTGCGTAATTTGGGCCTTTTCCTTGACACCAAACTTCGTTTCAAAGAACACGTTTCACATTTAATTGTCTGTGCTTATAACTTGGATGTCCGAATAATAACGAAAACGATAGCAAAATAACAAAATATGAAAACAGCCGATTTGTACGAAATGGATTAAAAAGGCGATAAAATAAAAAAATTGATAAAATAAACACACTTGAAACGCTAAAGCAGGTCGTTTTATCCGTCAAAACGGACCCCGCCTGCTTTAGCCAGGGCTATCCTTTCTCAGGTAAAGTATATTCGCGAAGCCGATGTTGAGAGTTAAGGAAAGTTATTTATATCAGTGTTATTGTTATTGCCGAGATGTTTGAAAGCAACTAATTGCACCCTTAAAAACACGCGGCCTTACTGGGAGTTTCAACAATAAATGGTTGCTATAATATGGTACCTGGGGGGGGGGGGGGGGGGGGGGGGGGGGTTGATCCTGGGGTAGTTAGTTAGAACGGCTTAGTTAATGGGCAATTACACGAAGAAAATAATTGAATATAATATTTGGTATGGGAGAAAACGCTGCGTTCGTTCGAATCTTCTGAAGTTGTTTATTGCTGCGCGTGATTAAATCAAATTAGGTAGTTCCTTTCTTGGAGACTTTTGCTTTTGTATGTATTTTTTTCATTATTGTTTGCATAAAATAATGCAGGGCGTTTCATTGAAACTCATTCAAGAGATCTTTCAATTCTCAACATGTATCAAAAAATCAATTTTTTAATCAGTAAGCAGAAAGTGTATAATTTGCAACCTGTGTAATAAAATACGATTAGAACAAAGTGGTTTGGATTTTCTGGTCTATAGCTGAAAATATAAGCAAAGAAAGTGGAGAAAAACATTTAAAATTATAAGTGAATGTGACAAAAACAAAAAAAAAACACGAAATGTCACATAGAGAGACCATTTGGAGCCGTTCCATTTTAATCGTGTTTCATTACACAGGTTGAAAATTGTGCCCTTTTTAGTTACTGATTAAAAAAATGACTTGAATTGAATGAAGTAAAAGGCCTTTTGAATGAAACCCATCTTTCATGATCAGATGGGACGTAATATATTATACCGGGTGTTTCTGGGAGGTGGCTCGCCTCTATAATTTCTGAAGTATTTGAGATAGAGAAACGAAATTTGGGAATTATTTACGGGGCATAAATTTACATTTTTTGACAAAGTCAATAAATTTTTGTCACTTTCGGTTTTACCGCAAATAACTTTGATTTTCGATTTTTAAATGAGACTACCTGTATATTTTTCGATATTTTGATTCGGGATAACATTTTGAGTGTAACTGTACCAAATTTAATATTTCTTGACATAAAAAGAATTCTTTTTTTAAATTTTTCATCGAGAGCGCTTTGGTGTTCTTAAAATACTCAGGTGTTACTGCATAAACATGGTAAGAACAAAGGTTTTCATTTCACCAAAAAAACACGCCGAACGCAATCAAAATAAGAAAGACTAGAGAAGAAATATCGGATCAAAACGATACCAAAAAACGACTCACCTCAGGGGGTCCTTGATGTGTATGTAACGATCCAGCGAGATGGCGCACAGATTGAGGATGCTGGCCGTCGAGCACATGACGTCGAAGGCGACCCAGGTGTCGCAAAATTGCGCCCCGAAGATCCAATAGCCGAGCAGATCGTTGACGCCTGCGAATGTCATGACCAGAGAGGCGACAAACAGGTCGGCGATGGCCAATGACGCCAGGAACAGATTGCCGATACGTCTCAGTCCGCGGTCGGTGTAGATGGCGACGCACACTAGGATGTTGCCTGCTACCGACAGGAAGATGAGCAGCGCCAGGAAGATGCCTGATGCAGAAAAAGAAAAATATCGATAACGCGATGATGACAGAAAAACGCAGGCACTCTCAAACATTATTTCATGACGAATATTTTCACGTCAAAAAATGGTAGAATCGATTGATTAAATTTATATTTGAAAACTCGGCATTGTTATCTTCGCTGTTTCTAAAGCAACTGAGAAAATGTTACAGTTTAGTGTTGAGCTTCTTTCTACCGTTTATTTTTGTCTTTTCTTGCTTATTGTTAATTATTTAAGTGGTTAAGAGAAGGCTTTGGGTTCAGATTTAAGTTATTTACGGTGATCTATCTATTTTCTTAGATCAAAATTACTTTAATTGATGAAAATCTTGATCACTATCTTCGATCATTCTCTCTAATCATTTTTTGTTAAATTTTTCGCTGCAAGTCGGCGAAATTATCCACAGGTGTTGCGGGAATGTTGTTTCTTTCTAATGTAAGGCCATAAAAAGAAGTCACATGGTGTTAAATCGCACAAACGTGGATGCAACAGAATATCTGTGTTTCGACTAACTATCCGATCATCAAAAAATTGTCTCAGTAACTACAATGTTTAATCTGTACAATGGAGACCTACGTCTTGTTGAAAGTAATGATTCTGGCTTTGAATAAATGATTCTAAAATTTCTGTTCGGTATCGTACAGGCTTTAGTGTAGCTAAAATCAATAAAAATTGAAAAAAAAAAACCATTAGGAGGATATTTATTTTATTGCTTTGAAAGAATATTAGCCCAATTATTCATCTGTAACCAAAAGCTGCCCAAACACCTATTTTTTCAATATGTAGCAGTCCTTCAAATTATTTCATCTGCGTTTACATGGCTCCAAATTCTCATGTTTTAGGAATTCACAGATCCTGATAGGTGAAACCATGCTCCATCAGTTCAAATCATTCTTATATATATACAGTAGTACCCCCATATCCTCGGGGGTTTGGTTTTGTGTTCTTCCGCAGATACTGAAAACCGCGGATAGTAGCGAACGCTTTATTGCCGAATACAATATGAAATATGAAGCAAAGTTAAAACAATGAAACAAGAAAAAATAAGTTATATAATATTTATTTAAAATAAATAAACAATAAATAAATAAATATTCTTGTGCTGTGGCACAAATAGAATTTAAGTTTAATAAATATATAAGTTCATACATATGTACATATAGTACATATTTACATAACACCAACAAGAAAATATACAACAAGAAAAACTTTATCATCGTGAGCTGAATGAATTCATCTTCCTCCAAGTCCAAGTTAGCAGTCGATTGTTTACTTAGATCCGAAGCAAACGATGTTGATGGCTGTGCATTATCCATAGTTTTGTCGACTTTTTCAAAGAACATTGTTATTGGTACTTGTCGTTTTTATCTTTTCATTTCAATAAACAAATCCTCGATTTGATTGCCAAAACACAGGCAGGCAAGCTTTATCTTTGTATTTAAGAGCACGTGGATTCTGTGATCGGTAAACAAGTCCAGGTTTAATCATATGACCAGCTGCATTTGTACAAAATATCAAGGTAAGTCTATCATTAATTGCTTTAAAGCCTGGTGCACTCTTTGCAGTCTTATGAATATAAGTCCGTTGAGGCATTTTTTTCCACATAAGACCAGTCTCATCGCAGTTACAAACTTGCTTAGGATGATAATTCTTTTCTGCAATAGTTTGTTAAAATTTTCCTGGAAACAGGGCAGCAGCTACATGATCAGCCGACGCAGATTCCCCTGTCATTTTTATATTTTTTAAATTAAACTGAATTTTAATTCTATGCAGCCACCCCCTACTTGCTGTGAATGATTTTCCTTCCTCTTCAGTATAATTTTGGGTCTGCATATCTTCATATAAAACCAACGCCTTTTGTTGTAGCACTTTGCCATCGATAGGAATATGTTTTCTTGTCATATCTTCCACCCATAAATTTAAGGCATTTTCTACCTTAAGTAACACTTTATTACGTATTGTGCTTGCAACTTTTGCAGTTTGGGGTGCACTAGAAAACTAGCTCGAATCTTATCTTTGTTTTTTAACACTTCCCGTATCGAAGATTCGTTTTTATTGTATATTTTAGCAACATTTTTTTTCTATTTCAATCATATTAATGATTTTTATTTTTTCACTAATAGTGAACATTTCACGTTTTCTTTTTGGTTTAGAAGCCATTTTAAAATGATTTTCAAATTTACTTGCTTTATTTAAAAACTATTGCTAGCACTGTCTTGTCCGACAATTCGAATAGTACTAAACTCATAGTTAACAGGAGCGTTTATATGTACAAGTAAAAGCGAGTGGCATCTTAAGCACGTTCCAACTTGTTTAACTTATCATAAGAGAGCGCCGAATTCAGGGGATGACTCATATATACGACGATATATCGACAAATGCTCCTATAACTTTTAATAATGCTCGAATATCTTTATTTGTTTCTGTATTTATTGATATAACGCGTTTTCTGCTCATCATAGGTAAATCGCGGATGACTGAAACCGCGGATACGGAGTCAGCGGATAACGGGGCACTACTGTATATAATTCCACATTATTGACTTGCGTCTACCCAATTACAAAACTCAAGGACACCAACACCAGCCAGTCATTAACGTACCATCAAAAGACTGTAGACACACAATCAGCGCATCGTATTAAAGTTTGCAGTTAATGCCAGTAATTGTCAGAAAATTTAGCATAAGCTTAACTGGATTCATATCCAAATTTGCAAGAATGATAGATATACACAATGGGGAAAAACTCCCAGTCTTTATCAATCCCAAATAGAAATGAGGGAAGAACTCCCAGTCTTCATCAATCCCAAATATAAATGAGGGAACTCGTCACAGATCGCACTTAATTACAATTTACAAGATTACAGAAAACCTCTGTAAAATCAACTCGATTCATTTCAGTAGCAATAAGAAAAAACATTCGAACGCTGCTGCACCCATAGATTTGTCACCGATGCATTCTTTCTTAGGTTATCTTTATGGGTTATGTTTTATGTTTGTGTTGTGCGCTTATTATTTGACTATGCAATTGTTTTTACAACGTTGAAAATTGAGTATCCTCTCGGAATTCCTTGAAAATTAGTTATTTGTCAATTCTTTGCGTAATCTTATGCCGGAGAGCAGCGAGAAAAGACAGGCAACCGGCCATACAATCTCAATAAAAAATGTAGTCAATTACTGCCCAACACTGTTGATAATCCATTTAAAACTGACTGTAAAAACGAGACAGCGCTGTCTGTCAGTTTTATTGTAATGTCCAATGTCAACAAATTTTAGTATGTGTACATATCGTTAACAAAATGAAACAAGTTCATGTATTCCCACTTTTCAAATTAATTTGAGTAGAGTATAGATAATATATCCTTTTAAAATATGCCAGACTCGTTTGTTTGTCCATTAACAAACTAACGTGTTAAGTTACTAATGTTATTAAACGATAATAAACTTTATAATCCGCCTCCTCTTTAATTAGTACTAAAATTGTTATATTCAAGACAAACTTCTATAAGTAAGTTATCATAACATACATACAAATGGCTTTTATTTATAAGCACATAGTTAATTCTTGTTACTGAAAATTTACAAAGAAAAAAAAAATGTTTCATTTAATAAGTTTTCACTTCGCATAAGCATACGTATTATGTATATTATACACATTTGAAACTTCCCGAGCCCATTCTAGAAGTTCGCCGGGCGAAAACGCAACAATATTACCCAGCCTGAACGAAAGTTAGTCCAAACTTCAGATAATAATATTCACGAAAGGTCGGATACAATATCCGTATTGTCCGCAGTCGTAGGAATATTACGACTCGAAGGTAACGCCCTAGCAATTGCGGTTGCAAATGCTGAAATATGAACGATTCTATACCCCTACTGTCGAACAAAGACCATTTAATAATATGCACATAATCACATCTACACGTCCGAAATATATATTCGAGAACCATCCAGGCGTTTAAGGATTCATAGACGGATCTGAAACCTAATATTTCCGTTTTACTCGTATTATCTATTCGCTATATTTAACTTGGAGTTTCTCTTATCCGCATGGGGGAAATTAATGATGGTAAAATGCCGCTGTCAATTTGCAAGGGTGATTGATTAACAACGAGTAACTAATAACACAGCGGCGAAGCTGCTGCTTCGGGAAGTGTAATAAAGAAGAAAACTGCCGGTTTAATAGGCTAATGTAATGCATCTAGACCGTCTACTTCCTACTCTGACACGGTGCAAGTAAAGGAATTACGACATAATGCACCTTTTAATAACACGAATTTTACAGCGCGGTCGTAAGGGCGTGTTGCCGGTTCGCATTTTCATTTTAATAATGGTCACTCTACCGTAGAGATTAAAGTAGAGAAGAAATTCTACATCCTCAGGATTTGTAGCGTAATAAACAATAATAGCTTCAAACTTTTTAAATCTATTAGAACTGTAAGTGCATGAAAACACCAAACTAAAATTCCATCACTCCATCCGTATTTTATGTAAGAGTAAAAAATATAAACTGTAAAGCTGGTTTTACACTTGTCAATTTACTGATCAATTTCTAGAACTTAAGCGACTTGACGTCGGTTAGGTTTTTACATCTGTCAATTTCAAGTCCAATTTTAAGTTCAATTTCTAGTTGAAGTCCTCTTCAATTTCAAGTTGATAGCTCGTGACTTTACATTTATCAATAAATACATCAATTTTAAGAACTTGGCCAAGTTCTACAAATTGATGAATTACAACATGTTCTATTTTTCCATCAATTTTTCTTCAAGTTTTTAGTAACTTTAGTAATTGGTTGGTGTAGGGTATGTAGGTTGTAGATCCTGTCAGTGCTTAACTTATCTATGCTTACTATTATTATTAACAAGCAACAAATTATGGAGGATATAATTAGGTACTCACAATTTATTGTCAGCATCCACCAAAGCATCAAAAACACTATAAAAAATGATAATATCCCTGTTGTGACAAAGTGGTACCACCCCGAATGTGAAAAACGAGACTAGCCAATTTTAATTTCCCGATTTCAAGTTCAATTTATTGATAAATGTAATACGGCAGCAAGTTCTCTTTTAAGAACTAGATATTGATCTTCATGAAGATCCTAATCTTTATTGACAAGTGTAAAACGGCAACAAGTTCTAGTTTAAGAACTACAAATTGAACTATTTTAAGATCTAGAAATTGATATAGAAATTGACAAGTGTAAAACCAGCTTAATAAATACACATCTCATAAATTACGCCAGCGTTATAGATGACATAACCTCAACTCATACCACTACACGTCATTTCTAAATCCTATACTACAAGTTCTACGGCACTAACGAAATTCCAAACACGTACAATCCCTTAACAAACATACACAATTCTAGACAGATTTCGAATAGAGAAAACTTACCTCGAACATCGTGGGGATTCGCTTGTAAGATTTTCGAGGATTTGCTTGGGATAAATTGTAAATTTGCGCTAGAATAGTTTGACCAACAACACGTTTCCCGACGGCAATGAACACATCTTCAATCGTCTAAAAGTATTGAAACGGCTTTATCTTATAAATTCGTGCAGGAACGTGATTTATATATGTATGTAATAATTTATTATTATTGGATTTGCATTATTTTTGACATTACACAAAATGGCGTTGTAATTTAACAAAGTCGCCGCTTGGAGGCGCTGTGCTGAAATTGAGAATGCGAGATTTGTTATGGCTATAAATTATTTACAACTGAATTTTAAATTGAAGCATAAAAATATATATTATGCAAGGTACTCCATAAAACACGAATAACCCCATAAACTACTCCCTTATAAACAAGAAAAAAAAACCACAACGCTTTCATTACCCAATCGTTGCATTATTATCCACCGTCAACTTGAAACGTACGGCTTGCAAAGATCTTAGAATTTAAGTTTTACAAAGTAGAACCGGCCGTCTCTACCGATTATTATTCATTCACTACTTCCCGTTTTTCTCTCTTTAACGTTTTTCCGCGAGGATTTATCGCTTATGCCCCTTCAGGCGGGTTCTTCCGGAAAGTGCTGTAGCGGTACAAACGCAGAACCCCCAGGGAACATCGCTGTGGTATCTTACCACTGCCGCTTTCTTATTCCCGTAGCTCGATAATGCTCGTAGTTTCTCGAGATTCAAATTAGTAAAAGCGAGAGAAGCAAAGATGTTTTTGCGAATTTAGTTTGCAGCGTTCGGATTTTACGAGCAATTGGTCTTTTAAAAAGAGAGAGAGAAAAAAAGACCTGTTGAACGCACTTATTAAGCTGATTTTCCAGGATTTGCAATTTGTAGACGTTAAAAAGTTAAAATTACGTGTTAAACTCACCTCTTTTTATATTCCAAATGCATGGTTATATACGCTGAATTTTAGATACCTACACAACTTGTGAATCACATTCTATCACATTTCTATAAATTTAATTAAACTAGGTATAAGTAAAAATGTACAGCTGTTATTGTTTGGTTTCCATCAACTATTTGCTTCCATCTTGTCAATTACGTGAACTGCCAAAACTAAACAACAAAATAAATTTAAAGCAGATTTCAAATTTAATGCAAAGGAAAAAATGCTTTTAATATTAGCATAGTCTTTAAGCATTTTATTTATTTTATTGTATATATTTATATAAATTGTTATAATGGGCAGTTTTACGATATTCCAAGTTGTTAGTAGTTTTTTATATGACGATATCAGCTGATTGGGTGCAGGTTAATCATGTGACCTGTTATTTCTTAAATCGTTAATTTAATTCTTTCAGAATAATACATCTAATTCAAAAGCAAAACGAAACAATACTTTAATAAAGCTATATTGTAGATATTTTTTATGTTTCTCTTTCTGTTAATGATAAAAAACGAAAAAAAACAATAATTCTGACATTTCATTTAACATAATAGAAAATTAATTTTAATTCAAAAACTCCGCGCTCATTTCACTACACTTAAGACAGCGCCTCTAGCGGTAAATTAGTAAAATTGCATTGTTTTCATATGTTCATATCAAAAATGCACAAAAATCGAATTTATAATTTATAACGGCGAACAATCGAAGTGCAACAGATAGATTCCGCTTGAATTGCGTTCGTACAGTACTTTCTGCTCAGAAAGTCATCGTTTAAAAGATTCAGACGAGCCAAATCGTATTTGTCGGTGCATTGAAGCGTTTTAACGGTTCTAGTGTGAGTTTAGAGTCAGTGAAAGAGGGCTGCCAGGATCCAGGAGATTCCTAGATCTGCATAGATAGAAAATAGAGACGTGTACCATCTTCAAGATTTCCCAGGTAAGTTTTCTACTTTCCAACATGTATTCTCTCGCGTTTATCTTCTTAAGAGGATTTTAAATTGTAGGTACACCGCGTATCGAATTGTCTAAAACCCTTTATTCTACTTACTTACTGTATTTGTTTCGATTGGTAGATTGCGAAATATGAGTTGAGAAATGAGAAATATAGAATGTTTACGGTTAATAAATAATATTCTCCTTGCTTTTTTCATACTCTTTCTTGGTTTTTAGGTCGTTTTAATAATATTGATAATACTTTAGATATACCACGACGTTTTGTTCAAGTACCTACATTTATAAAAAATTATAACATATTGTATAAATGACAATGTTAAATTGTAAATAAACTTTTTTGTTTTATAAATGATGAAATCATTAAACGAAACGCCACCGTCGTATATCTAAAGTGTTATCAATAATATTATTAAAACGACCTAAAAACCAAGAAAAAATATCAAAACACTTACTGGTCAAGAAAGAAGATTTTAAACGTTTTACTTGCTGTTCTTTATGTATGTTTTTTCTACATATTAATATCCGAAGAATTTAACTGAATTTTAACTTACCTACGATCAATATAGACATCGTGGTGAGGGTATCTTGACTCTCCGGGTCTTCGAACCCCTCCAAAGTGTCATTCGACCCCATCTGCAAAGAATGCAAACGCAAAATTAGTTTTGCATTACTCTTCGGTGTAAGTTCTGGAGATATCGCGTTACTTATGGAGCTACCTACAGATTCTACATTTAATAATGTGCTTCCTGATGTGAATTCTCAAATGTTTGATCATGTAAATTAATATTTACCGAGATATAAGTGAATTAAACCAGACATATATGTAGATAATACTTCATACAGTAAGGGAGGCATGTGTACATTATCCAATTACGGATAATATGTACGGAAGCCCTGTTTTAGTTCTTGTGTGATTAAGTTTGGTTTCGATGGGTTTTTGATCAAACAAGAGCCTTTTCAAACTGGCATTTTTTAAAGTTTAATGAATCAAAAGAAAATTGCATTACCTATCATGGTACCTACCTATCAAAATATTTCAAGCGATTTCCAGGATTGAATTGTCGATAAACCATTCAATATTAATTTCAATTTAAGCGTTAAATTGTTTACCAT
This sequence comes from Cetonia aurata, assembly GCA_949128085.1. Lineage (NCBI taxonomy): Eukaryota > Metazoa > Arthropoda > Insecta > Coleoptera > Scarabaeidae > Cetonia > Cetonia aurata. The sequence goes on along the minus strand of OX421887.1, from coordinate 38,270,931 downwards.
TTTTCCGTATGTGCACATTATTAAATTAACGATTCTCGCAATTAGAATCATTTTACCGTATTGAATATTATTAGTGTGAAAATATAGGCTGGATTGCTTTATGTGTTTCTGTCGTCAAAGCAAACGCTTAATGGGTTTTTGTTTTGTTTTTAATGCGTTTATGTGTGTCATTCTACGAAATAAATGTTTAAAAACCAAAAACATTTTTTTTGTCGTCTCTGATAATGGTGTTTAGAGGTGAATTACTTTGGATAGGTGCACAAAAACCAGATAAGACGAGAAGTGGCGATCACTATAAAATAACGCCAAATTAAAAAATTTTGCGTTTAGGTATTAATTTCTCTATTTTAGCACATTTAATTTACATCGAATTTAAACGCTTAAACACCCATATCAAAGCATCGATAAAACAAAATTCGTTCACTTCATTACCAAAATATAAAACCGGTGAAATATTTAAGTTCACGTTATATAAATGCTGTTTGGATAATGCCCACAGGCCACCAACAAGACCAAACGATTTAAACCCGCAGTCCAGATTAATATGTGCCACCGCAATATAATTTTTCTGTGTTTGTATATGTTGTTCTGACATTTTAATTGAAATTTTAATAGGTCAAGCTCGAATCCATTATAGCAATTTTCCAATGTTTCCATTTTATCGGTACAATATAAAATATAATGTGTATACCTAACCCTATTATACTGATGTACTGAACTCACCTTTGTTTATACAAAGTTGCAGCGTCAGTTTTTTTATTTTAATAGCATTTTTGTATATAAATATTGTTTTAAAGCTTTAATTTGTAAAAAAAATAGCTTATTACTTCGAATATACTGAACCAGAAATGGGTCTGAAACAATGAAAAAAATTCATTGTTCACACGAAGTAGAGCATTAAATTGGTCTGAAGAATTAATGACTGTAATTAACAGAAGAAACAATGCCGGCGCAACCGCTAGAAGGCGGAGAAAGATCGGTAAAAAGCCGGCGTTACGCCAGTGGGCTCTGCCAGCGCTGCAATCAGACCGGGATTAAAAAGCTCGACGGGTATCAGAGGCTATGCCGACATGTCAATCGGAGTGGACGGGAAAGATGTCTGTGTTACGTCAGTAAGCTTTGCCAACGCTACGATCAGACCGGGATTACGAAGCTCGACAGGTGTCAGAGGCTATGCCGACACGTCAATCGGAGTGGACCGAAAAGATGTCTGTGTTACGTTAGTAAGCTTTGCCAACGCTACGATCAGACCGGGATTGCGAAACTCGACGGGTGTCAGAGGCTATGCCGACACGCTGATCGGAGCGGACTGAGAGGGATTCGGGGAACGGACTGGACTTTACTGCTTGCGTTAAGCGCGCGGCTTAAATACACTCGCGGTTCCCCCACGCGATCCCGATGGTGGGAATCGGGCTTGCGTGAATCGGGTACCGTCAGCGGGGACGACAATCGCGTTATAAACTAAATTATGTAAATAAAACCTCGAAATAAAACAACATGCGGTAGTAACGCTACATGGGAAAATCAATGAAAATAAACGGAATTAACGGAATTAATTCAAACTAAAATCAAAACTGGATACTGAAATAGATTTTCTCATGGAACGGCACGTTACAATTGTTGTAAAGAGCTTCAGTTTTGTTTTAACAACTTTATTTGGTTTATTCAATAATCGCGAGTTATCCATTTTATGTATCTACGAATTTCAGCGATCGAATCAACCAAGGTATCAATATAATGAACAACCATTAATTACTTTTGGATGTGCTGATCGCAAGTAGTTGATTTAATGTGTATTGTTCATAATCCTAATGGATTTTAGTGATTGTTATAGAGGAAAAAAATACATTGGTGATAATTGTTTTAAAATAAAGTAGAAATCAATTTAAAAATTGACGTCCATTTCTTTAAATCTTTGCTGCAATTAGAACTGAAAAATGCCACCATAGCAGGGCCCTGGCCTGGATTCGAGTTTCTCCGAGTACAAACCCACTTTCATGGCAATCACATCTCAAGCTTTAGGGAATCAAGAGTTTAGATGTGCGGTCCCTATGGGACACAAGCCAAACTCTCAACCTCCAAGTGGACGGCAATGCAGTCGCAGATCTAGCTCGGTCAATTCATGGATTGTCAGTCTTGCTAGATAGCTCGTAATAGAAACATCAAAGAAAAAATGCCTAAGTACAATTAGAACAGAAAAATGCCACCAAATATTTATCGCTGACAATAGCGGATTTCTAAATGCCGGGTACTTTTGAAAAGTAAAATTCGTTTTACACTTTTCGTTCATAATTATACACCCAATTGCTTTTGTCTTTATAATTTCAATATTTTTGTTTCCACGCGTATATTTTAAAATAAGCCTGTATATTTAGTGAATGACCAGTATTTTTCTCACTGTAGCGCATACAACAATTGGGTGCGATAACTTGTTTCCTACTTGATGTGTAAAGTGTCTTTGATATTAGATTAGCTATAAAATATAACTATACAAAATATTTATTTATACACGCAATTAAATGATATGTGTTCGGTGCTCTTACAGTATATCTATCTCACTTTTTTACCTTTTTCCTTTTACTTCCCGCACATCTGGTGCATATAATTCGCTCTAGCAAACATGCATCTTAAAGAGTAGCTAGCGACTCTCCTTAATTAGGAACCTAATCTCCAAACTCGACTAACGTCTTCCTCTGTAACTTTTACGACATCAGTTCATTTAATCTCAAAAAGGAATACGTCTCTCTTATCGAGATGTTAAATTAAATTGTCCAGGATAAAAAATCACAAGTTCGATAGCACCCTGAGCAGAGGAATTTAAAAATTTAAATTAAAATGTCCGGACGCTTTCATCCCTTTTCATCGCGACCTCGTGTCCACCTTTTTTTTTGCTCTCTCTCTCAAATCCTTTCCGACACCTTTGACTAGTAGCAGCTGCGAAAGAAATCCCATTGAAAATTCAATTTTCCGTTAATTAGAAGTGCAAAACGGTTGTTCTGCATCGCCGTTGCGTTAAAAGAGATGTTTGTCGGGTCTTAATTGGTTTCTCGATCGCCGCATATCGAGCAGGTCATGATGCCCCCGACCCGTTTGGTCCGCGTTTCACGGCCGACATAATGATAGGCTTCGCTTGCAATCGCAAGCCATTTTCGGCGCTCTAGCACTCATAAATTGTCAATTAGCAAGGTCTACAATTTATGGGAGGTAATTACAAGTGCTAATGTTAGATTACGCGGTATTGTTTTTGGCTGAGGTTAAGTTGGTGTGAGATACCATTAATTAATTTTACAGTCACGTTTTGTTAGAGAAATGCGAAATGTGATGTCGTATGATTTGATAATTATTTATCGATTGGAAGATTATTAATAAGAAAGATCGTCTTCGCTGATAAACCTGAACATATGCAACATAAGATGCATGCATTTTTCATATCTAGAATGCTAAAAAAAAATGGGTGTATACACAGAGAAAAATTACATGGAAAAACGAAATAAACATTAGATAAGTTAGCGAAGAAGTAGTTGATGGAAACCTCATTAAAGATATTTTACTAAATTGTCGAACTAATTCTAGAATAAATTGATCTTTCACTAATATCAAGGTTTTTATGAATATTTCATAGACTTATAACTGCTTTTAATTACTTACTTTTATGAAGATTATTACTTATACGTTCATGTCCGTAAGTTGAAAGAGATTCGCCTCGTGACCGCACGGCAGCGCTCACTGTCCAGTTATCAAACAGTAAATTACAACCTCGTGGCGGTTTAAACGGTGTTGCGTCTTATTTAGGTGTTGCGTCTTATTTAGGTGTTGCGTCTTATTTACGCCGTTACAATAAAGTTTCAATCCCGGGTTTGTTAGGGGTGATACAGTGTTATTAATAAGTGATACGATCACGATTTCTGTGCGTTAAAAGGACTATTAGCACGATTAGTAAAATTTAATTAGAGTTGCTGCTATACAGACAGTATGGACTATTAGCGATTTTGGGTTATGTAAGTAAATATTAATATTGTGGCGATCTGTGGAGAGATTAGTGAAATTATAGGGACTATTAGCGATACCAACTTATTTAAATGATAAGATTGAATAGTTATATTATGTGAAATTTCACCTACAAAATTATGCCGTTGTTGAGACATTCGTAACTCAGGTAAATAAATTGTTTCAACTACTATAACTTTAATGTACAACCTCGAATGAGAGTATAAACGATAGAAAGCGCCACTCTTCAGAATTGAACTGTCAACGCCTCATTTTACCGTACTCCTCTGTAGAGGTTCTGTTATAAAGTTTTTCTAGGTTTGGTTGTCAAAATAGCTGTCAAATAATCTGTCGCTGCCCTGTATCCTGTATATACACATTAGACAGGACAAGTGGGAGTTATTTTTGCTTAATCAAACTATTTTGTCCTGCCCGCTGTTCATTCATAACAAAACCATTAATCATTTAACACAGCGAGCATTCAACGCGGGAAAAATTCGTACGATACCGCCCTGTTCTCCCAAACGAGGAGAATAATCCATCTTAAAAGCACCACTCGAACCACCAGGGAAGATGTTCTCCGGTCTTATTAGAAAGCAGTTCGCTAGCGACGGGCGCTCCTCAAGCTCGCGGCGAGTCCCCTTCGTTTCATCGACACGTTATCGGTAATGAACCAGGGCAGATCCATTGTCTCTAGTGCGAAGTCGCTGTCGACGCTAAAGGAAGAAGGAACGTTGTAGTGTTCGCCCTTCTTCGACTTTCGACTGTTTTCATCCCCAATTCTCGCAGGACGATTTTGTAGGTGGCGAGGGTGGGTATATAATGGAGGCCAAATCACCTCTGGTTGGAACACTAATTCACCTGTATGCCGGTAGACGTTGATTCAATTATGACAGTGTAATGAACTTCGAAGGGGAGAAAATGCTAGGGAAAAATCGACTAGGGAGAGCTTACAAGAGTTGGGTATGACAATTATGTAACCGGTAAGGTGTAAGTCTATTTTGGAAATGTACGAAGAGTAAAAACAAAAGTGTCTGTGTATTTTGTGTGTTTTTTCTGTTGGTCTGTGTATTTCTTTATAAATGTTAACAAATAATACAAAAAGGACTAATTACCATAACCTAAAACAGATTTCATTTTTTGTCCTGTGCTTATGTCATTAGCGAGAAGCTACGAGCAGTAGAAATAAATAATTCTATAGATGCTTTTACACTCCATGGCTATCGCGATCCAAAGACTTTGTGATCTTACTATACATCTACGTAAATAATAAATTTAACTGTCAGATTTGACAGTTGATGAATATCGAATTTGGTAAGATTATATGACTTATTTTTAATTTATATTTGTATCTAATCTCTTTGTCTTGTAGGAGTTGATGAAATATGTTTTTTTTTTGTTGGCTGGCACCATTCCCCAACAATGCTTTACTTAACAAAGAGGGAAATAATTTCTTCTCAAGAACGGAGCGTCAAAACGTCGAAATATCACCCGTTTGCCTCTGTAAACGGAGAAGTTAGTAGTCCTTTAACCCAGAGTATTGCTCCGTCGTAGTAGCGAACGAAGTAAGCGTCCCGCCCCTCCTTTGTACGGCGCAGAAATTACCTCACGAAACGCAATATTGTTGAAAATATGAAGTTCCCGCGTCGTCCGTTTAAATTAGAACGACGGCGCTCTATCTTCTAATTTTTTTTTTTGTTTTCTTTTTGTTGTCTACTTATTCTGTTTCGCTTCGTCTGTCGACGTCTTCCTGCATTTATCGAATTTTAATATCGTCGGTTGGGAGGTAAAACAAAAGCCCCTCGATGGAGGGGGATGGGCAGAAGACGGCTGACTGCCGGTTAATCTCGAAGGGATGATAAATAAATAAAAGAAAAAGGTGACGCCATCTCTAAAATGAGACGCAAGAAACGGGAAAAATGATTGATCGAGTTACGATTATGAAAGTTTGTGTCTCTCTTACAAAGGAAGAGTGGCAAGTGACCTTCAGCTATTTATACATATATATATATTATATAGCACGGGAGTAATCTCATATCTTCAGTTTGATCAAATTAAATTAAATAATAATGGTTGATTTTAAACGCACCTAGAAACAGAAATATTGAAATTATAAAGGCAAAAACTGTGTGTTTGTGTATAATTGTGAAGGATAAAGTGATTTTATTTTAAAGAGACCCCAACTGTTGAGAACTGCCGTAATATGTTGAGGTAGATCCGTTCCTGTTAACGTAGATAGGCCGCACCAGGTGTACGATACGTTTCGTTTGTTTGCTATAAGGATATCGATGACCTTTAACGTCGAAACTAGTCAACATTGAGAGCGTGTAAAGATATTCACGCGTATCTGTGCCCTTCAAAGATAGGGAAATAAAGTAATGTACCGCACTCCCTCGGTCAGACGAACTCCATGGGGGGAATAAAATATCTTGGTCGTTATAAAAATACTTGAATTCGATCAAGACGAACTAGTTTGCCATATCCGACAGTTGAATAAATTTTGCTGTTACGTATGTTATAGTTAATACACATATTGTTCGGAGTATATTGTTTGGCGACGCTTTATTTATCGGACACTGGCTTCGCTTGAAGTGAATTACGCATGTCTAACGATTCGTTCCCCCCACCCCGTAATAGTACGGAATCAAGGCTTCGTAGATTTGTTTCAAATTGAAGTTGGAGCTGTTGATAGCATTTTGTATTGGTTAGACAAGGGTGGAAAATACCGGTGTCTGCTTGGCGTTAAACAGCATTTGCGGAGTGGAGATGGTACATCTGATACCAGTCTTTGGTATAGCTTTGCAGTGCCCCTACAAGCGAATTTTACAAATAATAAGCAAATTCCATTTTAAATATTAATTAAGAATCTAGATAGGGCATTACAATAGCAATGTTAACGCGTACCGTAGGATTTTGATTAAAGAAAAGCGGATGAAAATAAGAGAATAGTACCCTGTAAACGCCGTTGGTGTTACAGATAAAACAGCACAATAAACACAATAGGGGAGTTGACGCTGTTGCATTCGTTAGTCGAACAAGACTAATCATTTCTTCGACCTTTTCGAACAAGACTAAACATTTCTTCGACCTTTTCAAACATGACTAATCATTTCTTCGACCTTCTCGAACATGACTAAGCATTTCTTCGACCTTTTCGAGCGTTTGACTCAAGTCATTGACCGAATGTAATTTACGAGCATGCTGATATACACATCATCTGTTTACGTTGAAGGGGGGGCCTTTTTTAACACATTAACATTGTCTAAACCACTTACTCTGGAGAAATGCAATCTTGACATTAAAATTAATTTTGATATATTGTCCATGTATTCGAAGCCTCTTCTATACAGCTCCCCCCACCCCTATATATATACACACACACATATGTATACTGAGAACCGATGACCTAACATATACTTCCCTCTTTACTGACCCCAACATCCGTTGCTAACTCCCGCATGTATCCACGTCACCTGAACCCGAATTACATGCACAATGAACGCTTCTCTATCGGATAAGCGCGCTGTACGTGACCATGTGCCGTTACATAAACAAACTGTAAAAGTACTGTCGATCACGTAACTATGTAATTGGTGGGCATTTTATCCTGGGAACTAATCCCAGGTGACGAGGAAACAGGTTAAATTCGGTTTGGACATTTCAACCCGTTTGTTTATATTAGTCGATGGGTATATGTTTACATGACGGCCCCATCAGGGATTAGTATTCGACGAAATTCATGCTAAATTCGCTGATGGAACGCCTGTCGATTCGTTTGTGCTTTTTAAATGACAAATATACTAGATACATAATACTTTTATTTCATACTTCTAGGAAATTGCCTTTCGCATTTTGATTTATCTACGTCCCTCCCTCATGATCTCCTTGATAATTTCATCAATTACATCCTGGGCGCCTTTTTTTTTTCGCGCGAGTCCTTCCGTTATATATATCATGCACGGTTGGCAATTCGATTAATTCACTCGCGAGCCCATCATGTCCCATTACGTCCAATTATCTTAATTATACCACGTCAGTTTCGCTTTGATTCTAATTACGAGTACATTGCACAGGTTCGTCAACACTGACCCTTCAAAAGACTATCATGGTGTTAGCACATGTTACCAATGTACGGCTGGCTACTTGTGCAGCAATTGCGTCATTATATTCGAAACGTGTTATCAGTTTTTCTTGTTAGTAGCTGCTCGTAATTAATTTTGTGTGAGGCAGTAAGCTCTTTATATGTATTTTCGCCATTAATATTACCCAAAATTAATTTCGTTTCCAATGTATGTATGTACGTACATTGAAATGAAATACCTACTTGATTCAATAGTCGGATGGAAATATGCAGATTTGAATACGTAAATGCTGTATGATTAATCAAGTTATGAAACAGTCGCACAGGTACTAGCTTTGTACCCGAACGTTAAAAATGTCGTAGACAAAACGTGAACAACATCTTACATACTGTAAAATAATAACACGACCAGTCTGCTCAAGAACTATATTCAAAACTGAAACTCTTTATAATTTCTTTACATCTAGTTATGATTCACATTCTTTGTTAACAATACTCAGGTAGAATTTGGGTTTCGCGCGATATACCTTTGGATCGATGATTCACAATAATATGCAAGGTCATCTTATATACTAGTATGCAATAAATGTAATAACAACAAACCCCTTTACCACCACCCAAGAACAATACTAATTAATAACAATAATACATAATTAACAATACTTATATTTTAATTAGAGCAAAATAAAAAAAAAAGTGGTGGTGCTAAAAAATAAACCAACTGTTTATTATAAACATACACAGGTTGTCTCCAACCGTGCAAGGACGCACAGAGAGTAAAGGTTCTTTAAATCAAAGAGATATGCATTGAAATAAAGAAATATGTCTTTTTAATAGTGGCAAAGCGTTCTGTTGTTCAATCAAGAACATAATTTCTTTCGTGTATAAATAGCTGATGTTTCATACCACTTCCAAAATTTGCCTCTGTAACATGTTATTTTCCTAATACCAATCTTGAAGAAAGGTGACCATGCGGACGCTAAGAATTATCGACCACTCAGTATCCTGTCAGTTTTTTCTGAAGTTTATGAAATCATGGTTAACACTGGGCTGATGAATTAGTTCAAACATTTTGGAATCCTGACTGGTAATCACAACGGTTTCTGTCCGGATAAGTCCACGACACGACGCTGCACTTTTTAGTTGTTTGAGAACAGAGTCTACCAATTCATTGAGGACGGATTGCTTTGCTCGAGCTTGTCCGTTGCCTTTGATCATTCCCTGCTTCTTCATAAATTTGACAGATACGATATCAACGACTTTTTCCTTAAAATGGTTTTAATCATATTTGTCTGAACGGACGCAGAGAGTGATTATTGGTGGGAATACTTCTGGTGTTGGCGACTTCTATTTGTTTTTTGCCTTAATTTTCTATAATCACAGAAAAAAACTAGAACACAACTTTGGTTTTCTAACCGTTTGTACAGCTCTAAAAACGAGGAAGTTAAAATAAGGGTTCATTCAATCGATTTGTCAATTTAAACCAGTCAGTCGGTTGGGAAAAATGTGTGGATTCTTACAATTTATGAATTTTTCGGTTTCATTTGAGACGGAAAAAGGGAGGAAGTCTTTTGTTTCGAATTTTACCAATACTAACATTTTTAACTATTGACTTGAACGCATAACTTTGGGAGCAGAGCTTACTTGCGAGGACTTCGGTATAGCCTTTCCAGCACAACTCGGAATCCAAGATCCAGCCTAAGAATTTAGCTTCAGGAGAACAGGTTAAGTTGGATATCTCTAACTGTTACTGTTAAATTTTAAAAATTTAGTTTTTTTTTATATTCGAGTTTAGGTTGTTTTCGTAGAACCAAACTTCGTATTGCTTTATCATGTTTTCTGTAATAGTGACTAAATCAGATCCTGTTTTGCAACGTATGATTGCTGATGTGTCGCCTGCAAACATTATCGTTGTGTTTTGCATGGCGTTAGGAAGGTCGTTCACATAAAACAAGAATAAGAGTGGACCCAAGATCGATCCTTGTGGGACACCTCTATACAGAAGCAAAAAGTACACGATTGACAAAAACCCGTTATATTTCCCACCATCTCAAACTGCTAGATTTAGAAATCTCTAGCTGATTTTATTTTATTCCTATCGCTCGCCTATTTCGCAAAGAATGCACGCGGCAGCGATAAGAACGACGTGAGAGCGCCATAATGCCGTCACAACGACGTCCATTAAGTACGAAAATGCGTCGCCCGTCAGTATTTCCATAAAGATCATCAGCGTACATTACCCGGCTCACCTAGGGGAGGATATTTATTCCCTTTCATGTTGGGCTATTTGTACCATTCGTTCCAAATGGAAAAATGGAAAAGTTTCATATCGAGGTAGTCGTCTGCCAGGTGTTGGCAAATATTTCCTTCGTAATGCAGGGTAATGCGCTAGGTACCTACTCGCATATTCGTTTCAGAAAAGGGAAGTATCGTCATTAAATCAGCGAATTATGAATTAAATCAGCGCCATCCAAACATTGTTTCACCTTCGGATAAAGCTAAGAACGACACGTATTGCGCAAATATCCGTTAGAAAATATTTTTTTTATTCTTACAAGTGTATGTGGTTATAAATTGATCTAGAGTATAAACTTCTTTCATAGCTTTATAATCTAATATTACTTGCGGTGTTTGTCACCCTGGTATTAATTTGTTTGTCGTGGTGTAAGGTAAACATCAGAACTGTTGTTTTTTTCTTAGGAAAACATATGACTATGGTAGTATCATTCCTAAAATAAAAAGGAGAACTATCTATTTCTTTATTTTACCATGAAGTTTAGATGTTTGTAATGACGTTTACTACTGCACTTATTTCTTTCCCTCCTACATACGTGCTTTTCAGTTACTTACTGACTTTTGTAAAACTTATTACTTTTATGTTGACCCCTGTATGTCTAAATCTACGCGTGCGAGTAGTAGCTGTTCGTGTGAGAGCGTGGACACCCCGGGTTACAATCCGGGTGTGCGCAACAATTGTGGTGTTTCGTCACACTTTTAAAAGAGTAATATGAAAATAAGAAAGCCCTAATATTGATAAATAAAGTCACCAGTGCTCAAAAAGAGATTTTATTAAACAAAAACACAATTTCCTTAGGGTTAAAATCTGTTTTAATGCCTAAATAATTGTTTTTACAATACAGGGGAGCAGACGAAGATGTTTCTTCTTGGAATTTTGTCGTAAATGAAGCCCCCAACACCAACAATTACTATTATCATATATCCACCTAGCCTCGCCACACAATCCCATATTGTGTGGGAGCCCGTTGTGTTACGCAATAACACCAGACCAGCAGCGGGTAGACCGCATTTCAGCGAATTGCGATACGTTTACTCATCCGGTACTGTCACGTTCGGCAACAGCTACATGACAAACAGCTATTTCCTCATTTACCGATCGTCCGTGACGCTCTAGTTGTTCGTTACCGACGGATCGGTAGATGAGGGAAACGAGGCGGGTGGTTTAGGAAGGAGTGGGGGGGGGGGGGGGGGGGAGGGGCGGGGGGGTACCTGTGCCTCGCAATTTCGTCGAACGGCAGCGATGTTAATAAGGAAATCGAATCGTTCGGCAATTTTCATTTTCAGACGTGCATAGATAGTGACGATTTTTCCAATGTGTTATACCAAAGAGATTAGAGGTATTGGAAGATTTTGAAGACGAGTATTTTTTTTATGATTAAATTTAGTTTCTTTTACAACATGTAGAGGGAGGCAGCATTGAATATACTTGGTGAGTTTTATCTTGAGACAACGGAATATCTCTAAAACACTGCATCAAATCAAAAGAGATTTAGAGGTACAGGGGTCAACAACGCCGCGATTTGTGAATGTCGCCTTATTAGGAAATAATACTCGAGCAAAAAAATTGGGAATCTTGTATCCGTTGAAGCGACCATTGACAAAATCGCACTCGATTTTGAGAATCATCGCTATGAAGTTCTTGATGCATGGAAACTCTAAATGGATGATATTTCCTACGCTTCCAAATTTGGCAGATAGTGGACTGAAAAATTCTGACTGTTCAAATATTCAACACTAACTAATTTGTATTGGATTAATAATTAATAATCTAATTGGGGATCGGACAATGTGTAAGTATTCACAGCTTGTCAAGTACTGAATAAAGTACGGTTTTGTATAATGGGTAAATAAATGTATCGAAGTGAAGGGGCACAGTTTCGAATACATGGCTTTTTGAAATGTTAGTTTATGTTAAAATAAAGAAAACACAAAATCATTCCCTTGCTTCTCTTTTTTGTGTATTTGTGTTTTTTTTCTAGACGTTCACGATCATGTTTTTGTGCGATTACAGGGCAATCTGTTACGAATCGAAGAAAAAGTTTCAAACAAAAACTACATACTTGATGGCGTAGAATCCGAATCTGCAATAGAAAATGGGAGTTCCCATTTAAGATTTCAAAGTTGCCCCTTCTCCTACTCTGGAGGGGTGAGGTGGGGGATCGAGTTCGGAACCATTCAGTAAGCCCCCTACGTTATAACAAATCATATTAAGATCCTTTTTTTGATTTGATGCAGTGTTCTAGAGATATTCCGTTGTCTCAAGAAAAAAAAACTCACCCAGGAAAACGCCACAGAGGCGGCTCGAATTCACAACAGTCGCATTACAAGAACAGTCACTCTGCCGCTAGGCTATTGCGGTTTATTATTACTGCTAATACTTCGTATTTCGGTACATATACCGCAAGTTAAATTCTTTAGTGTCCTAAAAATAACGTAACTATCCATCTATGAGCAATATTTTACAGAAATACTCCAAAGAGTAGCTATACTATCACCCGACAAAGTGAAGACCAAAATTGCGGTTAACATCTCATCGGCCTTCCTTTTGTTAGTATCAGCCGTATTTCAACGCCTAGCGGCGTGCCTCGAAACGTCCATCACGCCAAATCTTTTTTCCTTAACGCTGCAGGACGACGCCCCGCTATTTAAGGCATATAGGCGTGAGAGGGCACCCTACCCGGATTTCGGACGAATATATTATGATTGGTGTCGACATGGCTGACGTGCCCGACATCCAGTAGACGCATTACCTATATTAGTAGGGCATGTCGTCGGCTAGAGCAGTAACGCGTCCGCCTGGTTGATTTACGAGGTGGTAAAGTGTCGAAAATGAGCTCGCGTGGATGGTTTAATGGTGGAAAAAGGTAGATGATCCGTATATTTCTACTGTACGAGGACGGTAATACAATTAGGATTATCGGGATTATTATACAGGAAGTCGACGTGAAGTCACGAGAGATTATCACGGCCATTTCTAAGGATCAAATTCGTCCTGTGGCATAATCGAAAATTTGCCAACGCTAAATGTAAAATCAATATTTTTTTTTCAGCTACCACATCCCAAGATACAACTTTACTAATCCCGTTACTTTACCGTCGATGGACGATAGAGTAGAATAAGTAGATACCGAATTGAACTATACCAACGCACAGTGGTTCAGAACGCGAAAAACAAATATAGAAAAACTTATGTGAATAAGATGCATATTACACTGGTCAACAGTGAAATTGCTTCTTAGGTGAAAGTACCCAATCCTGAATGAATTCAACGTGCTGAACACGAATATCACATAGAAAAAAGTTGATTGGCTCACGTTCCAGAGATATTGACGTTTTGTCCATTGTATAGATGCTATTGCATAATGTAATGCAATTTAGAAAATTACAAGTGTCTGGTTGAGGATATGTTGGCTTTGTTTCATGAATTCGGCTGCAATATGTCCTTAAAGATCCACTTTCTTGATTCCCACTTAGATTTCTTTCCTGATAACTGCGGGCAGGTCAGCGATGAGCACGGCGAACGCTTTCATCAGGACATTGCCACCATGGAGCAACGGTACCAAGGCAAATGGTCTACGTCAATGCTAGCTGACTATTGTTGGACAATCAGTAGAGATGCTCCACAAGTCCACTACAAACGGCAGGCCAAAAGAAGTTGAAAGCCAGAAGCAGACTAATGTTTTCTTACCATGTATTATAATATTGACATAAGTACACTTTTTCTGAAATATGCGTAAATGTTTTCTTAACATGTATTATAATATTGACATAAGTACACTTTTTCTGAAATATGCGTACATATTACAGAAAACCCGTAGCCAATTCAGCTTTTTCTTAGTCATTTTCGTGTTCAGCACATTGAATTCATTAAGAAATGATTATTTTCAGCTTGGAAGCATAAACTTTTCGAAAATTTGTTGCGCAGTGTTATTTACATCATCAAATAGAACAACTATTCAAGATTAAATTACTGCAGTTTTAAGATTGTACCAAGAAGTTCAAAATATTGTTGTTACTTCCGTTGCTTTATCGTATTCGTTTGTGAAAACTGTGAGGTTTTTCCGAGTTCGGTTGTTAAAATTGCTGTCAAACAATCTGTCTTTACCCTTGTGTCTTGTAATTTCTTTGATTTTACAGATTGTTTATACTACATAAATTCGAGTCTGGAAAATTTAATCTTATGAATAAACCTGTATAACAAAAAAAAATTATAGTCAAGTCTGTGCAACGACCGAGTTCATTAACTTATTCGGCTAGGATTTGATGAGATATTTAAAAACTAAATACCTGGATTAAACGGATTTGCCCGCCGACGATATCAAGAACGGACAACGGACTACTTTAATTCGCTACTAAATAAATTTCCCAGTTACATCCAGCGCGATCCTGTTGAATCCGTCTCCAGAGTATATCACGCCGAAAATTAACGCAAATTTTCTCGTTTTTTGTGTTCCGCTAATGGGCAGACAGCAAATAATTGCTTTCTACCGCTACAAATTGGATCTCATTATGGGTATGCTTTTTGACGGGACAGGAAATCGGATTTTTTTCCTTGGAAGCGGTCGGATAATGTTTGCTAATCCGAGAGATTTAATGTCGGGGATGATACGCGGGTTAAACTTTAACGCTTTGTGAAAAAATTAATGCCCGCAGTGGTTGTGGGATTACTGTTGTTCGAGGTTTTAGTTATATCGGGTTTTAACTTTGTTACCGTTTAAAAATACTCGTTTTTTGTATTATATTTTTGGATGGCGATGCAATATTAAAATGTAATCAGTGCAACTCTATCTAGTTCTTTATTAAGAATAAACCTAATCGACACACAACAAATTTTAAAATACCATTTTCTGTTTATTTCCCTAATTCCTTTTTAACTCATTAATCACAATGAGAAAAATGGATTGTAGAAATTAGATCGTAAATCTCTTTATTTTAATTACTAAAATAATTATTGTCAAAACGACAATATGTGGCGTATTAAGAGTATAATAACCAAATTTTATCATGCTTATAGTAAGAGGCAAAATCTGGATGTTACCATCTACAATCTTATGGATGTAACAATTAATATACTCTATTGCTGAAAGCCTATATAATGACGTGGATTATATAGATAGTCGCTGCGATTGACTGCTATATTATCAGGTATTCGATGCATATTCAATTTCTAACATAAATGTTTGTAACGCTCTTCCCACCCCTTGCTCTATACATTGTCGATCTTTACCGAAGAAATCGACCAATAAGCTGTTTTACCGCGACAAAATTACTGACACGTGTTATGTACGTGTGATACAGGTGTACGTATTCGTGTCGGTGCATGTTTGTGTCTGGTCGTTCGTTGATTTCTGTGCATCGTAAGCAGAAATGAATGCAAACGTGGAAAACATTTTAATCGAGTGGGGGTTTCCACAGTTAATTAATATATTCAAAGGTAAGTAATAGATATTATATGCATTAGGGTGGAGCGAAAAAAATTTTTTTCTTTAAATTGTTAGCATTACTGATTAAAAGTTGCCCTTTATATTAGACATCAAATAAACATTTTACTTTTTTTGATCAAAGACAGTCTTCAGGGTCCGCTCGACACTTAAAGAAATCATTAAATCTAAATTTTTACCATTATTTATTAAATATTTACACATGCAAAAAAATTTTTTTTTGTTTGACATTAACCATAATTACAATGTTGCAGGATGTCTAAAATCATTAAAAAAAAGTTAACCGTAAAATATATATTATACAGGGTCCGCTGTGTACCTGAATAATCCTTTCTTCTTTCGGAATTTCCATGTCTAACAAATAACAGATACGTACGATAACGTGCCCTATCTTGTCGGCATATACCAGGTAGTTTTAATTTTGTGTAGTTGTTTGCGAATCGTCATAGAAGAAAGTAGTGCCTCCCAAATAATAATCACTGAGAGAAAATTTCGTAGTTTGTTAGTGAAATTTGTTACTATATTTATACAAAATGTCAAGTGCAAGTAATATAAAAACTAGAAAAAAAACCGTATGTCCTATATTTGGACGAGGATGTGATTTGGACAAAAGAGTTTTACCGACATATTACGATATTATGAAGTGTTACTTATATATCCGTGATTGCCTTATGCCTGACAATAAATCGAAGGACGCAACATTTTTTGAGATTTCCCAGATTCTTATACAAAAAGTACAAGATCGGTGGGATACAGCTTCCATTCCGACCCTCAGTAAGCCAAGAATAGCAAAAATGTTAAAAGATTACCATAAAAAGTTTATGAATTTAAAAAAATCCTCACGCAAGAGAGACTATTTTAAAATAAAATCGGAACAGTTTTTAAACCACGCAAAGACAACACTTTTTGATATATCTTACTGCAAGTGCAAGGATTTTTTAAAATGTAGTTGTAGTAAAGATAAGAAAATCCCTAAAATGGAACAAGCGTTTATTTTGGATCAGAGGAAGAGTAGAAAAATGGCTATTGGTAAAATAGATATTGTAACAACAAAAAAAATGATTAAAAGAAGTGATCGAAAGTTAGCTGCGAAACAAAGAGCTACACGATTAATTATAGCGTCAAGAAATACTGAGAAAACTACTAGTGATATCGACGAAGATGAAGAAATAACCTTCCAAAAAGAAATAGATTCAGAGTTCATGTGTAAATTACAAAATGAACCGTCGACATCTTCAGGAGTTAGCTCATCTCAAATGCGAAAATGTATACCCACAATAGCTTTAGAGTGTGACAGAACTTCTGTCTCTGATCGTGCAGCAGCAAGAATTGCTTCTGCTGTTTTAAAAGACTTTGGTGTAGTATCTGAAAGTCAAAAAAGTAATGTAATCGACAGATCAAAAATTCGAAGGGCGAGGCAACGACAGAGGAATCTACTTCAAATTAATGAAAAGCGTGAAACCCGGTACCTTCAATCAGTTTATTTTGACGGCAGAAAGGACAGAACGATGAAAATGGAACGACGTGGTAAAAAATATTATAGGGTAAATGTTGTTGAAGAACATATAGTCTTAATTGAGGAACCTAGTTCGAAATATATAGGTCACGTGAGTCCAGAATCCGGAAACTCGAATAGTTGCGCAAAAAGAATATTAAATTATTTGAAATGTAATGCCGACTTATCTGAACTCATTGCTTTGGGATGTGATGGAACTGTTACCAATACAGGTGTAAAAGGGGGCATTTTAAGACTAATTGAGTTAAACTTAAAAAGAAGCTTACACTGGTTTATATGTCAGCTACATGGAAACGAGCTTCCTCTTCGTCATTTGTTTTATAGTGTAGATGGTAAAACGACTGGGCCAAAAAGTTTTTCTGGTTCACTTGGAACTATGCTGCAGACATGTGAGACATTGCCTGTAGTAAAATTTGAAAAAATTGATTCAGACATACCGTTGTTGGACGCAAAAGATCTCAGTTCCGATCAAAAATATTTACTAGATATCACTCAAGCCGTAATAAGTGGAAAGATATCTGAGGATCTAGAGAAAAGAAATCCTGGAAAGCTGGCTCACGCACGTTGGGTTACACTCGCCAGTAGAATTGTACGACTATATGTTGCCACCGTTAATCCTTGCGAAAAGTTAATGATACTTGTCACATATGTGGTAAAAGTGTATGTACCAATTTGGTTTCGTATAAAAATCAACAATTTGTGTACAGATGGTGCAAATAATCTATTTCATTTAATAAAATCTTCGCGATATTTAGATGAATGTAACAGAAAAATCGTGGACTCTGCTATTCAAAGAAATGCATATTTTGCGCACCCAGAAAACATGCTTCTTTGTATGGTTGCTGATAGTCGACAACATGTTAGGGAACTTGCCTTACGCCGTATTCTAAAAGCTAGATCTATTCGAGAGGAAAGCAACAGAACAACTTTACGAGTATTTAAAATACCACCGCTTAATTTCGAAGCCGAAGACTACATTGACATAATAGACTGGATTAACACTGATGTCACCGATCCTCCGGCGTTAGCAAAATACTCGGATGAAGAGCTAAAACATTTTATAGAAACCGGAGAATCACCAGAAGTTCCAAAGTTTCCCTGTCATACGCAAGCCGTGGAAAGACATGTCAAGCTTGTGACGGAGGCTTCGTCAAGAGTTTGCGGTCAAATTAGAAGAGACGGTTTTATTCGTGCTAAAATTCAATCTCAGCATTTAGCGCCCAAATTTGAAACAAAAAAAGATTATAAATACTAAGACTACCAGTGCAAGTGAATATTTTTTTATTTTATTTTATTTTTATTTTATCATATACAATACATGTAATATTTTAAAAATGTAAAAGCATATGTTTTGTTAAAAGAATAAAACATTATTGTATTTAGATTACAAAATGCAAATTTTCTGTATTGATGCTGGTTTGTTCTAAAAACAAAAACAAAAATTTTTAATTTATTGGTATGGCGGACCTCGCCCCCAATCATTTTTTGAATCCAAAAAATAAAAAGTATCATTTTAATCCAGTAAATGCAACTTTTCGCATAAGTGTTGCTTAGTTAAAAAAGATATATGAAAATCTTAAAATTCAAGGGTGGGGCGGACCCTCTGGACATTTTTTAAATTCAAAAAATAAAACATAATATTAATTTAGACCACAAAATACAACTTTTCGGCACTAATGCCAGTTCGATTTGAGAAAATGATTTTTTTGGTATTTATTTCGCTCCACCCTAATATGCATATACTTCGTAGTGGGTACTTTATGCTTTGATAGAACATTAACCTAAATCTAACCTACTAGTGATTGTTACGTTAATGAAAGTAATACACGTTGGAATTTTGTATAAATGCTTCTAAGGATAAATAAAAATATAAAATCCATATTATAGTTTTTATTGTGCAATATTCCACTTTCCTTATGCATGAACTGGGTAAAACCTTGTATAGTACTATATTTTAAATTACAGGTAAGTATCGCTGTATAGTGCCCGCATATGATCCATTATAGTATTGTTTACTATCTACTATTTTAAATGCTAAGAGACGTTAGATTATTATAGTAGAAAATAATATTGTAAGTACTACAAGGCTATATGGTAAGTATGAGCATCATGTATCATACATAGTAAAATATTACATTATACTGGGTACAATAAAAAATTTAACAGTTATTATCAAATATAGTCAGTGCTACTAGACATTTTTTTCACATTTACTAACACGTATGCTCAAATTAATAATACAAATATAGTACACCAACTTTACCATACGAGTTAATAAAAACTATTCACAGAAATTTACTATACAGATATGGTCACCGGTAATATAAAATATGATTGTCCCTATAGGAGCTATAAAATATATTAAAGTATACTATATTTATGTTAAAGAGTACAATCTATTTCTCTCAGTGCAGATGTTTTCGCAGCTAATCAAGGGATTGTTGTTGGTGTAACATCAACGTACAACTTGCAAGTATGGTGATTTCTTTAAAACAAAGAACTTCTCACTTGAAAGTTTTTAAAAAAAAAAATAATAAAATTATTGAATTTTTATGTCATTCAAAATACTGTTCTTTTATTTCTAATTAAACCTTTTAAAATTTTTTTTTGAGTAAAAAAGAAAGTCAGATTTCTTTCACCCACATTTTACTTTTTCATCATAGTAACCCTGAGTTTAATTGTTCTTTTGCGCCTTAATAAAAAAAATTGTTATCATTTGAGCTAGCTAATTTAATTTTTCATTTTTAATTTCTTTTGGCATTTTTGTTGGTACATTCAGTACACAGTAGTACGTATATACAATTATCTAGTTCTAGATTTGAATTTGAATATTTTTCCTCCGCTTCCTATACGACTATATTCTCCACGTTTACTGAAGAGTTAATACCCTCCGGACATTATATGGCGGCCACAAAGGTATCATACATGTAGGCTTTAGAAGGCTATAATACGTCAAAAAGGAAAGATTACTATATAACACGCTTTTGCAGGAGGAATACGAGGGAATTCTCAAGAGAGACTTGTCGATTATTCAATTTTTTCGTTTCATACTTCCTCCCTTTCTATATGATATTCAAGCAGTGGGAAATCGTAAATGGATTTTCAAAAATGATGCGGTATATGGAAAATCTATTTATATATGGTAATGACTGCTTAGTACAAATATAGCGTTACTATAGAAGAAATAGACACCTTCGGTATTGTATAAAACAAAAGTTATTTGTGATATCGACGTGCATTTTGCGCTGTCAGGTTGAGGAACTGTAGAAGTTTCGATAGTACTGCGCCAGCATAATAGCTACGATGGCTGCAAACTCTACTGAGAAAGCATATTGCGTGCTTGAATTTGCCAAAACGAACTTCGTAGCTGTTGTCCAACATTTTCGAACACGTTTTGGAAAACTACCACCTACTACACGGAGAAAAATTTATTGTTAAGGTGGTACCAATTGACGCACATTGAACAACAATTTGTGGGTAAATATATGACAACAACAACCATTATTCAATACAACTTAAAACTTGTTGTCGAAAAACTTTGTTAGAACTGCCACAAAATTTGGAAGGATATATTCCCAAAACATGTTACAATCAACCAGTTGCTTGTTGTTTAACGAATCACAAAAATATGGTGTTTTCAACAAAATTGTGTGAAATACAGTATTAAAAATTGTTTATCACTACCAAAGCAATTTGAAACTTCAACAGCAAGTTGTGGATATTTAACAAACAATTGATTTTCCGTCATCATTTTCTACGTTTATATTGTCACTTGATTTTGATTTTTGTAATCGCAATTTCTGTTCAAAGCGAACAATATTTTAGTAGATTCACACACAAATTCGGTGCTGTCTTAAATGTAAGCTGTGGAGGGTTTACGTAAAATATCAGTATAGGATAACACATTTTTTTATTAATAATTAACAAAAAAAATAAACAAGATAAATTCTAAAACTGGGAAACACTAAAAATGAAGATTAAAATTTCAAATGTATCTAAGTCTTATTTTACAAATGTCTCAAGGCAACGTATATTCTAGATCGTTTTGCAACTTTTAAACAGGGGAAAACACTAGGTAATTTATCGAAAGGTTTAATGTACTCATCATTAGCAATCTGTACTTCGTACGCATAATATTCCATTCAGCTAGCTTCTCTGTAACAAAATTATCCATATCTAAGAGTCAGTAGACGTCAGAAGTGAGCCAGTTTTCTTCAATTTTAATACATTATTAATTTAGTTGAAAACACCATATTTTTGTGATTCGTTAAACAACAAGCAACTGGTTGATTGTAACATGTTTTGGGATTATATCCTTCCAAATTTTGTGGCAGTTCTAACAAAGTTTTTCGACAACAAGTTTTAGGTTGTATTGAATAATGGTTGTTGTTGTCATATATTTACCCACAAATTGTTGTTCAATGTGCGTCAATTGGTGCCACCTTAACAATAAATTTTTCTCCGTGTAGACTATCGCCCTGTAGTGTGCCGTGTGACAGGAGGAGCCTATATTGAGCACCTATGAGTTCCCAAAGTAAGAATCACTTTATAAAATAGTTTAAATGAATTCATAATAACGTTATTAGTTTTGGATTAATAAAACATTGAAAGTGTCTGTTTCTTTTGTAGTAAACTTTTTTACATCACGACTATATTTTCATAATTAGTTTTTTTTTTCAAAAGTATTCTACGTCTGGATTAAGAAAAAAAATTACTTCTTAGTTCATCGCTCTTTCTTTCTTTCTTGGTTCTAGTTTTAGTCGCCTTTATTTCATTTACCAGTTTAGAACATTTATGTTTTGTGTCGTAGTTATTACGTTCAAGGGTATTTTGCATCAGATATAACCAGTTAGCACCATTCCCACTTAATACAAACTTTGCATTGTTGAAGTGATTATGTTTGTTTCTAGAGTCCTAACTGCAATAATTAATATGAAAAGTTAGAGCAGAAATTTGCATTTCAATATGTTTTTAGACCCAACTATTATCTGCCTGAACACATTCCCTACAAGTATATCCGTGCATGTGTTGTATGTAAGTATACATATGTTCAGGTACTGTTGAATTCCTAGAACTCCCACCGTTTTCCTACAACTAATCCCAAACTAATACCAATGAATAAAACATGAACATAACGCGGGTATTTCATTAAAACTTTCAGTTCCTCAACCACAGCCATCTACTCAAAAAGAAAAAAAATTAAATCAAACTAATCTAACCCCTAACGCCCTACTCAAA
Source organism: Cetonia aurata (assembly GCA_949128085.1). Taxonomy (NCBI): domain Eukaryota; kingdom Metazoa; phylum Arthropoda; class Insecta; order Coleoptera; family Scarabaeidae; genus Cetonia; species Cetonia aurata. The sequence continues at coordinate 38,248,370 of OX421887.1, read as the reverse complement.
CATCGACAAGTTCTCTCTCACATAATAACATCATAACCTCACGGCTAACGAACAGAAATTCACGCTTTTGCGGGGCTAATATTGGACCCTCTTCCGACGGACCTTTTTTCTTCCAATTTCAAGCATCGCTTGCTCTGCCGCCGTTCTCGAACTTATTTAATTTAACATCCGGAGTAATGTGTTCACGTCCACGAAAGACGGGCACACTCGCGGAGAGTCTCAGAAGCTTTCGACGGACCCGGATAAGGCGTTTGATCAACAGCGCCCCGCTTCGGAAAGGACAAAGCGACGTTTGCACAATTTTTCCCAGTTTGCTCCGTGATGATTCAAATAGAATTTGTCGTCCATACAAATGAAGGAGATTCTGGGATGTAGTAGTGATTTAGAAAGGCACGTTTCTGCCATAGTCTTCTGCAACTTCACTCTCAAAAACATCACAATTTATTTATATGATAATATTAATACATAATATATAGATACAGTTTGTTTCAGATCACTCGTCTACTATCTCTTTCTCGCGATCTATGGCAGTTAGATTCATGCAACAAAAAATTTAATAACAAAACCCTATACCTAAAGAATCCTCTGAAAATATTTTTAACTTCCGGAAACGTTTCATTATATAGTCGATAGAAATTTTCTTATTTTAAATGGAATCATATGTTTTTTCTTGCTTCAATCAATTCTACACATTGTTTGAGTACAATTTTTACTAATGTTCACTATCTCAAAATTTAACCATTTTTAAAATATTCACGATTTTATTAAATTTTGACATTTGCATCTCCTTCTATAGTACTCTAAAATTTTGTTGTCAACATTTTTATCGCATTAATCTAATTGCAAGGAATCTCCAGAAAATGATAGTGTACGAATGGTAAACACCCTGTATATTGTTAACGAAACAAAATTAAGCTGCCACGTTTGCTGTTCTCAGTCACTAATTTAGTCTACATTACCCTCCAAAAGTTTGAATAAAAAGATAGGGGACACGTTGTATATACGAAATAAGATATTCTAATAAACCTATAAGAACATCCAGAAACAGGATATCTGTTTTACCAAGCAATACATCAAAATATTATTTCAACGTGTGCTGTGTTTTGATAACAAAAAATAAATTATAGAAACGAGAAATCCTGTGTCGGATAAATACACAATGAAACATAAACGTTTGTTTACGCTGATAAGCCGCAGACGTAGTAAAAGCTATAATCCGTCCTACATGCGTTTACCACACACATTTTCATCTAAAAAGGTTAACAACCCTTTTTTCGGTAACAACTGTACATTTTGGAAATGAAAATTAATAGAGACTAATATCAAATTTTATTTCTTTATTATTAATGTTAGAATTGACAACTTACGCAACCAAATTGTTTTATCGAAGATTGCTTTGCATTTATTTGTCTTTTTAAAAAACTTAACATTATATGTTCAGAGTTAAAAAAAAAACGTCACGGTATAATGAAGTAATGAAGAGACAGTCAAGCAATATATACTTACGGAGGTAACCTCATTTCATCCGTTTTTATGGTAATAAAATTATTTTCCGCCAGTAAAACACTTTTATCACCCGCATAAAATGATTATGATCAACTTTTATAACTTACTTCATAGATAATGCAACCGAAAAAGAGAGAAATTGTTCTGTTATGTAATTGTAACCATTTCACGATTATATTTATTTCTATAATTGTAGGAATGACAATCATCAATATGGTACCTTTACGTGAAATTAGAGCTAGCAAAGAATACGTAGGTACCAACTTTATTATAGTGTACCCTGGTTACATTTATTAATTAGCTTATGTTGGGTAAACGCTTTGTTATAAAAACAGTATTACATATATGATAAAAACAACATGTCATTTGTCAACGTATATATTGTAATACACTCCGCCAAGAAAGTATCGCATAAACTAAAAAAGGGCATTTATGAACCAAGATATTTTTATACGTTCACAAAAAGTTTGCCTCGTGTATGTGAACTATCAAAACGCTAACAAAATAATGGAACTTAGCGTTTTTACTTTATTTTTTTCCTAAAAGAACACATTTGCTCAGTTGTTTATTGAAAGTCTTCCTATACGGACAAATTTTAAAGTGCGAAGTCAGAGTTCTGTACCAACGCTTTTAAAACTAAAATGAGCAATTTAACTTCAGAACAAGTGGCTGCTATAGTTGCTTTAATCGAAGATGGACGATCTCAAGCATACGTTGCTAATTTGATGAACATCAATCAGTCAAGTGTTTCTAGAGCCGTAGCCAGATATAGGGAAACAGGCATTTACAGTAGAAGACCTGTACCAGGTCGTCCAAGATGTTCTACTTGCCAAGATGACCGCTATTTACTACTACAAGCATTACGTCGAAGACATGTAACTGCGAGACAATTGCAGAACGACTTGGCTAGATTCAGAAATACTCGTGTGAGTACTCAAACTATTCGGAATAGGTTACGACAGAGTGGGTTAAGAGCTAGAGTAGCTGTAACAGCCCCTCGTCTCACTAGGAACCACCGAGTGGCTCGCTTAAGGTTTGCCAGAGAACATGTAAATTGAAACATTAATGACCAATATACTCTTCACAGATGAGTCAAGATTTGGTCTTTACACCTCAGATAGGCGTATCTCAGTGTACAGACGAGACGGTGAGCGCTATTCGCAGTGTAATAACAGACCTAGACCTAATTTCGCTGGTGGCTCTATTATGGTTTGGGGAGGCATCTGTTTAACAGGTCGTACAGAGTTAGTACCAGTAGACAGAGGTACACTGACTGCCCACAGGTATATAACGGACATTTTAGAAGAACATGTAGTACCATATGCGCCAATTATAGGAGACGAATTCATGTTAATGCACGATAATGCACGACCGCATGTTGCAATAATCGTCCAGGAATACCTTAACGATGTTGGTATTCCAGTTTTAGATTGGGCTGCGGTAAGTCCGGACATGAACCCTATCGAGCACGTGTGGGACCTCCTTCACAGACGGATACGAACCCAAAATGTTGCCCCAGCGGACCTGCATGGACTAGCAAATGCTCTCCGTGACGAGTGGGAGAATTTGGATCAGGCTTATATACGGAGGTTAATCGAATCTCTGCCAAACCGTATGCGAGCGGTCATAAGAGCCAGAGGTGGCAATACTCAGTATTAAAAGCTACTGTTATGACATTTTCTTTCCAAAATTATAATTTCTTGTTTTAATAAAAATCTCAAGTATGAGTTCTTGTTTTTATTTGGCCTGTATTTTATTTAAACAATCATAGAAATTATATCTTAAAGCGCATTAAAGTATATTTACAACTTTATGCTACAAACAAAGATTATGCGATACTTTTATGATTCAAAACTAAATTATGCGATACTTTTTTGGCGGAGTGTATAAAACTTTTGATTAAAATATAGAAATCTATTAATTTCACTTACCGTGGATAAATTGAAATATAGTTTATTTGCCTTATTTGGAATCGTTTGCTTTAGTCTCAATATCAACATATTTCTAGTTTCTTACATAAATGTTTGTATTTCATTTTGAATCAATTATTTCTTTTGTATTTCTAATAACCTATGAGATAATTATATCACAATATATATGTATCACTTAACTCATTTGGACTGGCATCCTCTCTGGAGTGCAAAGAAAGACGACGAATTGTTAGAAACATATATCAAAGCGTTCCTTTTACAAACGGGAAAATCCCACGCTGTCAGTGTCGTAGATCCCATTCACCCATCAACTTGCCCCCAGTGGAAGCGCAACACGTCAGTGTTTTGTGGCCGATAAACGTTGGAGAACTTCGAAATAAAACATGCTACCGGGGGGGCGATCGTCGATCCAGCACAACGAATTTTTCCAGGGGGAAATGTAGCCGGACGGATCTGAAGCTCATCGACTGCCAGCAAGTCGAAAATGGAAAATTCTAGGGATGTTTGGATTCGGTCTATGAGTTCGTGCGATATTTTCTTTTCTCGGACTGTTGTTTTTTTTTGGCTCTCCTTGTTTTCTTTCTGGACAGGCTTAAAAATACAGGAGCTTCCTGTGTGTAATATTGGGAATGTTGTGGAAGAGCATCTGGCTTCTATTTTAGTTCATTTAAATACTGATTTATAAGGGCCATCTATATATGTATGAATGTAGATTTTTGAGAAAATTAGTACAATACAAAACTCATTTACGGATCGATATTGACATTGATATATTTCCAATATTGAACAGAAGCAATTGGCGTACAACTGCAATCGATTTTACTGCAGTGTGTGATGTTGCTCCATCTTGTTGAACCAGGCTGTGTCAATAATTTCTGGAAATCTCTGTAGTTGTTGTGCAATAAAGGTTTTGCAAGCATGGTGACGTAACGATTCGATGTGAGTGTGGTCGTATTCCCATTGCCGTCCTCAAAAAAATAAGGCCTATCATACCGTATGGTGACATAGCACACCATACGGCAACTTTATTGCTGCGCAATGGATGCTGGTGTAGCTCCGTAGGATTGCCTTGTGACCAATATCAAGAATATTGTTTATTAACGAATTCGCTAAGGTGGAAATGCGTTTCATCTGACATCTACAGTTTGTTCGTAAAGTCCCCGTCTTCCTCGTTTATCTTTTGAAGTATTGATTCAGAGAGTTGTCGTCGCAAATACATGATCATTGGAATTCCGTTCCTGGACAATCTGCAAGTTGTATGGATGACATTTTAGGTCCTGTACTTATATTCTTCGAATATTTGATCTATGTAACTGTAAAAATGCTGTGTGACGACGAATGGAACACTCCAAGTATCCATGATAACTAAATGGTAAAGTGTCGTTGACAGACTGGCCTAAGTTATTTAGTGCTGCCAATCGCTCCCGGCAACTTTTAAAATTTCCCGTTTCTTTGAACCAGCTTGTTGTGGAGTTGGAATTAGTATTTGTAGTATATAAGAGGAGTTTTTCGTGCTTGAAGTAAGCGATTTTATCACCTTTTGAATTTATAACTGGCGTCAAAAGCGTAAAGGGAATGTAAGGTTATATTATAGTATGATAACAGTGATTCTAGTGGATTTTTTGTATGTAAGCAAAACGTTTGATTTTGTGGGTTTAAATGTACGAGCGGTTTAAGTTGGCCTTATTTGACAATATTTGATTTTATGACGGGAATTTAGCGGGAGATTTGAATTCTATATATGATATTAAAACGAGATATATGAGTTATTAGTTTGGATTACGATTCTAGAAATCTTATTTTTGTACAATTAAAATAGTAAAGAACTTACTTACCCTGAGGGAATCATTAGAAGATTCATTTCTTTGTTCATCAAATTTATTTAACTCGAAATAAATAAATTTCATTTAAATAACGTCTTGTTTATTCTCTGTAGTATAAATACATCACTAACGAATAACTTATACAGTTACAGTAAAGGCGGGGCTTACTGGTGTGAGAACACCCCACCACATCCCAAGGTGGACTGAAGATAATAAGTATATCATCCGATTGGTTTGCGATGTATCCAAAACACTGTGGTGGGGTAAATTTTTGTGTACTGTAGTGTCATCTTACAATTGGGGCGTAGCATATCTGTGGAGTAAATGATATTTAATAGATGACGCTGACTGTATGAAAGGAGAATGAAACAGTGTTGAATTAATTTAAAAATTAAATAAAAATTATAAAGAATTAACAAGTTTCGTAGCAATACATATTCATATCAATATTGATAGGATGATAGATTTGAACGCAAAGGCGACATTATAAATATGAATACTAGAAATTCAAGTATTCCTGCTCGAGAGGTGCTATTACACCCTTGGTGATTTTTTTTATTTGAAATTTAAAAATTACGCGTATATGACTACGTTCAATTTAAAATGCAAATAACATCGACCTTATTTAAACGAGCGGTGCTAACTCACCTACATCGTAACATCGCACGAGAACACTTTTTGTCCCATCGTATAAAAAAGAAAACGTTCATACAAAATCCACTATTACAACCAAATTTACCTCTTCCACGGCAAAACATTTTTACTTCCCTTTAAAGTAACGTTCATCTCCCCAAAACCATCATCAAATTCGAATAACCAAATAACCCTCTTCCTCCAACGCTTCAGCATCGATCACGGCACAGGCGGGCTGCGCGAAATAAGATATGTGCAGCCCGCACTAAACTCTACGGCTACGATCGAGTTTCCCGACTTTATACAAAACCCATCCCCGTCGGAATATAGGGCGGGATGTAACGACCAGTTATTAGATTGCACTTATTGGAGTTTCTTTGAGGAATCGACGAGAAAATTTTGAAGTATCGCGCGCGCATGGCAGGGAAATAGGGTTTCTGAGGTCAGTGGTATGGGGATGCCTGGTTAAACGCGGGGGAAGTTGTTTAACATGTTTTGGATACGATTTTGGGGGAAATATAATGGCAGAAGGGTCGAAAGTATTTATATTAATTATTGCAATTTTATTATTGTCGAAATGTTTGTCCCATTAATCTAATTGCAAGGGGTCTCCAAAAAATAATACTGTACTGTAATGGTAAACACGCTGTATATTGGTAACGAAACAAAATTGATTTACAGCTTTTGCTATTTTTAGTCATTAATTTAGTCTAGATTACCCCCCAAAAGTTTGAATACAATAATATGGGACACGTTGTATATACGAAATAAGATATTCTAATAAATAAGAACATCCAGAAGCAGGATATCTGTTTTACCAAGGAATACATCGAAATATTATTTCAACGTGTGCATGACTGTGTTTTGAAAACAAAAAAATAAATTATAGAATCGAGAAATGCTGTGTCCGATAAATACACAATGAATCATACATAACGTTTGTTTACGCCGATAAGCCGCAGTCGTGGCGTAAAAGCACACACATTTCCGCGTAGGTTGTTCACCTTTTTGCGGTACAACTGTACTATGTGAAGATTATTTACCATTTACCTTGCACCTTATTGCGTCGTACACCGAACTTGTTGCATCTAAAGTATACGCATTTCTTTCTCCATGATTCCGATTTAGCTAGAGAGGTTGTATACTCTACAAAACTCATCATTCAATATCTAATTAATAAAAATCATTTGAGACGGATGTAAAAAGTTTTTAGAAATAAATTTATAAATCCGCTTTGCACATTTAATCAGTCTTTTCCTGACGTAATTTTGTTCCGAAACATATCCAGCTCTCCTCAAACATATCTACCGAGTTATAGCGCGTATAAAAAGCAACAGATATCGGAAACATATTTCCTGACTCTTTCTTTTGCTGTAGCGGGGTGAATTTCACGGTTTTCAATTTAAATCCTAATTGCCTGAGGTGGCATACGTAATATTTTTATAGGATGCAAATATATTCGCAGATAATCTATACGGACACGTACTATATTATATATTTAGGTACGTACCGTGTGTTGTTCGAGGATGAGGGGACGGGTCCCCAAAATACATTATATTTATCTGCGAAAGACTAGCGTTTACCGTTGGAATGAAATCGTGTTTATGTTTGGATGGGACAAAGGGGCTTTGTGTTATTGCCGGTATTTATAGCGCGAGAATCGTTAGAAATTTGAAATGGGGGATTGGGGAAATTGCGGAATCCGTTGTGATTAAAATTCTGAGTGATAAAATATTATTTCGTAGGCTTTGGTTTACAGGATGTCCGAATTGCCGAATCGAGATTTGCCAACGGTGAAATAGGGTGTGAATTAAATGAGATAAAATGTAGGCATACTTACACAAAGCAAAATGATATAGGGGTAAAAACCAAACATAACATATTGGACGATTGGGCATACATGACGGAGGTCAGACTCATGATTACTTATGCAAATCTTGTATGGTGGACAAAGATGCGGCAGCAAGCTGCTATAACTGAACTTCTTTGCCTGTTTAGGACATATGGAAGGCAACATTTTAGGAGTGAGAGCAGATGACATGATCTCGATAGAAATTTTTCGAAGTGAAAAGACTTGGCAAACCAAAAATGAACCCAGAGCATTATTTCGATCGATCAGTAAGAGACTTGTGGTACAGATTAGTACCAGGTTATTGAAATGGCAGGCATAATCTAATGGGTAAATGGAATGGGAGATGAGATACAAAAGGCCAAGAGATTGCAGTGTTGCCAGAGACTTTATATCAGACGGCACCCACAATAAAAAAAAATTTCTATTGTTAATTTAAATAATGCTCATGTACAATGGAAATAAAGCACTACAAGAATGGTTTTGTGTTTTCAGTAAAGTGCGATATGTTGGATTTAAAAAAGAAAAATTTTCTATTTAAATGTGATTATGCGGAGAGTTTATAGACCCCCCGAATAAGGAAATATCCTAATATGCTCCTTAATGTCTAATTTAGTGCTTTATTAAAACGTGTCCCTACAATAGCAAATCAGCAGTAGAGGAAGCGACCATTGAATACCGGAATTGACTTTAATTGTATTGTTTTTTAATTGATTGAGAAAGCTCCAAGACTTACACTTAAAGCTCTTAACATCCATTCCAATCAAAAGCGTAAAAAAGAAAGATATTCTGGTAAAATCCACCTTCTTCAACCACTTTGTCCTGATTAAATTTGCAAACGCCATTTCGGCGTTTCGTTGCCTCCTTCCCTTTTCCTCATCCCGCGGATGCTGCGCAGACCTCGCTCCTGCCCCGTTTTTCCATTTCGAATATCTCACACCAACACCTCCAATCTCGAACTACGAGATTTAATTCATTAGGAGAGGTGCACTGGCGCCCGAATCCGAAAGATTACACGGTGTGTTTTTCTTTTCTCCCGATGTTCGTTTGAAGTTGCCGTTATTGGAGAGGAAAAAGTCCTTAATCGCGACCGGATGGGTCTTGGCAGTTAAAGTTAATTTATAGCGGCCAGGAGAGGGCGATAAAATCGACTCTCCACAAAGGCTTTCTCTAGTGACGTGGAGTACGAGAATCAAGAGGCTACGGGTTGGCAATAAACTGTGGACTTGTATAAGAATGGCCGAAAGCCGTAAATTTAATTGGAAAGTATGCCAGGTGTCTTTTGACAGCTTTAAGTATCTTGAATGAAGCCTCTGTTGATAGTGTCTGAAGGTTCTGTATTTTCTTCTGGGTACGTTTAGATATTTTGTTTTGTTTTCGACCTTTGTAACACCTTTGGTATTTGTTGACACACGACGTTGTATGTTGCGCATTAGTAGATGCTTAGAGCCACAATGGACATCAACCTATAAGGGCTGAGGATTATGTTACATATTAAATTTCGAACCAAATACCAGTTAAAAGGATTGCTTTAAGTTAAATTGTTTTTTTAGCAATACACCTTCACCTTTTGATAAACTGTCAAATAGCAAAATTTAGCAATAATAATTTTACCTGTATTACCAATCAAAATAAATTCAATGGGCTCTAAAACCAACAACAACAACACGTCAACGTATTCATTGTTGGTACAATGGACCAGTTGGCACGAGTTTCTGTGATAGCAGTTGCATGTCAGGTTATCCGCAAAACTTACTCTGTTTCAGGCCTGTCCTTCTCATGTATTCCCCAAGGTGACAATGCCTTGTAAGAAAACCTGTCAGGACACGTAGTTTGTTTCTGCAGAGTTCTAGCATGAAGTCCTTTTTCTTTTCGTATTGAAATTTCCAAGGAATATCTCAAACCAGGGAGATTCTCCCAGATGGATGCTCTGAGCTTCTCCTCCTTGCCTTTGAGTTCTCTTCTGTAGGTGCTCATCCCTATGCCGCAGAACAACACCGGTCCCACAAACGAAGTGGTAGGGGCCCTAGCTTCCTCGTTGCTGCTGATTCCAGCGTGCCCTGGTACCCAGCAAAGTGCAACTCTGTTTTCTTTGCCTGGGTTATTTAACCTTCCCAGACATTCCCAGACTAGTTTAGAGCTTATGGTATTAGAGCTCAGCGCCATTATGGCTGCTTGCAATGCTTTGCCTCCGATAGTTCCTGTCAAGGTTTGATTGAACACATCTTGCAATTGCATTAATTTCCGCTTGGAAAACACTAGGGTATGTTCCTATCGGTTCTGAGTATTTGGTTCCCGAATACCCCTGCACCTGTTCCTTTATCAGTTTTGGAGCCATCCACGTACCATTTAATGGTATTTGCCGTTAGGAAATAGGCGAAGGAAAGGCAAATACTAAAAAGACCTGACTTGTACCCATTGAGAAATCCAGATGTGCAGGATGTTTAAAATTTATTGTGCAATTTTGGAAATTTTAAGTTTTTATTTTAATTGAACATCCTGTACATTTTTACAGAAATGGACGGAAATCTAGACTATCGACTGACTTATTTTCTTTGTTGTACACCTTCGTCAACCACACGATGCAGTTTTAGCCCCATTATACTTTCTTAAATCTATTAAAACGGAAAATAAAATTTATTCAGCAATAAAATTGAAGAAATTATTTTTTTTTAGCCGCATTCGCTTCCATTAGCTGCAATATTGAAGCATAATTATCTCAGTGTTAGAGTAATCCACCGCTTTACCTAATATCGTTAACGAATTGCCGACTACGCGCGCTGCTGTTCATCGCAAACTGTTTTAACAAACAAAGTTTAGAGTCCTCAATATCGGTCCCCACAACAGAGATAGGATTCCAATGTATAGGGGGAAAGTTGTATTAATTTAAGTATGCAGTATTGGGATGATGTATATGTTTTACACCAGTGCTGAAAGGGTATTTCCAGCTGAGCTGAGTCCAGTCGTAACTTTACGTTGAAATAAAACTTTAAAATTTATTTCGGCGAAATTAACGATGACAGGGTAGGTACACACATGCTGCAGCTTGTGCAAACACAATATTGTATACATAGCTATGTGCCAATTAAAGGTATGAGTTATGATGGGTCGATGTTTGGAGATTAAAATTTAGGGACTTTACGTGATGTTGTTGGGTTCAATTGTATTAAAATATGATTTAGTGAAATGGATTGTGTAATATTGCGGATTATAATTTGTTAAATGCCATATTAATAAATCTAGTAGTATAGTAATCAAATAAAATTGTGGAAAATCATTGATGCATTAGCTAAAAGAAATTTGGCCTTTTGGTTTTATAAAAACATAGTATAATGTTTATTAACAAAATAGTAACAAAATTGCTTAATTAACACACCTAAAACTGAAATGTTGGTTTTCAGTATGGTATTTGCTGTTGCAAGATATTATATCCAGTAGTAATACACAAATTTTATATAAAAAAATTAGCTCATAGCGCATTGCCGCTATAGGAGCCTTGAAACTCTATTGTTGCACAACATATAAATGATACTGGCCATAAAATTAACATTGAGAACCTTGAACTATCTTCGAAAGAATTATGTGCTTACGAAACCATCTGTATCAGCAAAGACGCCAAGCAAGTTTTTAACGCAGACGAGACTGGGTTGTACTCCAAAGAAGAAAAAAATGCACCTGGTTTTAAAGTAGCCAATTTAACAAAAAGGCACGGATGACAAGTTAAGTTTTTTATTATTGGTTACTTAATAGGCATTCCATGGAGGTAGAGACATGTTGCAAATCACAGAACATAAATTTTAAAGCTTTGCTGCTAGTGGATAATGCTACCAGTCACTCTGTAAACTTAAAAAAGCTGAATGAAAATATAAATGTGGTTTTTTTTTACCGCCGCGGTTTCTACTTCATTGCAGGAACCGGAAAAAATATAATTTTTTAGCAAAGGTGATATTTATTATGTCGTTTAGAATTAGAATTCTCTTGTAACAGCAAGTGTCATTTCACCTCACTTTTTGATGATTCGTTGCATTTTCTTTAAATTTGTTGCCATACTCACGTGGCAAGTATCGAAACAAATTTTGAGATTGTTAGAATGCTGAACCGATTCCCCAAACTAATTACCATATTTTAATAATGAAACGAAATGACATTCACTGCAATTCAAATCTATTAATAGGTCCAAATACTATCAAAATCAGTTACTCTTTATTGACATCTTCTTAAATACAATATACAACGTAGATATTATTAGCCTATTATATGATACTTCATCAGATACGTACGTCCAAAAAAAAAAAAAATCAATGTCGATTGCAAGAAGCTCCGATTAGAAATCCACCTACGAAACTCGCGGCGAAGCAAGTATTCGCCGCGGCGTAAGCTTTGGCTTTGTCCTTCCAGCCCGAGGTGGTACCTTCCAGCTTCTGCGAGATGGATTTCGTCTTGTTCTTGGCGTCTTGCCAACTCATCTTGGTCACTCCGTAACTCTGACACACTTGAAACACGATGATACCACCACCAACTAGGAAGGCTACCTTTCTGCCGACCTTCATGGTCAGGTAGCCCGTCGCGAATCCGGCCATCGAACCTATGGCAAGTTGTTGGACACTGGTATTTCCCTGGATGAGTTGTCCCACGGACTGCAAGCTACCCCTGACATTTTTCATCGTTGTGCACTGGTAATTTTCCGCGGAATTTGGGCGAAAATGAAGGGTTTCGTAAAAGAACTAGATTAATTTTGACGGGTCAGGAAACATGATTTCGTTGTGATTTGACAGTTGTGTGTTGACGTGGCAATGCCACCTGGGAATAATCACGGCAAAACTACTAATGCATGTTTTGTAAAATAGGTGCGAAAGGAGATCGCTGTTTTGTTGTTTTGGACGGACAATGTCATAGCAGCTGTCAACTGATAAATGGTGTGCTATCGAAATTCAAAAGCTGACAGCTGGTATAATGCTCTCCGCCCAAAACAACCAAACTGTATTTTCCTTTTGTTGTTTTAATCTCCAACCCTTTGTCTGCATTTCCCATTAACTCGTCTTCAAACCAAATCGATGCAAAATTTTCAAGCGTTCCTTCATATTTCTAAAAAATCTGCTGTTGAGAGAAAACATTGTTCTTATCTTTCTTAAAGCAAACCATCAAGTTTGTCACATTTTAGTTACAGAAAGATTCTGCTACTCTACAACAAATGGAAATTTGTAACGCAAACTGATGTGGTTTTTTTTGACGAGGCAACTTTTTGTTTAAATGGATAACTCTGTTCCATTTGAACAGTTATCTAAAATAATGTTCTCACTCCCAATTGTTTTGGAAATATAGATCTGAAAAATTAGAAAATGTTCACAAAGTGAATTTAACATGACTCTGTGTCCTTTGGAAATCGTGAATCACTCCACATATTTATGCATATGTGATTTTTATATTCTTTGTTTACGCTGTAAGAGTATCTTGACTTCACATTATATATGCAACCGAAAAATTCGCAAAACGACTTTTGTTAGTTTCCTCGGGCATATCGAACCTTGCCCTTTCAGAAATCTGCCTCAAATAAAACAACTTTTAACGGTTAAGTTGTAGAAATTTTCGGGAAACTTACAGTCGCCCGAAGAAACCTTTGACCGTACAAAAGACGTTTGCGAAAAAATTTCAATTGAGCTGAATGTCGGAATTTTGAATAGTCGTTGAATATTTTATGGGAGAAGTATATACCTTTGCAAGTTTCTACATGTGTACGTCATCGAATTACACGTAGTTCCGGAAAATTCCTTTGAAAGTGCTTCACTCTCAAAGATCGGGATTACTACATAGTTTATATGATTACAGGGTAAAAAGCAATGACTCATGTAATGGAATTTTAAACGAAGGCTGTCCCATTTATTTCTCGTAGATATAATATAATTTGCGCTATAATCTAACAAGCTTGGGACAATTTTATTGCTGTTTATTTCATTCGATTTTAAATAGGGTATCAGAAGTATAGTGCCTGACAACTTAATAGGCGATGCAGTAATGATATTGAAGTGACGTACAGGAATTAGATTCCTATTATGAAATATCTAGGAACCTTCTGATTTTAAATAGGGTAGCAGAAGAATAGTGCCTGACAACTTAATAGGTGTTGCAGTAATGATATTGAAGTGACGCACAAGAATTAGATTGCTATGATAAAATATCTGAGAAACAGAGGGAATCTACTGTTATCACTTAATATCATGCCAAGGCAAAATGCAACAGCTATTAAGATGAAGTGTTGCATTTTGTAATAGGTGGAACGTCTTAAATAGAATGAGTTTGACAGAGGGGGCTAACTGTCAGTACTACTTCAAAGAAACAACGTTCACGATAAGAATGGAACAATATCTGAGGCGAAACACTAAGAAAATTAATCGTAAGGGAGCAAAAATTGAAAAATACAATTTTCGTTCAAGTGTAATCGCTTCTGTCCTTTGGAGGGATAAATTAACTAACGAAAAAGTAACTTGATGCAATATTAAATTTCCTTCAAAGATATACTGCAACTATCGTATCTAAACAACAACTTAAATGAAATTCGAAAACTTTAAAATTAGTGAGTCTCCTGTTTACTTTTAAAGATACACTGAAACCGGTGCTACCACCTTAATGAGTTCGCAACTGCTTCCGAATATTACAATTTCGCATTTTCTATCGTCTAGGTATATTAGAAACTCCGTCATAGTTTCGGATAGAGATATTAAGATGCGGTTTTCACTGAAATTTCTTGCAATTTTATTTAGCTAGCGACACTGGTGATTATATAGCACGGTTATATTTTATTTTTTCTTGAAATTCACCAAAGTAATTACTACTGAAAACCCCCTCTAGTTTATCTATTTCCAACTAAATGTTAGAACGACAATTTTTCTAATAACAAACCCATAAAATCCTCCATAGAACGAGACTAAAAATATTTAAATTGGTTGAACGGTTCAGGAGATAATAAAATTTACATAAAGAACAATTGATTGGCTTCCCCGTCCGTTATTATGGTAGGTGCAAAAGAAAAGTTATTAAACAAAATAATGGGACATCAACTCAAGCTTTTGAGCGATCAAAACTTTAGCTCAACCTGCAATTTTCTGAGTTAATACTGACTTTATGAATGAACATGTTTCTAGCGGTGAAGTTTCGAATATTCAAATAATTTTCGGATATTTCTGGTGGCCACATTGATTATGCATTTTTTGTCCCGAAGCTCTAGGGATAGCAGTCGCCACCCTTACTGAATCACCCGGTGTAGTGATTTCAGTTAGTCAGCCCATAATTTTTATTAGGAACTTTATATTACGAGATTGAAATACCGGACCTAAGTAAAATAAAATCTATTTTCCGTCAGTCATAAATGATCGTTTAAACCTTAATTTAAGCCCTCAATTCCGTGGCAAAATACAACCCCCCTATCAGCTATTTTAACAACCTCTTCCGACCGGCTGGCCGGGCCTTTTTTGTTTGTAGTTAAACGAACCGCAAAAACACCCTAGTACATACGACACAGCATTGATACGACCGACACGTCCACCCTACTCATATCTACTGACTGACCCGCGCGTTTTGACGACTTTTATGAATTACACCCCAATGTGCGGCAGAAGCAAACAAAACGTCATCAGCGATTCTAGCTGGCCCGGCGTTTCAACCAATTATCTTCAGCGAGAAAGACCTTGAATTTCTCGCCAAATTCTTAGAGGTAAAATTCCTATGGGGTTGTCCCCCCTGACTATGGGGTGTCATTCTTGCAGCACGTATTATATTTTGGTGTAATTTATTTCGCTAGTAGATGGCTAACAGATTGGTGTAGCGACAGCACATCTGTTGGATGAATTGGAAAACGTGACGTAATTTTATTTAGTGTTGTACATCTATCATCGTAATAGAATAGACCCATTTATTCCTTTTCGTACGAATTTTTATCATTCCTATAAGAAACGTTTTTTTTCCACACCACCAACATAGATTCTGCAAGAGAGACGATAACATATTAAAGGATAGGATGTCTTTATGCAACTTAAAAAAGATAAAAATAACAAACAATGGTACCGTCAAGGTTGGGTGAAACACACTGTAGCGGTGCCAAGTCAACAAGTTGTAAGAGCAAATAAAATCGCATCAAGTGAAACAATAACATGTCACAGTTGAGTTCGTATGAGTAGCTACATACAATTATACGCACATGTCCATTGAAGAACTACATAGCAATCTTGGGATACCTTGTTAGTGTATGGGGGCGTACGTCAACACGTCTGGCCTAAGCATTTGCATTTTAATGCATAGTAAGTGGATTGTCCCAGCGACTGATGAGTCTACTGCATAAGTTATGTTAACATAACAATAGCGTTTTGTTTGAAGTTTGTTGACGCTCGTACAGGTCATGGAGAGAAAGCAAACGGCCACGTTTTCTAGTGCTAGATACAGAGGTAAATTAGAGAGTGAATGAAACGTTTCCACGTTTGGACGAATCAAAAAAATCCTTTGTAATTCATAAGACCGCTAATAATTTCACGTATCATTTTTCATACCGATTTTGGGCAAATTCTTTTGGGAATACCTTATAGAATTTCCCTTATTAATATCTTGTCCACCTCTTCATTCCGCCATTCAAAACGGACGTGTTTAAAATTCAGAAATTGTTCTACCCCGCCAAGAGCCATAATCAAGAAGTGTCCCGTTAGCATTCAGGACTGCGCCATCGTCGTTCAAGCGCGCTGTGGGGTGGGGGAAGGGGTGAGAATTCCGCCGATATAGTTGAGATGAAGGAAGTAATCCATAAATTTCCGATACCACAGGGATAATAATGAGTTTGCGGGCGGAGTTTCGATGACGCCTTATCCTTGGGAAAGAGGGCGGCAAGAAAAATTCCACAATAGGTCACGCGCTCTCCCTTCGAGGTATCGTAGAAAGAAAAGAATAGGGCACACAAGGTGAATGTGTCAAATTCTGTTGCTTAATGTACAGGGGGTTGGAAATGTAAATTCTAAAAATTCGATGCTGAAAAGTTGGATTAACTTAAGTTATCGTAGGCAGATACAACACGATAGTCAGAGATCGAATGCAAAAGGCTCTGAATTCAGATGGACGGAATTGGAAGGATCGAGCGGTGACACAACCAACATCATGGCATTCACTCGCCGGAGGAAATTAGAAGGCTTAATGCTACTGAACAAAACCATGTCAAGAAAGTGTTATTCAAAAGTTGAGCGAGGTGCAAAGACTTATCTGCTTAGGTATAACAGCAGCTATGGGAGCACTTTTAAAGTTGGCATCTTTGCACCTAGTGATACAAGAGAAAGCGAGGGTTGGTGCACATAGGCTGCAGAACGTAACTGTTATATAGGTAGTTAGAATAGGACATATGTCAATAACGGATCATGTGAGAGAGGACATATTGGAGATGCGGACAACCAGAAACAGCCAAGCATATACTATGTGACTGCGAAGCATTAGAGCGCAGGAGACAAGGTTTATTTGGGGAACCGAAAGGGCATCCAGAGATGTAGCGTACCTGCTCGGTGAAAAAGCTGTAGTAATTAGTAGAGGGGATTTTTTCATTTTGGAGTAGGTTGCATAAAATACGGACATTACAGAATAAGCTTGTAGGCTGCGTAGCTTTTCAAGGGCCATGAATGAGATGGTTGATTAATCGACCAGACAGATAAGAAGGCAGTATGATTATTGCCGTCTTGTCTCTATTGACTGGAACCTGTTCTGGGGTTTTCCGAAACCTAAACCAAGAGGATACTCCACAAATGCTAACGTAGAAAATAGCCATTACTCTGGAAAGCAACTTCTAAAGAATCAATAAGAAACAGGCTACTCTACTTTTTACTAAGTATCAACAAAAATCCATTTTCAAAAAATTATAACCATACATAAATCGTCAAAATCCAAATTAAAACTGATAACAGTTTAAGGAAGATGCACATTCTCATACGTAACCCTGAACGAATCCAGTAACTTCATCCTCCATAGATTACGCTATAACTTAATTTTCTCTACTTTAAATCGAAAGACGTCCAATAATTACTCAATCAAAGCAAATAACGAAGTGACATCCTCTACTATCAAATCAAGGACGTCTGCCATTATCTTGGGCGTGTAAGATCGATCCCGGCGCCCTCGTTAGAGCATCCTCGCCACTAGAAACAATATTTACACAAGAAGCGACGAGATATTGGCAATCTCATCTCACGGTTGCATCCCTCGAACTCTAGCTCCGTTTAGAGTCGTAGAAATTTACAAATCCCATTACAACAATCCCGGTACGATGTACTGCGAGCGTTAGTGGGAACTTGGTGCCTTCATTTCGTAAGGGCTGGGAGAAAATTGCGCCAGATGCGTGCTGGATGTTAATTTTCGGGATTAGAGTCGCACCTGAACTTGGAGCATTGATTAGAATCTATCGTGTGGGATTCTTTCGGGTGATTAGAAGGATTTTTCGGTATTTTGTAATGGTGGAAGAGATTAATCCTATTACATTTATGACCCTAATATCAAGAACATTTCACATGTTTGTTTTTGTAAGTACAATGTGTCCACGTTTCGATGCTTACTATCGGTATCTCGGTTATTGGAAGACAGAGAACAATCCAATGGGAATGTTTTACAGAATGCAATATTCGCAAGAAAAACTTTTTTAAATTTTAAGATATTTTGAAGAAACTAAGATTTGTCCATTTCAGTTTTTCTGGTGGGGTTTTGTTGTCAAAATTTTTGCCCTATTAATCTAATTGCAAGGGATTTCCAGAAAATGATAGTGTACGAATGGTATACACTCTGTATATTGGTAACGAAACAAAATTGACCAACCACTTTTGCTATTTTTAGTCATTAAACTTAGTCTACTTTACCCTCCCAAAGTTTGAATAAAGCGATACGGGACACATTGTATACATATATCCTGCGAATATAGAATGTAGTGGATAGACAAGTTTCTCTCTTTGAATTTGGTAATTTTTTAATTGTAACATTTAGCAGTAGAGTAAATACAGTTGTACGTACAACTCAACCTAAAAATATATAACCTAAACTTATTGTGGGAGGAGCTGTACCTACATAAAAAAGTAGACACAATAAACATACATTTAGAGATACAAAGATTAATTTGTTTTGTCGCCTCTGAGGAGCCGTGATCCTTTTTTACCGCTGCGCGCTACGCCTACCCAAAAACAAAGTAAAAAAAAGTCAGAGGTACTAATGGGGTAGGCTCGCGCACTCGGCTAAAAAAAAAGTGCCACATAATCGAAACGGGCGTCCCCGCAAACAATAAACAGCCGCTCCTAAAAAGAACTAACGAACAAACAACAACCAGCGCGGTTGAATGCAAATTTATTTCGGGCTAAAGTGGAACTTGTGCCTATTTTGTTCGGGGCTGCGAAAAAACGGGTTATTTTTTAAACTGTTTTCTTATCGGCTATTCGCATTGTGTTCTGGGCAACGTTCGTGCGTGCTTTCAATTGAAAAAGGGAACAATTGTGAAACGTTGTTATTGTTAGGATGGTGTAATTTTTCTTCATTCTCTGTTGGAAAGAGGATCGACAAATAATTTAGTTTGATTTCGTGAAAAACAAGCATAGATTTCCTTTTTTTTATATATATACGTACTGACTTTGTTGTATGTTTGTTGTGAACGTTTTACTGTTACCTAAAATATGTGAGTAACTTAATTTGTTCCTCACATTTAGAATTGTAAACCGATAATCTGACTTCTGTTGGTGTGCTTGTTGATTTCATTTAGGGTAGGATCTACTTGTGAATTAGCAAGATTGTATCTGACTTGTGACTGTTATTTCTATAAGAATTTTTATTTGGTATTTTGCGATGGTAGGTAAAAACTTTTTCCTCCGGTCCCATTTTCGTTTTCGGTCTGCATAGTTTTTGACCTTGGCATCAATAAGGACGTGGTAGTGTCTGCTAAAGGCAAACGCAGGAGACACAGCATCCTTTGAGGCACCAAGGAGAGGTGCCTTGACGACGCCCTCAGAAATGACTAAGACCTCCCCCACCAGATTCAGAAGACCCCGAGATTGTAATCTTATACCTGCCTTCTCCACAAAGAAACCTAGAGGGAGGACAGATACAAGTGCTTCCATTGCCGCCGTAAGCGATGTATGCATTGCTCCTGTTACACTGAGACATGCGATGCGCTGCACATGTGACAGTTTGTTCCTGGCAACCACTCGTCTCACCTCTGGCCACCAGATGAGAGCAACCATAGGGAGTAAGGAGCCCATGACGGCAGTATACAGCCACAAGGTAATTCTCGGGGAAAGTCTCCCGGAAAGTTTTACCCGGCGACAGTGCTTTTTCGGCTTTTGTTTTGACATGTTTGTCCCAACTCAGCCTCTTGTCAAATACAACACCCAGATATTTGACATCGTCCGAAAAAACTGACAGCAGTGCCAAAGAATTGTAGTGGTTGAAGTAGTACAATCACACAGTGGTTCAGAACGCGAAAAACACGATCGAAATTCATTACTCTTTAGTTTTAACAAATTTTACATTAAAAGTTGAGTAAGCTTATGTTTTTGGGTATGCTGAATCTGAAATTATGCATAAAAAACCGTTGTTTTGTTTTTGCGAGTTCGTCTGTTTGCGAACAGATCTTGGTGCGTTGCTTCGCACGCAGCCGTAGAATTTTATACTTATACGTTTGTTTAACCGTGTAAGGTCAGTTTCCTGATAGACTCGAAAGTAAGTAGATGTATATAAAGTTGTGTTTCATTGCTGACATTTTGTGATTATTGATTTCAAGTTTTGAATTCACGTTTCTGATTTTATTTCGTTCATCACGGAACTCATTTAATAATAATTGATATTATATTTTTGTGTACACAATTTAGATATAAGATCTGTTATTATTTTTACGTGCAGGAAGATATTTTAAGTTTAAAGAGTTAATTTTTTTGTTCGTTGTTAATTTTTCTGATTTGTAATTATTTATTAATCACCTCGGGTTGGGTGAATAAAAGCATTGTGCTTGCTCTTATTTTTCATTTATATAAATTACTTGAATTTTCCACGTGTAATTAAGTTGTTTTAATATTGAGACCACGTGGATTGAATTGAAAAAAAGAATTATTATCTTCCTGAACTTTTTGTTTTCTGTTGCTTTGTAATAGGATTTTGAATTGTCCTTTTGTAATTTAAAGTCAAATGCAGTTTTGATTTAGACCAGGACCTTTTTGTCCAAGGTTTTTTTTTCTGCAAAGTTGTGTGGGTGTAATTAATTTTTTTTAAAAAATAATAAAATTATTTTATGTCATTCAAAACACTGTTCTTTTATTTTTAATTAATCCTTTTAAAATTCTTTTTGAGTATAAAAGAAAGCCAGATTTTATTTCACCCACATTTTACTTTTCATGATAGTAACCCTGAGTTTAATTGTTCTTTTGCGCCTTATAAGAAAATTGTTATCATTTGAGCTGGCTAATTTAATTTTTCATTTGGCATTTTTGTTGGTACATTCAGTACTTGCTGTGTACTGAATATCGATCGGTTGCATTTCGTCGCGGGACAACCTGTATGTAACTATGTTCTTAGATAAGGTAGGTTTTATTGTATAACATTTAAACCTTGAGTTAAGTTAATTCAATCAGTCTTTGCGAAGCGCTTAAAATTGGAAAGGGAGTACCGATAATTAAATACTCTTCCCGCGGAGAATTTTCCCATTATATTAATTTAATTAGGTGCGAAAATGCTTCTAGAGGAACAGTAAATAAATTAGCAAGAGGAAGTTAACTCTAATACTTAGTAAGTGAATAAAATTTGTTCGACGTTTATCGACATCCAACGAACTCGAGAAACATTTGATTGATCACTTTTTTATAGGCGCCTATAACGTATGCTGGCTATAAAAGCAGTATGGTTTATTAAATCAATTATAATATACACGTGGACTATTTCGCGTGCCTCTTTTTATTCATTTTTTATTATCTATCATTACGTACAAATAATCGCTTATTGTTATCGACGGAATGCTATTACTATAGATGTAGATAATTTTTTATTGTGACTTATGACTGGAATTTTATAGTTGAAGTCACGGAACGGAAACATAAAAAGAAACGTAGTTCCTTCAGGAAAAGAATTATTTGGTAATTGGGAGTCTGAGAAATATGAGTAACGATTTTTTGCTTTGGCATTTATTTTCACTAAAATTCTTCAATATAGGTTAAAAATTGTTTTAAAGTACGTATATGAAAATTACACAATTATATATTTTTTTTGTTTGCCTTCTGCGTAATTCCTTATTCGTGTTTAGTTTAATTTTAAATATATTCATCTACAACCGTATCTATGTACACTCACGGACACCCAAAATGTTCGGTCTAAGCTCTTATATTCTGCTTGTCTAAGTTCTTATATTCTGCTTGTAACAATCAATTTCATAACGGTCGTGTCCAAACCGGTTTCGAACTGTGTAAGTGCTCTAACCCAGACGGGCATCTAATTGAAGCTGAGTCTTCATGTTCACGAAGTCAATAAAAGAAAAGATACCCGATAAATTCAAAAACATGGTGGCTCAAAATTATCGGGAAAGGCAACAAAGACAGGCAACACAGTTCTTAAAAAAAACGAAGCTTGGATTTACAAAGAAACTATTGAGTACAGACAGGAAGGCTCGTAAAATGGTGGAAATACTCAGTGGTTACTGTAGATTAAATAAGTATATACACGGTATACGACTGGGAAATGAAACCCAAGTATATGTTCCCTGCCAGCCCGATGATTGGCACGGATAAGGTTTCTACTACTGGGCTCGGAGCACGTCAAAGCAAATGGCTACGTAAAGGAGCCACTCTCAAAGGTAAAACCCTAATTAAAAAATAAAATCTAATCTCAATTAACAATACTAAAAGGCATTACTAAAGCAGTACGCTATTACCGGGCGTAAATCGTTGGTCGTCTGGTACTAGTGTTATCCGCGTTCGTCGTTAAGAAAGATTTCGATTTTTCACAATTTTCGGTAACGGACCGACAATGCTCAAGGCCGATCCTCGCGCACCGGCGAGAAGGATCCAATAATGTAATATTGCCGGCGATCAGCAGGTAGCCGTGCACCAAACATCGAAACCTAGAACGACGACGAATTTGGTATGAAATAATAATAATAATAATAATAATATATATATATATTTGCCCAACAGATGTACATCTAATTACAGGACAATAATAATAATATGATAAGACAGCCTGTATTTATATTTACATAATAAGTAAGTATAAGTATATAAGTAACTAGTATATACTAAGTAATAGTGAAAAACTAGGGTGAGAAGCACTAAGCGGTAGTATTACTACGGGTATATTTGGTTAATAGGATGGGGAGAGGGGTGGAAAATAGATCGACGCTTTTATCGGCCATAAGAATTTCATTGCAGGTTGTGCACATTGAGTACGTAGGGGATCTTTGCAAAATGTTAGTTCTAGCAGTTTGATAATAGAAAGCGTTGTGCGTACGTGCGGCGTGCTGTGGTGTCGCAAACGGCAGTCTACTAAGTAGTTTAGGAGCATCGATGTTGTTATGCAGTAAGTGGTAAAGAAATGTAATGCTAGTTAATCTGCGGCGATGTTCCAGTGAATCAAAACCAAGTGACTGGAGTAAAATAGTATGATCATAGCCCTGACGTGGATATTCTCCATAATGCTTAAAATGTAAGTATTTTAAAAATCTACGTTGTACTTTCTCGAGAGATTCAATATGAATTTTATACATAGGTGACCACACTAGTGAAGCGTACTCTAATTTTGATCGCACATAGCAATTGTACAGTTGGGTAATTGTATCGGTAGATGTAAAGCTTCTTGAGTTGCGTATGACAAAACCCAAAGCCTTTAGGGACGTCGACGTCACGTAAGATATATGTTCCGAAAAGGACAACTTCGAATCGAAAGTAACGCCCAAATCTTTCACAGTTGAGCATCGGTTAATACATGTGCCGTCCCACAGGTAGTCATACACTACTGGTTGAGATTGACGGGTGTAGGTAAGTATATTACATTTCTGTACATTCATCTCCAGTTTATTATCATGACACCAGGCATAAAGTTGGTCAATATTCCCTTGCAATGCAATGCAATCTTCTGCGGTGTTAATTTCTTTATATAATTTCAGGTCGTCGGCGAAAAGCAGCTTTCCACAACCAATGGCACTACAAAGATCGTTTATGTAGATTAAAAATAATAGTGGTCCCAAGTTACTGCCCTGCGGCACACCTGAAGTAGGAGAGAATTTGTCAGAGGCATGACCACGATAAGTGACAAACTGCTGCCTGTCGCACAAATAAGACCGCATAAAGGAAGTCATGGATGGAGAGAACCCAATAGCCTCAAGCTTCTGTAATAGAATGTCGTGATCTATTCGGTCAAAAGCTTTGGTAAAATCTGTGTACACCACGTCAATTTGTCCGTTGTTATCAATGGATTCCGAAAGCGTTTGCGACATAATAGTTAAATTAGTAACTGTCGATCTCCTATTGATGAAGCCATGCTGATCCTCAGACAAGTGGCATCGCACACGTGGAAAAATATACGCATAGAGACAGATTTCGAACACTTTTGCAAAGTTATTGACAATCGCTACGGGTCTATAGTTTTCTAACCGCCCTTTGTCGCCCTTCTTATGAACAGGAGTGATTCTAGCGGTTTTCCAACAATCTGGAAATGTATTGGTCTGTAATGACAGGTTGAAAAGGTAGGTTAATGGCTTTACAAAGAGATAAGCGCAATCTTTGATTAAAAAGCTTGGTATGTTATCATTACCCATTGTGAATTTATCTTTTAGCTTTTTCAGCGCTGATAATACATCCGAGTCCTGCAGTACTGGCTTGCCTATTAAGTTGCTGTCTATTTGAGGCAGTAACTGCTTGCCTGAGGACGAAGAAGCACCGTATGTAGACTGGAAGAAATCCTGAAACGCTTGGACGATGGTTGCTGGTGTAGTGTACGATTTGTTGTTAATGTCGGTAAGGGTATCAGGAATTCCTGATACTGCCTTCTTGGAAGAGATAAAGTTCCAGAATTCTTTTGGATTTTCTTTCAACTGTGACTGTATTTTAGCAAGATAATTATTGTACAGTGTAGAAGAGTTTGTTCTAACTTTATTACGTAAATGCTTGTACAATTGGAGGTCATTGGGATTTTTATGCTTTTTGTACTTTAACCGGTAACTATGTTTCAGCCTTATAGTCTTGATGTGCTCGTGGGTGAACCATACTGGGTAGGAATGATTTTTAGCTTCTCATAAGCACAAAGGGGATCAAAGAAATGATAAAACATGAACATTATAATTAATGTAATAACCATTATTCGGAAGACGTCGGTTAGCAAGTATGTAAATTATCGATAGTTGACGGATATCTCAAGCAGATAAGAATTTTGTGTTTTCTTCGATTGTTTTAGTGTTACAACGGGAAATAATAATGATAGAGTATGTGTAATTTCTAATTAAGAAAAATGAGTATACAAGGTGACAATTTTACGTATTATTACAATATATACAGTATGTGTAATTTTCAATTAAGAAAAATTAATATGTATGTACCGACGATCCCAAACCACAGGTGTGTACGAGCGTTAGTGGAGGGCGGTGCGGTTTAGCCGGTCCACTGCGGGTAATCCGTCATCAAGCGACTATTTAATTGGCTGTTACTACTTAATGTTTGTTATTACTTGTCGCTTTCATTACGAACCCCACCTGAGGATTCTCCTCTGCGAAATAATCAAACACCCTTTCGACAGCGCCTCGTATATCCAACTACACGTATCATACGTTATTTGTCGCCGGCAGAAAGGATTTTTCCGATTATTTGCTCGACAGCGTAGAATCTTCGTGACGTCGATGACGTCCCGTACCACCGACATCATCGGCGGCGACAGGGGGCGGGGTGCGGGGATAGAAGTTAACGTTTACGTTTTAGCACACGCGGATAACCTGAAAATAGATTGTCGATATCAGCGGCCTACTGCGATATATTATACCCCGAGTCAGATACACACAACATGTCGGTTTAGCTAACATAACGAGAGCTTGATATATTCCCGCTTCGCGTGCGCCGTCCAAATCGAATTAGGGTCCTTAAATAAGTGATTATCAAAGTTAGGATGGGCGCACGAGAAAATAACGTAAAATTTAAGTGCGGTGAAAAAGTAAAGCAAGGGTATTTTTAGTTTTGTACCGGGTATTGCGCAACCTTGTATCGGTATTTATGGAAGTTATTCTAGGGTTTGGGATGTATTACGTATGACTACAAATAGAAGTGTACGAAATAGTACATTGAGTATAGTACATATGCAAGGACTGTAGATATTTACAATTTTTTAATTAATTCCAGACAATTGTTTCAGAAGTACGTGGATTTCCACGGACGGCATGAACTCAGAAACGATAAAATGTCTAAACATGCTTCGTTATCTCCATCCTAAATTTATATTGACAAGTGCATTTTTCTTTTTACCGCCTGCTTTGACCTGCTAGAATTCTGTGAATGAAATGTATTTTTACATTCTTTTTTAGTAGTTCCAGGTTTTCAATGTTGATCTTATAGCCGCACGCTGGACGAGTCGACCCTTCCGTAATGTGCAATGTGTTCCTTAAATATAGTTCCAATTACTCTCTTTGTTTGTCCATTATAAACTTTATGATGGAAACACCCAATTTTATAAATGCCGGACCTTTCGTTGAGGGTCGATTTATCCTTAGCAGTACCTCACCGCTTTTGTAATGTATTTTGTTCAGTGAAACATTTTGCTCTTTAACGCTGGAAGGTTACTCTTCATTACTAAGTACATTAAGGTTACTCTTGGTCGAATCTATTTAAGAAAAAAATTCAAACTATTTAAAAAAAAAATTCTAAAGGAACGATTTTGAAAGTAAAAAATAAACAACATTTTTTTTTAGTTAAGCATTTTATTAAACAATAAAGAAAAAATAAAATATAAAAATATTTTTTTCTCTCTTAAAACTCGATTTGAATTTGAATTTTTTTTTTTTGGTCTTTTCAAATTAATTCAAACTTTTTAAAACAACAAAAACTTAAAAGATAAAAATAAAAATAACTTATTTCATATACAGCCTTTAAAGATAATCAGTCAAATAATACAAAAGAAAAAACATTTTTAGTTATTAGCCTTATTTTACGCATGAGACACAAAGTTCAACTTTGTGTTCACCACAGATGCTTTTCTTGCATATATCGCATGCAGGTTTCGTCATTCTGCGTTTGCTATACGGACAAAGGTAACAACTTTCACGCTTTTTTTTGGTCCTTTATCAACATTTTCGACAGCTTCTTGCGGATTAGGTATTATATTTTGAATTTCTTCTTTAATTGAGGTCTGCTAGGTAGGTATCTCGAGTCTGCCTAATAAAAATAAATAGGGAGCCACGAGAGATCCATGAAGATCGTTCAGGTACTGTCGTGGGTTTTTGGGTTTTTGACCTGAAAAATAGACACATTGGCCACCTGTTGGTTTTTCGAGAACACGAGACAATGCTGCACATTTGATCCAAAGTGTGAAGACCGCCTTTTGCCTGATTGTAAAATTCTGTTTTCGGATTTATGGTTCCTTCGTCATCGCAGCTTGATAAAAGATACACAAGTTTATTTGGTTTTGGATTGTAAGATACTAAAGTCAATTCATTGTCGTAACAAAACATGGATGTTCTAGCTCTCCGACCTTTTACATTGCCCATTTCCTTTGGAATTTCTCTCTTGTTTGACCGTAAAGTGCCAACAATATTCAATTTATAGGGTTCCAGTAGCAGTAATTTGGCAAGGGGAACTGATGTGAACCAGTTATCCATTGTAATATTGCGATGCGTTCCATGAACAGTTTCGTCAGCTCTTTTACGTAATGTTCTCTCTGAGAAGTTGCTGTTATAAACGCAAAAAGTCACAGTAAAGTTACTCTTCGTCGTGAACTTCAACTTAAAAAATGAGAGTATCCAGCGTACGTCCGCTCACTGCAAGCTTTCGTCATCAACTGGCGTTGTTGACAAGGAGAGCGTAATTTGGACACACATAAAAGAGTTATATGATAAGGAATGAATGAGAACGAACAGTAATCATCCAAGGTTAAAAATATCGACCGCACCTTTTTCGAAATTCGGTGGAATGGTAGTTTGTTAAACTTTTTATCACGGGTTTCAAATGAACTTAAACTTGTGGAGCTGCGCACATAATGTTTATATTGAAGTCCGATAGACATCCGTAGAAGAGTAACCATTACTCCGCCGTAAACTGACCGTCAGCGAAAGGTCCAGCATTTATAAAATTTGGTGTGGAGGATACAATAAAGTTTATGTTGGACAAACAAAGAGGGCGATTGGAACTTAATGATACGGGCCATAAGATCAACATTGAAAACCTGAAACTACTAAAAAAACATTTATGTATTTATTTCTTTCAGTGTGATCGTTCTCTGGGGTTCACTAATGCCCTCAGTATCATTGTAATGTAGATTCGCTTGTTTCTATAACCCCTTTTATTACTTTATGTTGTTCGTATTTTATCTAAATAAATTAAAATTGTCCCGTTAATATGTTTGACAATATTTTTATGAATCCGACATTCAGATTCATGAATCTCAGCGTCACCCTTCAAACCGCCAAAAATCTCTAACCTCAACATTGGCTCGTATCGTATACGCTTTCTAATCCACACTAATCCTCAACGATGAAATCAACGCCGCTTCCCAAGTTGGTAAACAATCGCGCTACATACAAATACCGCACGCTACAGCATCATCTAGCGGAGGAAAACAAACATCCGCGACAAGTTACAACGCGACGCAGTCTCCCCAAATCGTAAACGAAAGCAGATTTGCAGTTGGGAGGCCGTTGTCATGCTTACTTCTGTGTCTCCGCGCACCCTTTTCTCATTCCCAGAGGGGTTTTGGCAAAGTTTGTTTTTCAAATCTTTTCGTCGGACAGCCCTTCCTGACTCGCGCAGAGGACGATTGGGGCTTATAAATCACTGTGTGGGCGTGCGAGGTAATCCAGAGTTAACTGAAACAAATGACCGTGGAAGATCTACGTGTTGCACTGCTAGTGAAGGATGGGCGTTGCATATGCGCCTTTATGGTGATGGTAGGAGCAGGATTAGAGCAAGCGTTGTTAGATTAAGGGTCGTATGAGATGTATTAGAATGTGTTTCGTGCCTGAAAGAATTGGATAAATTATGGATACAAGATATTGCAATTTATCTGATGTGTTTTTGGTATACACGTGGTAGAATTAGGAAGCAGGAATTATGCCAACTGACACGAGTTGTCCTGAGACTTTATTCTTCTTAATCTTAGGCCTTTGTACCGTTAGGTGTAAGGCTGTTTTATCTTACTTGCACTTTTCCTTGCATAATTTTCTATCCTCGGCTATCTTTCTTATTTCTTTCCATTGTATTCCCTTGTTTTCTGCTGCTTCTCTTATTTTGTCTTCCCACGTTTTTCTGGGTCTTCCTTTTTTCTATTTCCCTGGTACTCGCGTCTCAAATACTCCTTTCGCTATTATCTGTTTTGGCATACGGCACACATGTCCAAATCACCTAGGTTGACCTTTTATTATCTTCTCACTTACAGCTTCTATCTTTAGTTTTAGTCTGTATACATCGTTCTTTATTCTCTCTCTTTTAGTTTTATTTTCTATGCGTCTTAGGAATCTATATATATAAAAAAATATAATAAAGTCCATGTTTCGCTACTGTATAATAATAAAACAACCTAAATAATCAATTATTTCTAATTTCTTTGTTGTTACTCTAATCTACACATTAAAAAAAAATGTGGTGAAATTACCCCCAAAAATAGGAGGTAGCCCAGTTGCCTCCTATTTTTTTGGGTAATTTTACCACTTTTTTTTTTTTAGGGTGTATGTAAGTATCATGAATATTTCTTAACCGAAAACCTTAATATCATAATGTTGTACTTTGCTTCCTGTGTTCACACGACTCACTTGAAAATGAAAGACATACATTTAGCAACGTTGTTGATTGAGGGTGCAGAAAGAACCATCGCACAAAGTTTTTTATTATTAAAGATATTTATTTGAGAATGAGTATTTCAGCAAGATGGAACCGACGGAGTACGACAATTTCTGGATCATCACTTTCGTTCGATCGTTGGATTGCGGACCCACTTGATTTTTGCTGTGGGGGCATCTTAAGTCTAAAGTGTAGGAATGCTTGTAAATCGTTACACCACACTGAGAGAAATAGATTGTACTCTTTAACATAAATATAGTATACTCTAATATATTTTATAGCTCCTATAGGGACAATCATATTTTATATTACCGGTGACAATATCTGTATAGTAAATTTCTGTGAATAGTTTTTATTAACTCGTATAGTAAAGTTGGTGTACTATATTTGTATTATTAATTTGAGCATACATGTTAGTAAATGTGAAAAAAATGTATAGTAGCACTGACTATATTTGATAATAACTGTTAAATTTTTTATTGTACCCAGTATAATGTAATATTTTACTATGTACGATACATGATGCTCATACTTACCATATAGCCTTGTAGTACTTACAATATTATTTTCTACTATAATAATCTAACGTCTCTTAGCATTTAAAATAGTAGATAGTAAACAATAATATAATGGATCATATGCGGGCACTATACAGCGATACTTCCTGTAATTTAAAATATAGTACTACACAAGGTTTTACCCAGTTCATGCATAAGAAAAGTGGAATATTACACAATAAAAACTATAATATTGATTTTATATTTTTATTTGTCCTTAAAACCATTATTACAAAAATCCAACGTCTATTACTTTCATTAACATAACAATCACTAGTAGGTTAGATTTAGGTTAATGTTGTATCAAAGCATAAAGTACCCACTACGAAGTATATGCATATAATATCTATTACTTTCCTTTGAATATATTAATTAACGGTGGAAACCCCCACTCAATTAAAATGTTTTCCACGTTTGCATTCATTTCTGCTTACGATGCACAGAAATCAACGAACGACCAGACAGAAACATGCACCGACACGAATACGTACACCTGTATCACACGTACATAACACGTGTCAGTAATTGTGTCGCGGCAAAACAGCTTATTGGTCGATTCCTTCGGTAAAGATCGACAATGAATAGAGCAAGGGGTGGGAAGAGCGTTACAAACATTTATGTTAGAAATTGAATATGCATCGAATACCTGATAATATCGCAGTCAATCGCAGCGACTATCTATATAATCCACGTCATTATATAGGCTTTCAGCAATAGAGTATATTTATTGTTACATTCATAAGATGTAGATGGTAACATCCAGATTTTGCCTCTTACTATAAGCATGATAAAATGTGGTTATTTTACTCTTAATACGCCACATATTGTCGTTTTGACAATAATTATTTTAGTAATTAACATAAAGAGATTTACGATCTAATTTCTACAATCCATTTTTCTCAGTGCAGTCATTAAAGGGTGTCCCCCTTTCAAATTCTTTATATGGATTGATTTTTAACATTCCCAAACGTCGAAAAAAAACTCACCTCTGCACACGGTACTTTTCAGGATTACCTTAGGAAAAGCGCCTTAAGTGAAAACATTTAACATTCTATTTACCAAGTCATTAAGTGAACGTAAATACGGGAATCGGCTGCGAACTTACCACTCCAGACTTGGAGATTAATATTTGCCGTAATACCACCGCTAATTTTCTTCAACACGGGTGGAGTATCTTCGCATAACGGAGCAAACTTCCCATCGAGTTCGCCGAAGAATAACCGGGCTAAACATGTAACTACGCAGCGGTTGATGTGAAGATAAACCTTAGTAATTCAGATTTGAACGTCGAGAAACGCGTGAGGAGGTGTCGAGGTGTAGTAGGTACTACATAAAAGCAGTAGACAAGTTTAAAGTCTTCGCGCTCGATATATTTCATTTATTTACTGGGCCGAAATTAACGGACGAGAATATGAAGTTTGGATCATTTAAAGCGACGAGTTATCTCTGAAAGAATTCCTCGTGAAATATCCATTCTTTTAAAGGAAATACTATCCTCAGCTAGAACCTACAAATCTGCCTTTTCACTGGATGCATTTAACATTTTTAAAATCTAATTTCTTTATATTATTTATTATTTTTTATTTAGATATGAAATTCTAGCTGAGGATTGTCTAATAATCGATGTTAGTTCTAGAGCAAATTTAACAATAATTAAGAAAATACTTGCAATATATTTCAAATTGAATGAAACTTTTTCTAGTTAATTTAGAAATCCTATAACGTATAGAGAATAAACTTTTATCTTATGCATTTATGTATGAGGACCACCGCTTATAAGACACAGAGTCGTTCATTTCGCCTCTAAAATCAGAGAGGGCCATATATTTTACCTTTTTATAACTGCAGTGAACATTTTTACGGCTCTTCCATATAGACGGGGCACTTTACGATCTATCTAGTCTTTTATTCTCATCATAAATCGAATTTCGATGATGGCAGTCCCTTGCATTCATCACCTGATGAGACGCCTTGGTATAATATATCGTAAATATCTTATCTAAAGTACCCTTGGATTCGCAATCGCATACAAGAAATAGATAACAAAGTCTCGCGCACATATGAAGATGCATATACGTCTGTGTGCAAAACAGCTATTTTGAGATCCACCTTTGCGTAGTCTTTCAAGCAAGATTGCTTAACTAATTTGGAAGGTGATACGGTTAATTTGCGGCCGTTATCGACTTGGTATTTGGAGCGTGAAATTAGATGATTTATCTACAGAAATGACGGTTTAGACTCCATCGCGATTTGCTGGGTATATACAGCGCTTCGATTAAACTTTAATATATTCCAACAGGCTAGTAACACCGAATCACAGGAAAATGCATGCCAAGTTGGACTAACAATATAGAAAGATATACCAGGTGTCCAGCCTAAGATGCAACGGTCCCTAGCCGATTTATTATTGTCTTTTTGAAAAAATGTTTCAAATAAATGTTGCCTGGAATCATATTCAACACATGTTAAAATTAGTTTCAGAAATGGCGGACTTCCGGTTGTACCGGAAGTAGATACTAACTTTATTATTTTAAATGGAACACCCTGTATATTATTGCACTTTTGGATTCCTTGTTAAATTTAAATAACAATACGTTAGGGATACATTGGGGCTAAGTTGTACTGTTTCCGAATTACATGACGTTTTTCGAAAAAAAAATTACATTGCAGTGTCTTCGGTGTTTGGAAATACCTCAGAAAATACGAAAGTTAGAAAGATGCGGTTTCTGTAACATTCACCGAGAACGAAAACCATATCTACTAATTCTTCTCGAGTAAGTAACATCTTTAATTATTATGTTACCAAGCAGTACTCTGAATGTCAGTTCTGACAGTTGGAACCCTAATAACGGTTAGATACCTAGTTTGTTTTTCAGGCTTACTTTGACTTTAAAGATGCCGCTTTAAACATCTCAAGTATCTTTTAGACAATTTTGTTTGTTTCAAATGGTCCTATTGTGTTCTGTTGGTCACTTTCTAAGCATGCCAGTATTATTGCTGCCAGTCCCAAGCCTGGTGAAATGCGAGGGGAAGGTGGCCAAGGGCGGCGCTTCGCAATACGTATCGTGAGAAACAGAAAAATTGCGAATATCTCCAAAACCGTTGGAGATAGACACAATGGTACCCGTATAAAATCGAAAGAAAATTAAATTTTACATCCATTTATGTAAAAATTGCTATACCGTTTAATTAAAAAAAAATCAAGTTATCCACGATCTTAGAGTTCGAAAATTACAGATCCCTATTTAATAACGCTGTAATTTAAACGCAACAATTTTAAAATAAAAGACGTGTGTTATTTTATGGTTAAGCGAAAACCGCATCTTTCTAACTTTCGTATTTCCTGAGGTATTTCCAAACACCGAAGACACTGCAAATGTCATTTTTTTTTTTCGAAAAACGTCATGTAATTCGGAAACGGTCCAACTTAGCCCCAATGTATCCCTAACGTATTGTTATTTAAATTTAACAAGGAATCCAAAAGTGCAATAATATACAGGCTGTTCCATTTAAAATAATAAAGTTAGTATCTACTTCCGGTACAACCGGAAGTCCGCCATTACTGAAACTAATTTTAGCATGTGTAGAATATGATTCGAGGCAACATTTATTTGAAAATTTTTTTCAAAAAGGCAATAATAAATTGGCTAGGAACCGTTGCATCTTAGGTTGGACACCCGGTATTAATTCATCTTACAAAGCAACTACAGACTCAAATCGTATAAAATGGCAGGTACATTGGAGCTGTGCTGATCACAATAAAATCTAGGGTGAAAAAGTTATGTTGACTACTAGAGCCTATAGAAAAACATGGAGGTTAACACTAAACATGATGTATTTGACATATATTACCGTGGCCCATGATCACTGTTATGGTGATGGACAAAAGTGCAGCAGCAAACTGCTATATAATAAGGAATAATATGAGCGATGAGGACTATCCTTATAGCGGCAATGGAACACCTCCAAGAGATCCCGCTTCTCCATTTAGTGATAATGGAGAAGGCAGGAATGGGGCATCTCATATTGCAAGCAATATCAAGTGACAGACATGCAGGATTAGGCCTCAACAATATTACCAATTTGAACGAGATTAGACCACATGGTTTATTAAACATTTGGTTATTTAAACCAAGTCTTTATATCCCTTATGAGATTCCAATCTGGTGTTCATGTTAATTGAGACGGTATATAATTATTACGATTTGTCATACCGAATTTAAATGTAGTATACACCTGACTATTAAATTGTTTAAGCGATATACTATTTATAAACGCTATACAACATAATTTTTTTTATTTGAGTCCGTGACTTCCACATATAAGCAGGCATTGCTTTATACATACATACTTATATTATTATATACTCATAAATGTTTAGAAAACGCACGTTGTCTTAAACTTTTAACAGTACCTACATCGTTGTAATGTATTTGAAATGCTATCGCTTTTAGTGATACAGCATCGTCAGGCGAAAAACTTTAGATGTTAGAAAGCTAATAGCTTTCATATAATAGTCAAATAATAATAATAATAAAAAAAAAACATGGAAATCTAAGTAAAAATTGCGTCATGCACACAGTATCAGAGAGGGTTCACCCGCAGCAGCGCGCAATTTTTACCTAGTTTTCCATGTTTCTTATTGTTATTATTCTATTATTTACTTTCTGCTATCATACTCATTAACCGTAATATAACTAACATTTTTGCCGATACATATTAATTTATAATATACGCGTACAAATAGTGCGCAAACATACATATTAGGAGGTCCCGGACATGACCGACAGATCTCGTCAGATATTATAGTAAAATTGTAACCCTTTATAACTAACGTCAGTTATTCAACACGCAGTAAATGAAATGTTTATCACTGTTTCCTATTATGAGCTAAGAGGCACGACTAAAGCCGGCTGGGGACGAATATTTTATATTTAAAAATATCCTGAGGATATTAAAGAAGATGTTGTTCAAAGTATACGAGCATCATTAATCATTACACACCACCAAATTTTTTTAAATAAATGCACGATACTGTGTATGCACCGTGCATTTATTTAAAATCTACCCAAACGGTAACATATTGCGTCGTTTCACAAGGTGCATGCATCCGCAAAACATGCACTTGTCTGCCGCATCTGCAGTTAAGGTTCTGCATGCCCTATTAACTTACAATAGAAACTTTTAGCATATTTCGAGCGTAAACAAGCAACGTTGTACGTCATTATTGAGGAGAAAAATGCCGTGATGTAATAAGCGGAGGCGACATTCCATGCTAAAGAGGTAATGGAGAAGCCGCGGAGTGAAGTTCTCGCTTTTGAACGTATAATTTCTTGAATCGGGTTTGTTTTTCAAGAATGACATAATTAATTTTCAAATAGTTATTCCTTCTTTTATTTAATTCCTTAGGATATCCTTACTCAAATATTTCCACGCGCAAATTGGACGACAACTGTACGGCCCTTCCCTCCTCCAATTTTATAATTAAAGCCATTGGAATTTTGCCGAAAGCCGTGACAAGTTTTTCCCCTTAATTAGTCGAGTTTTAAAGCGAAAGTTTTAATCGTTAAATTGGACAGCTTTTCCCGAAGATTCCTTTTTTTACAGTGCTGAAGCTAAAACTGACAGGACGTCTAATAAGGGATATTAAACTTTTCGCGCTAAAATGTAACCGAATACAGATATATAACATTAAAAAGAAATATACCTACTTGGACATTTTAAAGGCATTTGAACAAGTTAATGACCATGTGCTAATGTGGAAAATGCATTTCCTAGCTAAAATTATACAAACCTTACTTGTTGAAAAGGAAGTAGTTTGTCAAATTCCGTAGTTTCACATCCAAATTTATTATTCCTATACATAAGGCGTTCGCTAAGAGTCACATTTAGGACCCCTTCTATTCTTAATTTTTATTAATGATCGTGATTCGTTAATTTGAGGTTTTTTGTTTCTGTTAAGGACTGCGAGCTATCACGTAACGTTTCAAAGTGGACTTCTATGCCTTTATTACGTAAGAAACTTAATCATGTTGCCTTTACTTACTTTATATCTGATATTACTTTAAATTTGTTATTTGATCCCAAACTTTTCTTTTCTCATCATACAGTGGATGTGTTGTAGCTCGATGCTTTTAAACTTTATGATTTCATTTATCGCAATTGTAATAAATGAATCTGTTCTACATGGTCTCAAGATTGTGTTAATTTTTGACACAAAATTTCCTATTTTTTTTATCATCTTTGTTTCTAAATAAGTGACTTAATTCAAATACACTAATGCCAAATTGTAGCGGTAAAAACTAACAATGTGATAGGTATAGGTATTTATAATTGGTTGCATTAATTTTCTGCAGTCGTGAGAGGGTATTGTTTGGATATAACCTCATAATTTTAACAGATAGTCGGTTTAGTTAGTTCACATAGTGGTTTGTGCATACGTTGAATAATTTTGGAGTGACGGATGAGTTTGTTGTGAACAAGCTTCGCAATATATTTTGTAACAAATACATCCTTTAATATTAATAATATTCACATTAAAAAATATTTGCAATTCCTACGGAAAATTCCAGTAATGTATAGGGTAAATTTACCAAAAATTAGAAAATATACCTACAGTTTCCTAGTAAATTAAAATAAAAAATAGTACAAAAGAAATATTTCGCCTGCAAGAATTTTGTTGCCACAAAATATACCTATTTCTTAAAATTATTTATTTCGGAATTTATTTAAAATGCATACGTAAAATGTATGTTGCTTATATGGATTCGTTAGTCCCTGAACAGAATTTCTCTCAAAAAATACGAATAGCAAGAAATAACCGATGTTATATACGGTTTTACGAAAGAAAATCCTATTAATCACAATTTACTCTTAAGTAAGATGGATCCTGTGCGAATTACTTGTGTACATGACTT
Organism: Cetonia aurata; assembly: GCA_949128085.1. Taxonomy (NCBI): domain Eukaryota; kingdom Metazoa; phylum Arthropoda; class Insecta; order Coleoptera; family Scarabaeidae; genus Cetonia; species Cetonia aurata. The sequence continues at coordinate 38,211,159 of OX421887.1, read as the reverse complement.
TTAACTTTGTTCACAGCATATCGTAAAAATGAAAAAAAAAATCATCTTTTGTTCCTTCACCTCTATTTTTTGTTCTTATATCCATGATGTATTTTCTTCCATATAAAATTAATGTTAGTGTTTATATATACACCTGCCTGCATCTACGAATCAGCAAAAAGAAAACAATTTCAGTCAATGGCGATCGTAATAAACCCTCTCCATGCGACCCCGATAATCTTGCATTGAAAATTCGATCAATCCCAATTAACTTGGCTTTCGTTCTCTTGAAATAACTCCACCGAGTATTTTCGACAATATGTTCGCCCCCGCAGCAAGATACTGCTATTTAGTGGGTTAGACGTCCAGACAAAATTTAATATTTTAAAAGGGTTCTCGCCAACAGCCGGCGTCGCTACGAGCTCTTTAAGGAAAAGGATGTACGTCACTTTATGGTAAAACTTCGGTAATTTTTAGGAAGCGAGGAAAAGATTTACTCTGGATTTCAAGTACGCAAACTTCGGGTTTTACCAGTAGCTGACGTGCAAGAGACTTTATCTGTTGTTGCTGTTCAAGCTGTCGCACTAGGTTATAGGTACTCGAATCATAGTGCAGATAGGTCGTACTGTAATATTAAAATTAATTAATTTGTTGATTACATTTAGAAATTGTAATTTTAAATGTAATATTTACCAATTTTTTTTTTTTAAATTTAAGGTCCAATCTATAAACACTTTTTTTTACTTTGTTTTCTATTTGCTTTATCAAAATTAAATATGATAGCTATTACATTTCGTTTGATGATTGATCAGATGTGTACATTGAACCAAAAATGGAAAATAACCATAAAAAAGAAATAATTTTCAAACAACTCTGTTATTACACTCAAAAAAATACATAGGGAATTATTGCTATAATATTGTAGTTGAAAAAATGTAGTTATAGTTACTACAATTGTAAAAGCCAGTCCTAATCAGTTCTCGTACGCAACTTACTACATTATTGTGTCTAACATTGTATAGTATATTTTAACAGTGCAACGATATGAATTTGTAATATATTTTTGTTTTAAAGTACTGTACCATGAAATACTACAAATTATTAAAAAATCTATTACAATGTATAAACACTTTGTTCACAATAGTATGCCAAACTTTCTTGTATTAAAGAGTCGAATATAATGTAGTCGAATTTAGTACAATTAGGTTTGAAAATTCCAAATAATGTAACACTTTCAGATATACATTATATTAATTATTGTAGGTATCTAATATACCTATAGGAGTAGGATTAACTTGTTTATTAATATCTGTTTCATCTGAACCTCATTAAATTAGATATCCCAACGCGTTTTTACTATATTGATTATTGATACAAATATAAATTATAATTATAAGCAAACAAAAATGTGTTCTGATCGTCCCAGTGCCAGCAATCATCCCGCTAATACGCCATTTTATTCTAGTCATTAATAAGGCGTACATGGTGGTGGTCGTGTGATTTGTGTGTTATTATGTCGTGTCCTATGGTACTCCATCCATTAGATAATATATACCTTAATGACGATGAAAGCGAAAAGTTATTTACTGAGTTGGGGGTTAGAACCGTTGGTAAGCATTTTTGAAGGTAAGACATTGAAATATATCTTGAATACAACAGTATAGGCGTGTATGTATGTATTTAGCATTAAATTGTTTCTCTTTACCTGTGTAATTACCTATTACTGGTGCTGCTATGTGTCCATATACATACAATTACCTACAGAGGGTGAATGTAATAGGTAATTCTTGGGTTGTCTGGAATCTATTATGTTATAATAACAAATAATTATAATATTATTAATGCACGTTTATTGTTATCATAACCGTACAAGTTCTTTCTATTGTTCATATATCGGTGGCTTTTACACCTTTTACTGATGTGTAATAATTTCCAGACAGTGCCATTTTCTACCTTTCTGTTACATATAGTTGAAATCGCAATCTACAAAACTTAATTTGTATTTATTTCCAGAATATTACTGGCTTGGATGTAGAGCTACAGTGGCGGGCAGAGAATAACGCCGGATTTCAGTTTCCAGTACAAGAGATACCAATAATAGTTGGAAAACTTCTTAACGTCACAGACTCATACGTATGCACTTTATATCAAATATAAAGTAGATACACCATTAAAAGCTGTGGATGCATGTTTTAAAATAATGTTTGCATTGGGTGCCGAGTATCCAATAGAATGCGATCAGGTGACATTTCAGTTTCATTGAAGAAATCAGTAAAAAAAAAATGTTTGTGTTCCAAGTTAGTATCTTTTTCAATAAAAATGTGTTACGTTGAAAATGTTGTCTAATAAATGTATTTTTCAATAAAATTCTTGTTTTTATTCATTTCTAATTCCTTATTGCTTTGCTAAGTACATACATATGTATGTATTTACCAGCGTAATTTTTCAAACACTTCCTATGCTATAGTGATAATCATTACTACAATTTCCAGTAACTTATAGTTTTCATTGTTTACTGCGCAACAGCTTTTTACCTCCAATTCTAGCATTACACAAGTAGAAACGTTCTCAATAAATATATTACGAATCGCCATTTTCTGTGGCAGAGTTTCTCAAGTATTCTTTTACTTAGTGTTATAATTTGTAGCACAACTTACGAGTGCATATTACAAAGTGTTGCATAGTTTAGCGTAAAAATTACAACAACTTTGTAGTTCAGTCTTATTTGTTTTGAGAAATGTCTCGCAGAGAAATTGTATAAAGTATTACAATATTGTAGTAAGCTCTCTTAAAAATAAAATGACCGTACTGACTATATTGTTGCCGCAGATTTTTTTACAAATTATAATACACATTCTTATACACGTTAGACACAATTTTGTGTGACTTTTCATTACAAATTGCGCCTGGTGCATATATTACATGTAATTTGTAACGATATGGAATACAATTGTAACAAAATTTGCAAGTTTTTTTTTTTTGGGTGTAGACTCCGCTTTCTAGTGACCAGCAAAAATAGCGTCCTCACCAACATATTTTAGCACCATTTTATTTTAGATTTATAATTATTTTGTATACCACTGGAGGTTGTCTTTGACTGATATCAGAAAATTGCTAAATTTATACTAAGGAGGATTTCGCTAGCCATTCACCCCTTGAAAAGTGTAAAAACCCATTTTGACGAAACCACTGCATAACAAATGCGAAACTAGATTCTAATTAAAACAGGCCTGACAAGTCGAAAAACGTAATGCATTATTCAACGCCCTAGATTAATTAATTTGTATATAAATGTATTTTCTACAATGAGTACGACACAAAACCCTATCGCTCCTGGCCTGCGAGCTCAAGCGAGGTCGTCGGAAGAAATCAAATGAACTTGTGTTCCGTATTTAATAATATTCCGCGCCAGAATATATAATATCCTGTGAAGTCGTCAGGGCCTTCTTTGTACCCCGATATTTCTCTATTATAACTGATTGCATTCCAGTAATTTACGCAGGAGTAACGCTGCTTTTCTCGCCGTGGCACTCACCCTTGTTCTTAGAGTGCTTACCTTGTAAGGGTCCGTTCCGTCAACTCTGTCTACTGTAGATTCCTTTCAAACGAATAGATTGGTGACGAACTTAAACTCGCGAAGACTGTAATTATTACTGTAGCAAATTCTATTTTGTAGAATAACTGTATTTGCAAGTAAATTAAGACATGAAGTCCTGATTCGGTTACTATATTATATTTTAATGTAGTTAGGTATGTATTTACTTCGTCTTTACAAAAAGAAAAGATTCATTATAAGCCTATACAATATAAGTACGCTCTTCAGCATAAACTGTTATTGTTGAGAATGTAAATTCTCAGACGATGATTTTGAATTTGAAATAAACTTGGATTTTTTATTTATAGATATAAAATATAAATTGTATTGGTTGTAGATAGTTGGCATTTCTGTGAAATTAAATGAGAATATAAATATTTATGATATTACGTAATCCCTTGATACCTAACAATAATAAAGTTTAAAATAAAATCAATTATCCGTACAGAAGATAACGGAAATTATAAATCGTTGGTACTGAAATAGGAACGCCTTCCGCAACAGCCCGGGCAGGCTTCAGAAAAAAAAACAGAAAGATGAACAGCTAAACAAGGCGTCCTTCCTCGAGCTTACCAAAGCTAACCGCATGTAACCAATTAAATTTCTTCGGCTACACCATATAACTATGACGTCAAACCTTACCAAAACATGTAACCATCTTCGCAAGGTAGTTACAAACATTGGTATGTATTGCTGTCTCTCTCTATGTCGTTGCTGTGGGACGGGTTGTTGTCATTTTCCCCATTCTTATGGTTAGAAAACTGTTTACAAAATTCTGTTTTTATTATTAGAAATAGAGCAATTTTATTTTAACAGAAAATGGAATATTTCGTGTTAACCAGAAAATGTTACGCGATTCGGAAAGCACCATTGAGAAATTAAAAAACGGTGGGTGCAGTGTTGCAGTTTGCTTGGTAATTTTAAAATAAAATAAACGATTAGAGATGATCCTAATATATATAATGAATCAAATACAAGGTGGGACGCTTCCAATTAGCCCTTACGATGGGGCATTTAGAAATTAAACGAGCATCTTCAAGCTCAGTGTGACAGCAATGCGAGATCCTTTGAAGAGGATGAAATAGACGAAGGTACATAACTATACATATACAATGTGTTAAATACAAAAAACATTTTTAACATTTCAGTAACAGTAACTGCTATTTGGGAGTCAAAACCTAGACCTACCAAAAATAATGTATGAGGTACTGAAGAATTACTTGTTTCTGGAGTGATATCGCGGAAATGTATAAGAACCGCAAACATAAGATTTACAGCAACAATTTTTCAAATCACAAAGAAAAATTATTTATCATCGGAGTCACTGCGCCTTCTTTTTTCCCTCGCTTTGCCATCTTTCCTAAAACATATACATATCAACTTCGTTCTTTGTGAATGTTTCTCTTGAAGCGACTTATTTTGTTCTTGAAGCACTTCAAACGTTCTATCCTCGTTTGCTTTTTGAACTTGTAAATTTCGATCACTACATTCAACAAGTTTTTGTTTAAATGTCTACTTTTGATGCAGAGCCAGGCTTCTTACGTTCCTTTGTTTTACCTGTTTCGTCTGATTGTTGATCGTCAGTTTCATCAGACTCTGGTATATTAATTATATCCACAAGTTAAAGTTATTTTGTCTTCCGATCGATTCGTCATAGAATTTCTTTTTTTTGTCAGCTCCTATCAGATTCATGTCTCCATACGATGTATCCCTGCTTAGTTTTGCAAACTTTTGCCTACACCTTTCTCTATAAATCCCATACCCCGTTTGTTGTGAATTTATTTCCAAAGAGATGGAGAAACGAAGGCGCATTCACTCCGATGATGAGTAATTTCTGTTTTTCTTTTTGATTTAAAAAAAATTGTTGCTGTACTTTTAGTTTTTATGTAGGTATTTAATTTTTGTTATTTTGGAATTATAATTTAAATTTGTTATTGTTCAGAATGTAATAAGACACCTTATATACATATATATATATATATATAAATTCAAGAGTTTTCTTCAAATCATCTTCTAAAAGCAATGAAAACCATGGCACTAATGCTTGGTGATCGTCAACTGTATTAAGAATATATCCTAAATTATTATTTGGAAAGGTATAGATGATAAGGTCATTTATTATTGTAATTAGAAATTGCTTTCTTTTCAAGATTTCCATCCTTTATAAATTTAAATTTTGGATACAATTCATGCAGTACATAAACATAAGCTATAATTTATTAAAAATGACAGTTGTGTTTTTGCGCTTTGTACGAATTTTGTTGTCGGGCTCCTCGTCGATATGACAAGTGAAAGGTTTCTGAATTTTATATAAATCACAGAAGGTAAAAGAGTTATTTGGAGTGGTCCTGTATAACTGTCTTAAAAAGCTAAACTTGAGTAATGTTAAACGTAAAAAATATTACGTCAGTGATGCAAAACTTGCAGAAATTTTACTATGTCATTCGCACTAATTAATCATAATCACTTACAAAGCATTTCATGCGTAAGGGACTCACTTGTCATTCCCATGAATAACAGATAACATAATCACACTTTCAAAAATTCAGCAGCGGCGAAAAATAACTAACGAACCAATTTGCATATAACACGGCCCTCCATCGTGTCTGCCTCATTTTCCATACAACTATCAACATTTATATCCTACTGGCTGCGCCACGAAATTAATTCAACACTAGTGCCCCAAACTGTATTCCCGAGGCTGCGTTTTTGTTTTTTCATTTCATTGTATAGCATGCGAGAGCTTTACATCGCCACGTGGTTAAGAGAAATGTGGCGAGAAATATACAGTAATTAAAATAGAAATCAATATGCAGATGTGTAAAGTGTAGATGTATGCGTGTGTTTCTGTTGTGTGAAAAATATGGGATACGTGCACATGTCGGCGCAATACTAGTTTTGTAATGCAACGTGTGTACGTACGATGTATTCATGAGACCCTGTATTGGTGGAAGGGCTTTGGCATTCTATATGTGTGAATATTTATCGCGAAATGTGTCGACGACATTCCTGCTGAAAAGCTGTGCGATATAATAGCGCCCGCATTGGTACGCTGAACGGTAATAAATATTTCTGAACGTAGTTAGGGAGAAAAGTAATTTGTTATTTGGAAAAATATAAGGGTGATTCATTAAGTATGGTCACCGGCCATCTGGATACTTATTATTAACAAATAATGAAATTTGTTTTTGATCTGCCGAAATGAAATAAAATGTGCGTCGCTTTCTCCCAGAAAACCAATCCTTGCAATGTCGAAACCCCCACCTCATGCTATTCTAACAATATTTCAAGGATGTTGTCGATCTTTCAGTAGTGTAAACAACCAATAACGCGTCTTTCACTCCAAGAGGTGGGCGCGCCCGCATGGAGAGATTACATAATAATACTAAGGCGAAAAACGTGAAATCTTGAGACACGTCGCTTGTCTGACGTTTCTATAACCGACAGCTGCTTGAATGAGGTTTCCTTTGTGCTTAGAAAATTTATCCCCACGACAACACGAGCGTATCGCGAAGAAATCTTTCTCGCAAATTCATTGTATGTACATTGGAATTTCATACGATTAAGATTAATATGGATTATTCATGGCGCAGTCAGTAGGATTCATTATCAAGTTACAACGGTGATACCCCATTTTCCAATTTGTGATTGAGTCTAATTTCGAAAACGCCGATGTGGTCTTCAATCGAGAAGGATTGTAGTTGGTACCTTTTCTCGACGAAGTCCTAATGAACACGGAGCTGCTCCGATTCAAATTCTTGGAGGGTCTGAGGAATAATTGATGGAAGGGCTTGTAATTCTAACCGGATTTGATCGCTTCCATTTAAATGATAATGCGGCTTACTGAGCTGGAAATCTGGGGTTAAGGTCTATTAGGAATTATCGTTCGAATGTTTCTTGCATTGTTATCTTGATTAGAAACGTTAGCAATCCATTTTTTTTTATATAACGACGGGAAACTAAAGTTAATAAAGCGTTATCTTCTGGGTGCGTCTTCAAATGTACAGGCTGGTGAGAATTGCTTGTCAGAATAGGGCATCTCGGAGAAAAGAAAGAGTGGCCAAGTCTCGATCTCTTTTTTCGAGATATTTTCAATGGCGAAAACGAAAATTAGTTATATTCTTTTGTTTTCGAGTTATAACCAAACATTTAATTATTCGAGTTTTCGAGAATGCCCAATAACTCGCTTGTCTTTAACGATACGAAAAAAACCGTTCTAACATTCTTAAGACACTTTTATGAGTGGAATCGACTACTTAAATCAGATTGTTATCTTATGCACTAATTTTTCGTATAAAGTTGTTTTTTTTAAGTGTAAATCGCAGTAGGCAATAACATAGTTAAACAGAGTGAAAAGAGAAAACTCTTTTCAAAAATATATAGTTTATGTGGTCGATTTCCACCAGTTATCTAATGAAACATAAAAAAAAACTAACTATTTACATTTTTAATTAAAAAAACCATCATCTAGTAGCCTATGACAGGGGAAAGACTGTAAAAAATAGTCGATTTTTTCGTAAAAAAACTAACTATTTACATTTTTAATTAAAAAACCATCATCTAGGAGCCTATGACAGGGGATAGACTGTAAAAAACAGTCGATTTCTTCGTAAAAAAACTAACTATTTACATTTTTAATTAAAAAACCATCATCTAGTAGCCTATGACAGGGGAAAGACTGTAAAAAACAGTCGATTTTTTCGTATTTACATTTTTAATTAAAAAACCATCATCTAGTAGTCTATGACAGGGGAAAGATTGTAAAAAACAGTCGATTTTTTCGTATTTACATTTTTAATTAAAAAACCATCATCTAGTATCCTATGACAGGGGAAAGACTAAAAAACAGTCGATTTTTCGTATTTACATTTTTAATTGAAAAACCATCATCTAGTAGCCTATGACAGAGGAAAGACTGTAAAAAACAGTCGATTTTTTCGTATTTACATTTTTAATTAAAAAACCATTATCTAGTAGCCTATGACAGGGGAAAGACTGTAAAAAACAGTCGGTTTCTTCGTAAAGAACCTAACTATTTACATTTTTAATTAAAAAAACCATCATCTAGTAGCCTATGAAAGCGGAAAGACTGTAAAAAACAGTCGATTTCTTCTGTCAAAGTCAAAGGTTTGCAATGCGTGTTAGGTATAAGTCTAAGAACTGCGCGTGTTAATTTGAAAATTTCATGTTTCTTAATTAATACCGTGTATATGATCTAGGTCCACCCCGTTGTTGAACCTCTTGGTTTTAAATTGTATTTGCTGTTTCACTCCTGCTCTAATTAAAGTATCCATGAAAGCAATCTCCTGTTTGTGAACCTCTTCTTTCTTTCCGCTGTTTAACTTTTCATCGTTCCGAAAACTAAACGATTAGTATTAATGGCAACGTGAATTTTTCATTCAGCCCAGAAGAAGTTCGAATTCTCTTGAGCGCTAAAGACAATACCAACTTCCCCTTAAGGACAATCCACCGCTCACTTTTGAAAACTTAAAACTTTCATAGCTTTTTATTGAAAGTTTCCCTTAGTCAACGCTTTACCGTACATTTACCGTGCTTTTTCTTTTCTGTTCTGCCTCGACTCCTTTGTTCATTTCATCTACTCTATAGGAAACAATAGGCAATAGTAGAAATAAATTACTGCATTAAAACAAAGCTGTTAGAGTTTCGCCAATTCATTCGGGACATTTTAATTCGCTTTTAATAACTAACTTTCGCACATTTTAAAGCACAAATTTTCACCTGCGAACTTGATTAGCTGAAGGTACCCACATCTGAACCGACCCCCACTGACTGAGACGACTGTGCCGTCATAGTAAGGGCAAATATACCGCAGTAAATCTCATCCTACACAGAGTTATGCCACAGGCCAACTTGAGTGTCGTGCCGTATCCAATGAAATATTCATGTCAATTTCGACTTTTATAGGCTACCGTAAACCTATACAGAATTTATTTTTATGTACCTACTACCAGGAACATGACAGCAGCAGAAATTGGGAAAAACGAGGGCGTTCAAAGATAACGAAAGAGTTGCCTTAGATATACGTATGTTGGTGGCAGCTACGTACTTGTGAATAAATAAATACAGCGAATAATCAAAGTAAGGTGAGTTCAAAATGAAATTAATTTAAATGCATTATAAATAGTATTTTAATAAAGAATCTTAATAATTTGTCGCATTTCTGTAAGATTTTAATATAGTTGCGATATTTTTTTCAGTGCGTAAAAAACTGACGTCTCAGAAACGTGAACATGCATAAAAATTTAATAGATCTATAAAAACTGTTGTAAAATCATAAAAACGAATACCTAAACACTTCAATTAACTGCCACAGATGTAATGCAAAAAACACGAAATTAATGGTAAATCATAGAGATGTTGGCATAGGATGAAATTTGAGCATAGCTGTATGTATAAACTCAGTAACATATTTAAGTCAAGTAGAAAAGTAAAAAAAATGCTCAAAAGTAACCTGAAAATTTAGAAGGATTTCGTCAGAGGATTACTGCAACCTGCTGTGGAATTCAAAGAGATATTTTTGAAAATGTACGCTACACTTTTGGACAACGGCTAATATACCATTGTTTAGCACACAACGGAAAATATTAAACAAATTGATCAATTTCAACAAACTAAACGCCAAAATGTAGCGTCTCAAAAGACCATTGAGACCTCGATGATACTTCTTACCTGTTTCCGGAAATATTTCATAAATTTAGAGCGGGCAGTTTTCAAATGTATATCCTGTGTGATCGTTGGGTCGGTAATAAAATTCTGCATAGGCATGAATCGTGTAGTTCTAATTCTAGATTGACTTAAGAACTGTCGCGCTACTATTCGTCTGCACACTTCGCGTAAATTCCTTTGAAACAACTCGTGGCAAGCCTCTGTCTAGTACAATAAGATGTTGTTACATAGCGGGTGGGATTTTGAGACTCCTCACGGTGTAAGTAATGTAATGGAAGCTGCGGGGTTTATAGTGATTAGAGTATATTACACTAAAGTAAGCAGGACAGTACAGTTAATGAAAGATGAAAACCTAGACAAGGAACACGATATATAATAGGTCAAATGTAAAATTTAATAACGATATAACAAGTAATTAGAATCCCCAAGGATCTTCTTTTTGTTAGAATTTATTCATCAATGCTAACGTTACACTAGCATCATTTGCATTTCATACCTGGATTCATTCCTAATTTTACATGTTTATTATACCCAATAAATCACCGCTCTGCATCCCTTCCTCCCATACTCTAAACCATAAGATTAGGTCGTAATTCAAGCGTCGAATCGTTTGCCGAACTTGGGAATTACCTAGGTCCTAGCAATAATATTTGGACAAGATCCTGTAATAAATTCTCTCCCTTCTCTGACTGGCAATCTCATCAAATCCCACCTCTATAGGCTCTACCAGGAAGCGTGAAAATCATACCTACAGTGGCTTATCGAAGCGATCTCTCGTCGTCGAAATCGAGTTGAAACAGAATTGGGAATATTTTAATTTTGGTCGACTGTATTGCTGGATCGTTGCATGAATTCATCGATATCAATAATGTTAGTACCTGCTAAAACGACAATGTGATTTGAAGGATTATTAATAGGTGGCGTCTAGTTCGATGGATTATTCAAAAGGGGAAAATATGAGTTGAATCTGTAGTCGAATGCAAAAGAAAGTACAGATAAAATTTTCTGTAATTGTTTTCATCAAAAATATTATTGTATAGTAATATAGAGATAAGAACTAAAGAACATATGTAAAAAACAAGGATATATACAACTGACAGGACACAAACTGACATTAATAATGTTATCTTATTATAGAAGAATGCAGAAAAACTTGAGTGTACGGGAATCGATCTTCATGAAAAAGTTGAAACCGATTTCATATATTTGTGCAGTAGCATTTTGGAATTGTTATTTTAATCTTTATCTATTGCTTCACTAGTTCTAATCACATTAATTCAGCTGGACACTTCCGATCTACTTTTTTTTCGCAGCGGAATATAGCACAAGTAATTAGCAGAAACCTTGAAGGGAGATCGAAAATATCGCCCGCATGCAATTTTCAGATTTAATCCAACGCAAATCATAAATTTTTCTATTACGTACACCATTGCCACGCGACTTTGCGTTCTGCTCTTCGCGTAATTTTCTGATTCAATTTCACTCTGACACGGTCTTCATTTCCCGAAGGTGCGATTAACAAGTCTAGATTAAAATATCTTGGTTTTAGCACGGTGCAAGTCGCCTGACCCGCTACTGCATCGGTACCTGCGAGCAGGGATGTTAAATTTGCATATTCATAATTATCGTAGCGTTATAGACTATCTACAGTATTTTTATATACTTATAAACTTAATTAAAACATTTGTTGCACTTCAAAAGCGTAATTTCATATTTGTACCGATTCTCTTTTATCCCCATGTATAGTTGTCATATGGTATTATTTTCGATTCTAAAAATAGCATCTGCGCATACCTCCGAATATCAGTCTCTCATTCGTCAACCAATGACTTGCTGGCATTCAATTGCCACGCACCCCACTCTGATTGGGCGTTCGTCGTCACGTTGTCGTAAGGGGGGCTTGTTGTCATACCGAGGCTATATAAGGACTCTGCAGTTCTCCCGCGTAAGTTTTTCTCATCCCCGATGCCAGATCGACGTTTGATCACCGATAAAAAGCAACCATTTCTACCCCTACCGTTGTCTTATGGCATAATCCTTGTGCTGATTTTTTGGAGCAGGAATGTCATTTTAATCTATTCGTAATTCTAGAAATTAACTTTCTTGAATTTTAAGTTTTAACATTTGTTTCCGTGTCGGATGTAGATGTTCGCATCATTATCAAATTAATGAATGTTTTAAATTATCAAGTCCGACGATTGTTCCTGCAACATTTTTATTTTATTTTACCTCCATTTGAACTGAACTATCCATAATATTTAATTGTGATTAAATTTACCTGAAGCCCTATTCTGAAGATATCCCAGGAATATCCTATTCCAGCCAGAAGTTCCTTTCCATTTGCGGCCATACTATTGGATCCCGACTTGATGGACAATTGTGTGGATTTGAATGTTTCTTAGATATTTATCTTTCCACAAGAAATAACAAACTCCCTATGTAAATTATAGTTTTAATATAAATTTTACTATCAAATACTCCATTGTATTAACGTTAGTTAAATCACGTTAAATATAACTCCAGAAATGTTGCGAAAGCATTTAAAGCAAGATTAATAAAGTAAAATCCAAAAATTCGTGAAATAACATCCGAGCAACACTATCAGCTATACCCATCAAAGGATCGAACCACATCACTGCCTTATCTGATCCCCTTAATACATCTCAAAGGACTAAACCTCCGGGCGATGTAAAACCAACTTATTTATCCGTTTCGACAAGGTACCGTGAGCACGGTTGTCCGCAGGATTACCCCGTCGGGCGTTACCTAAGTAATTATCCTAATAATCTCATGAACTATTTAGGCGGAATGACCTCCATTACCCTGTCCAGCCTCGCGGACTTTGATTAACATAATTCGGGTAGATGACAGCACCGCGGTGTGACCTACATATCACCCGGAACTTGTCCGAACTATGCTCCAATCGATTATTTTGTCGCTGTCTGTCGTCAAGTTGTTCGGCTAATTAAATAGTTAATTAAGTGAAGTTATCCGCTGTCCCCAACAAGCAATTCATTGCAAGCTTGTACCTACATACGTATATTATATATGCGACTGCTTCATAGGACGAGTGTACGTATATTGGATGTCCATGTGGGATAGTTTGACTTAATGAAACTTTGTTGGTAATTTGTAGTTTAGTCAAGAATGTCTTTGAAATATACAATATACATATTTGCCCCCTTGGCAACCGACGCGACGTTTTGATCGAAAATCAACATAAAATGGTAGACTGTCTAACCAAGTTAAAGAGACACTTTTTGCTATGATTTAATATATCTAAATTCGACTATCTGCTGCTCAAGATGAGGAAATGTAGCGAATCAACTCTTTCTGCTAAATTGCCGTGGTCAATCCAATAAGGAAGATTCTACAGTAAATAGTCAAGTCCTCGCTCTCATTTATAAATCAGCTGATGTCGATATAAAAGGACAGCAAGGTATTTATGTATAAAGCAACTCTGTAATTACAGAGAATTGTAATACACAAATTGAAAGTTCTTCACAAATCACAATATGCCCAAAACTGACAGACACACGTGAATTGCTGATGAGATCCAACAAAATGAATCTAGAGTCATGTTATATATAAGGCTCTGGCACTATCGAGTGCATGGGAACTGTTTTTTCGCTTCATCGATAAAAAGAATCAACAAATCATTGATTTTAGCAAAAATTATTGATAGAAATGCAATACGTGCGGGAAAATCAGCCAGAAGAAGCGCCTTCCCTAGGAATCTCGCAAACAGTTCCATTACTGACATTCACAGTATTTGCAATTTTTCAGGTGGTTCAGAAGTATCTCAATCTTCCTCTATCATATTCAACACCGTCTCTTCCAAGTCCACCGTTCTTACTGTGATTGGTCCTCCTAATTCTCCACTTCTCTTCAATGTGCCCGTTTCATGAAGATGAAAATGAATACTTTTGAAATTTTAAAAAACACACCTAGCTGTGCACATCTCCCACTGCTTCGCTTCTGTAGTAGAATAGGGGGGAAATCGAGAATATCCGCGACCGCCAAACTCAGCCAGAGACGGTCGTTCAGGTCAATAGCGGTATTTAAAATGTGCGAAAAAGTGGAGGGCGCCACCCACCTATACATCACGGATACCTTAAAAAAACCTTGTTCGTGGGGATAAAGGTCGAAATTACGCCGTATTGAACAGGAAGGAACTCCAAATGTTAGGGTGAAGGAAAATACAAAAAAAAAAAACGCAAAATAATAATAAAACCAAAATTATTAAACAACGTCTTTGCAATAAGCAAAAAAAAAAAGAACCTATCACGGTAATCTTAATTAGGTATTATATTATATTAGGCATAGAATTTCGAAAGGTGTAGGCGGTATTTTTAAAGGGCACAATTCGGACACATGTTTCACCTGGCGAATCGCATTAAGAAACCTTCCATAGGTAACCCGAATCACAGATAAAGATCCAGCATTTGAGAAATTGGATGCGGGGACTGCAATAAAATCTATATTGGACAGATGTAACGTGCAATCGGATCCAGATTTACGGGACCACATTATCACTATGAATCATCTAGTGTTGCACAACGCATAAATGATACCGGGCATAAAATTAATATTGAAAATGCTTGAACTAACTTTGATTTTTCTTAGAATAAATTAATAAATTAATTGGGTAAACATTATAAAAATAAACAATATTTACAGATCAATTTAATCCGATAAGAAAATTCCAATCACGTCTTAAATGAATTACACCTAACGATTTTCAATTATCTATACTACAAAGACCAATTTTATACAATCAACCCCCACCTCGTCTTCCTAATCACTCGAAACAAAAAAGACGTAACAAACACAAACGAACCGCTATAAGAAACGAGTCCACCACCGCCGACCGCCGCAAAACCAGTCAAACTTAATTACAATAGCTATATACGGAACTGCCGAATCCCTCGTTAAACAGTGTTTTAATTGATTCCGAACTTAGTACCGCGCCGTCCATAGAACGGGAACGGGATACCGTCCGACTCAAAGACGGGAAGATAGTTCGAATCGAATTAGTCGTGCTCCGTCGTGCCGGTAGGGGGGTGGCGCCATCCGCCCCGGAGAACATAATTTACCATTCGATGTCACGGACGAATTGGTTTCGCGATCTGAGGATCTCCGAATCGCAAATGGAACCTGCTGATCTGGCGTAAATACGGAATCGAGTGCCATTCTGATTGACGTTAGGAGATATTCGCTTTCGAAACGCTGCGCTGGATCGTAGGAACGGTTATCTTGTCAAAAACAGTACTTTAGTAAAGCGATTATTATAATTGACGTAGCGGTGTTATAATGATGAGATGTGTTAGGAGTTTGGCGCCTGATAGGAGATCGTAGGAGAGTTAGATGGTCGTTAAAACAGATAGATTAAGCTTCAGGGGGTATTTAAGTTTAGTTTAGGTAGTAACTTGTTGAATTCGTTAAGCGGTAAATAGCGTAGTTGAGGCATATATTTGTAACATATTTCCAGTTGATAGGCATAAGTACAATAGTATCTCTGGGAGGTGCATCTTTGAAAGTGTAATCTAATTAGAATTAGGTTAACCCGCTAATTGGTTTGACTCATACAACTTATTCTGTTTAGATTGCTTCATATTTTAACATAATAACTTCGGTAGCCCTTATAGGAGATACAAGCACCTCATATTAATCACTCAAAACCAGGCAAAACAGGACAGGATAGTGCAAAATCTCTGAGACCAATAAGTCTGACGTTATTTATGCTAAAGACTACAAAAACTGCATAAACAGGCACATAAGCGATGATGTATTACCATGTCGACCGATAACTAGTGTTTATACTGCGTGCAATGGAGTTCCTCAGTGATCAAACCTTGGCCCTCTTTTATTCGTGATTTTTATAAATGACGTATGCGATCATTTCTATGTTGAATATGAACTGTATGCGGATGACCTTAAACTTTTTTCTGTAGTTGATGGTATTGAGTATTGTCATACATTACAGTGTAATGTCACGAAGATTAATGAATGGTGCTCTAGTAATCGTTTTTCTCTCAATATTGAGAAATGTAAAACTATGACTTTTACACGTAAGAGTAATGTAATTCTGTATGAATATAACATCAGTGGCACGCTTATCGGGAGAGTAGATTTATACCTTAATAGATATGGGGTGTATCCCAACTACAATATTTCTTCTAATGTATTGATTGAAGAATTTAATTTTAGTACTCTTAGTAATAGGAGAAAACTGAATTATCTATTTAAACATGTTCATTGCTTAATTAATAAAAAAAAAATAACAGTCAATAGACTGCTCTCGCGAAGTAAACATCATAGCGACAAAGGGATTACTGTTTTGGAATACTTTCCAATAAATACAACCTATTCTTTATACACTGTTATGGAGTTGTATACCTCCTCATAAAAGATTTTGAAATTTTATGTAATGTATCATTCCAAGAAAATAAACCTCCAATAGATAATCATTACAATAAATAAATAATAACATGTGTTAAATAAACTCAGCCACCAAAACGAAATAAAAAAGGATTCCCATAAAGTAAACTGAAAACTAGATTCTACATGTAAAAGGAAATATAGAAGATTTTATATAAAAAAAACAAAAACTCGATGAAAACATTCCTCAAAGAAAATTAAGATAATAAAAAGGAATTTTTTAAAAATTAATAAAGCCCCTAATGTATAAATTGTTCAAGTAAATCGCACCTTCTTTCCTGGGAATACCCAAGCCTATGATAAATATCTTCCCGAACATGGAAAAGCATCTCGGCTGTTATAGTGGCGTAATTTTTCGTCGTAGCTCGTCAAGATTATGAGCGCGAGCATGTTCATAACTATCAAGTTTTTGTTTAATGTATCCCCAGAAAAAAAAACAACTACGGCCGTTAAGTCTGGACATCCATGCGGCTATGCAATTGGGGTTTTCGTGCCTATAAGTTTTTCAGCAACATCGATGTTTAGGGCATGCAGTGCTGCTATGATTTCATTTTGCAATAAAACTAAATATTTGGCAGCTGTTAGAGTACCATCAATAAAAAATGGACCAGTCATATTATTTCCCAAAATACCCGCTCACATGTTTAATTTTTTGGGGTATTGAGTACGAAGACGAAGCGAAAGGTGCTTATTTGTGGTTGACCAATATCTAGTGGCTGCTGAACCGGGTGGTGACCGTGCAAATAAAATGACGGCTCGTCTGTAAAAAGATCCATATTTATTGCAGAATGAGATAGTATTACAGCAAGATGGAGCCGCCTCCACATTACGCTGCCGGAGTACGACAATTTCTGGATCATCACTTTCGCGATCGTTGAATTGGCCTATAGAATAGCCTACCAGATCGTCGGATCTTGCACCACTCTTTTCTCTGGGTGCATCTTAACTCTAAGATGTACACCACGCGTTCAGCTTCCTTACAAAAGTTAGAGTTATTTAAGGTGGCTTATTTCAATTGAAACCCTCTGTATGTTAAAAAACGAATTACAAATCAATTTTATATTTTTGCAAACGGGTAGGGAGATATATATATATACACCGTATATGATTACCGCGCGCAGTTGATTCGGGAAAATATTAGCAACGACATATACGTTTCCAACCCAGCAATTTAGCGACGCATTAGCAGAAGCGAGGGAAACATGTATGCCCCTGGTACATATACGAAACTAGAGCAGTGCCATTAGAAGTTTTATCAAGCGTAACTAATATCTGTACTGTCGCATATTATATATATACGAATATTGTACACTGAAGCAATAAAATAACCGCGGTGCTTGTTAGAAAGCTGATGTGAATTTGATTTTAGCGGGATACATTATAACTATGAATTTTTAGGGAATCGGAAACGAAAATACAGGGCTCGGTTTTATTGATCTTTTGCCGCCAGCGGAAAATGCGTATCTAAATCCTTTTTAATTCTTATATTCAATAGAGTCATCTGTTTACCATATATCGCGCAAAAATTATATTCATGTCACAGTGGCGGCTCGTCAGGGGAGGCTACGGAGGCTAAGCCTTCCCTATTATTTCTAATAAAATAAGTAGCGTTTATTATGTATTAAAATACTGTTTAAGCATCGGTTATATAGTGAAATAAGGCAATTTTGCAAAAACAATATAATCAATAGTGTATTTATTCATTGCTTAATTTAAAAATGCAAACAAATTTCCAATAATGCGCGAAATTTTACTGTACGCACTATAATAGCAAGCGAGGAAGCTAGCCACAGATTTGGCTCCGCGCCGATGATTAATGCCATGGCTAAAAGCAATGCGTCTCCATAAGTGCACGTGCACTTTATACGGTGAATACCTATGGTTGGAGGCTTGCCGCTGCGGTGAGATCCTACCCGATCGGCATGTTATTGTGCGTTATCGGTCGTAAAACGTTGCTACGCAACTGCCCAGCTGAAGATTTATTTAACCTTTTATCAAATAACAACGAAAAATATAATTTTAAAAAAAAAATTAGTCGCTTAAACATATGATGGTGCATCTGTCATGGCAGGGCATTTAAATGGTTTACAAAGTAAAATAGAAACAATTGCATCTCCTTTTTGTACATTGTCATGCTCATGCCTTCAATTTAGTTTTGAGTAAAGCTTGTAATATAAACAAAGAATCTACAATTTTCTTTACTAATTTAATTGTGATAGTTTTTAGAGTTTATTTTTGGTTTATTATTACGTTTATCAAGAGTTTATTTTTAAGTTTTTATTACCTTTTTACCTATCACCTCATCCATTTTCCTATCCAGGCAAGATTTCACTCGCACCTCTACGTGATTCTTGCTAGACAATAAATTATATTTTATTTTAATCTATTTTTGTTTCAATTTTTATTCTACAGTGACAATGCTACAATAATAACTATAAAAATATAATTTATTGACCGAGAAGGGTCACTTAGGCTACAGTAGCCTCCCTTGAACAAAACGTCACGAGTCGCCACTGTCATGTCACCTTTCCAACAATCTGAAGAATGATCTATCTTGCTAAAATTGAAAATTCACATGTTCGAGCATTTCTCATAAAACTATAACATGAAAAATAAATTGAATCATAAGTGGTTACGACACTGTACGATAGGGACGAGTTAATATAAAAATAGTCACAATAATGGATCCTTGAGCATCAATTAAACGACATATAAAGTACAATTATTCTTCCCGGATGTAGAAAAACATGAACCGTTACTTACCAAGTAGCTTATTCAGACAAACAAGCCTATTAATGATATATACCAATTTTGACAATTGCAAAATACATAATTGAATACACGAATTAATAGAAAATGAACGTAATAATGAAGGAGATAAAAGTACTTGGGATATTTAATATATAAAAAAAAGTCTACATCACTCAATTTCATGGTTCTCTTCTTTTCTATAAACTCCCTTTGTAACGCTGTGTCCTCTCTTCCGTATTTTTGTCGTATCGCAAATAAAAAATAGTGGTGAATGCACGCATCGCATTAAAAAAAAAAAGTTTGCATTACGAAGAAAGAAAGGAAACAAAAAGTTTGTGGCGTGCAAAATTTGAACACAAAATGTACTAACACATTTGCGGTACATTACTTTCGCACCTTATGGGTCGTAACAAAACGGTTTTGCCATTACCCAACGAATTGGAACGGGCATTTTTTCGTGTTATAGTCTACAACCTGAATTACCATTCCCGATTTCCGTTTATGTATGCAACACCGATGCAGGAAAAATATGAAATACACGTGTATAGGCGGGATATACATATTAGGTGCATGTGACGCTTATTGGATTGGATCTGACACCCCAAAGGCACCCGCTCATACAACCCAATCCAATCCGCTCTGATTGATGAGAATGAAAAATGTATTATGTACCGCAATTTTTCAGACGAGTGAAAAGATCTATTCGGATCTATGCATGTGCCATTTATCGTCGTATAATTTATTACAGGTACTCTACAGTATTAAAATATTAAGTGTGAAATTAAATACACGCGCGGAAATAACGTATTAATATATTCAAATTCAAATTCAAATTCCTTTATTAATCCTCTAGACTACAGTGTAGTATGGGACAAGTCAGTAATATCAATAGATACAAATATATATATGCATAAAAGTTAAAAATTAACAATTACATAGATTTGTGTTTAAATACAAAAGTAAAATTAATAAACATACGATTCCAACTCGGTTGATCGCAAGATAAAAACTTACTAAATGAATAATAACATGTTTTAACTGTAGATATGAATTTAGTTGATGTTATAGTTTTGGTATTTTCTGCCAATTTGTTATAAGCTTTTATAGCTGAAAAGCAAGGACGTTTTCATAAAAGTACAGTCTGTGAGAATCTCTAGTATAGAGGAGCCCCGCGTATTATACGAATGGTAAGTATTTACATTTGCTATGTCTTTTAATAAAAACTAATAAAAACTAATAATGCTCCATGCATATATAAATATGTGGGCAAAGTAAATACACAAAAAATAACAATAAACACAAAAACTACAGGGTACATGAATTAAAATACTCGTCTAGAGAATATATACATCTTTCCAATAGGAATGCTGCGGAATATATGCATGGCAGGCATTGGCATGATATTCCATTTTCTAAAATAAGGTTTACATGATTCCCTACACTCTAAAAAATGGGTGTAATTTTACCCATGAGTTACAGTAAAATTACATGCATTAACAAAGCAAATTCACATCGATATTTGGTGTACTTTACAAATTCCTCGTTATTTGAAGGAATTTTAAGACGTAAACCTGTCTCGATGTAAAATTAGGCAAAATGTCAAGAAATTTTCCATGAAAACCTAAAGTTTAAGACTTGCACGGAAATTTCCTTGAGTTTTGGAGTAGAATTACAAGCGCCATAGGTAATATTATCGCCAAATAATTTTTTACAGTTTTAAAATACCGAGTGATGTAATATTACATCAGTAAAATTAAAATATTTATACTTATTTGTCGTTTGTGTTTCCAATGCCGAAGATATCGAGGTTTTTTTTTCTAAATTTTTTCAAAAAATGGATTCATGTCCTTAGTCACAATTCACAGTAAAACAAAAGCATTTTCAAAGAAAATACTTACCTATAGAGTTAATTGCAGCCATGCAACGAATAATACGTTTCTGGGCCAAAAACACATTTCGCGCGGCTGGTGATGCACCCCAGACAGTAATACCGTATGAGAGTCTGCTGTGGATATTAGCATAATAAAAAGATTTAGGATCAATTATAGCCCTAAGATTGCGTATTCGGTAACAGCTACAATTTAATTTACTTATAATTTTTTGACAATGAGCACTCCAAGATAATGTCTCGTCCATAGTCATACCCAAAAAATTTATTTCATTGACTCGTTCAATTTCATTATTTTGTGAAGATATATTGAAATCAAGTTGTGTTGTATTTTGAATAGTATGGAAAATTACATATTTTGTTTTGTTACTATTTAAATACAGTTTGTTGTCAGTAAACCATGTTGTCATATCTTTCAAAGCTGCATTTGACTGATTTTCCATTTCTAAGATATTTTTACTTGATACAATAGCACTAGTATCATCAGCATACATGATTATTTTATAATTAACCAGAAAGTCAACGATGTCATTTATAAAAATCAAGAAAAGTACAGGACCCGAAACACTACCCTGGGGCACTCCTTTTTCAACAGGTAAAACAAAAGATTTAAAATTATTTATGCAGCAATCTGTTTTATGCCGAATCTTTACCAATTGGAGCCTACCACGCAAATATGATTTAAACCATTGTGCTACTACACCCCTAATTCCATACCATTCAAGTTTGGTTAACAAAATATCATGATCAACACAGTCGAAGGCTCTACTAAGGTCACGGATAGGGGTGTGATGTCGATAGGTATAATGTTCACTTATGTTTGCAGTTATATGTAGCCCAATAATTGGGGATTGTAAAAAAAAAATATTTCAGCAAACTCAAAAACTATTTTAAATACTGTACAAATGAAAGTATTCAGCCTTAAAAAAAAACAATATTTTACTTACCCAATTTTTTTTTTTTACCAAACGACAACATTTACTATAACGTGCTATAACGTTTCGATGACATAGTTATATCACGGATACCTGTAATCACGATACACAGTTTTCTGAGCTTATACTACCACCAACAGAGGGTAGTTCACCAATAAATGAAAAATGTCACTTTTGTATCAAGTCACCCTGGAGTTTCAAGTCACCCGAAATGACGGTATTAAATCAAGGAGAGTTAGATTTGGGAAATGATTATTTTAATAATAAACTAACTGTAATAAAGAGCACTTCCAAAAGAGAAACTACATTCTATACGTCCTGATAACTTTTTACTCCACAGTGTAAAAGCGGTACTCTTATTATTCGGATATTTATTAACTTACTCTGTACACGCTAACCCTATTTCTTAAGCCTATATAGCGTGTTGATAAAGTAAAGTGTATTAACAGCCCTTTTCGAAACCGAAGGAATATTTCTTATGAATAAACATTTTACTAGAGTTTCCGCAAGAGATTGTTGCGCACGACACGCTGCAAGGGTGTTAACCCCGCAGTCTAGTGACCGGCCAGAGGGTATGCAACAGAGTGTTAGCACCCTCTGAGGGGGGTGAAATTGAAGCGATGGAGGAATATACAGTCTGTTCGAAGAGGGCTCGTGACTCAATAAATAGAATATCTCTTGTGTATAATATGCTCTATATAAAGCAAATTGCGGACATATTTCATCATACTAAAATACGAGATGAATTATCGATTAAATATACAGGCTGGTTCCAATCATCGTTGGAATCTCGAAATGGTTGAATCAGACGTTTGTTCAGTGTTGTCAATATTCTTATTTGAAAAACCATTACCAAAAACTCCCAAACAAAAACTTTCAGCATTCAACTAGTAATAATTCCCAATATTTTGCTAACCGACCGTTTATACGAAAGACTATATGCATTGGAGAATTCTGAAAATTTCGTAGCATACTAAAGCCGTTGTGTGCTGTTGAAATAAAATATTTTTAATAATCTGACGCTTCCGGTTATACCGGAAGTGACTGTCAACTTTGTTATTTTAAATGAAACACCCTATATATTATTACATTTTTTAATTCTTCGTTCAATTTTAAAGTAAGTTTGATAAAACAACTATGTTATTATTTTCAACCGTTTTTGAAATATTTGCATTTTTGTTAAATTTTTGACAGATGGGCGATTGCATCTGAACTTCTGTAACTAATATATGAAAGAGTATGCATTGGAAAATTCTGAAAATTTCGCAGCATACTAAAGCCGTTGTGGGCTGTTGAAATAAAATATTTTTAATAATCTGACGCTTCCAGTTATACCGGAAGTGACTGTCAACTTTGTTATTTTAAATGAAACACCCTATATATTATTACATTTTTTAATTCTCCGTTCAATTTTAAAGTAAGTTTGATAAAACAACTATGTTATTATTTTCAACCGTTTTTGAAATATTTGCATTTTTGTTAAATTTTTGACAGATGGGCGATTGCATCTGCAGTTCTGTAACTAATATATGAAAGAGTATGCATTGGAAAATTCTGAAAATTTCGCAGCATACTAAAGCCGTTGTGGGCTGTTGAAATAAAATATTTTTAATAATCTGACGCTTCCGGTTATACCGGAAGTAACTGTCAACTTTGTTATTTTAAATGAAACACCCTATATATTATTACATTTTGTAATTCCCCGTTCAATTTTAAAGTAAGTTTGATAAAACAACTATGTTGTTATTTTCAACCGTTTTTGAAATATTTGCATTTTTGTTAAATTTTTGACAGATGGGCGATTGCATCTGAACTTCTGTAACTAATATATGAAAGAGTATGCATTGGAAAATTCTGAAAATTTCGCAGCATACTAAAGCCGTTGTGTGCTGTTGAAATAAAATATTTTTAATAATCTGACGCTTCCGGTTATACCGGAAGTAACTGTCAACTTTGTTATTTTAAATGAAACACCCTATATATTATTACATTTTGTAATTCCCCGTTCAATTTTAAAGTAAGTTTGATAAAACAACTATGTTGTTATTTTCAACCGTTTTTGAAATATTTGCATTTTTGTTAAATTTTTGACAGATGGGCGATTGCATCTGAACTTCTGTAACTAATATATGAAAGAGTATGCATTGGAAAATTCTGAAAATTTCGCAGCATACTAAAGCCGTTGTGTGCTGTTGAAATAAAATATTTTTAATAATCTGACGCTTCCGGTTATACCGGAAGTAACTGTCAACTTTGTTATTTTAAATGAAACACCCTATATATTATTACATTTTTTAATTCCCCGTTCAATTTTAAAGTAAGTTTGATAAAACAACTATGTTGTTATTTTCAACTGTTTTTGAAATATTTGCAGTTTTGTTAAATTTTTGACAGATGGGCGATTGCATCTCAACTTCTCTGTAACTCTAAAAATATTTAACTTGGAAAATTGAAATTTTGCAGAACTGTTGACCGTATAGGATAGCATCCGAAACCGAATCATTTGAATGATCATTCGAATGATGATTATCCGGTCTTTGAAATAAATCGGTTGTTCCCAACACTAGTAGATACCCTAATAAATCTTATATTATCTAAATATATACATATATATATATAAATGTCAAAATAGTGAGTAGTTTTGATAAATGTCGACGTTTGCTTACAAGGGTCACGTTTAAAGAGCTCCTCACTGTACCTGTCAAATTTCTTTGTGTGCAATTTCCGTATCCAGCCGTTCTTTACTTAATATTTAGAAACGCAATTTTTATAAAGGCGTGACCAAGTTTTCAACTTCGTGTATTCTACGATAAGTGAACGTTAGAGGGCGCTGTTCGTTTAATAAATCATCCAGATCTCCAGGCAGGAGGAGGGCCTACACTTATCACGATGCCTGATGAGATTATGCAATATAGTTTTTCGTTGTTTTTCGTCAGGGGGTATACACCTCGAATTTTTGTGCTGATAAATCATAGGTACTGGAAATTTAGGCCAATTTCAACTTGAACACGCAACGTTATACACGGACAATAATAAAGTAAGTTCTATTGGTGTAAACATGCAGCATTATGCATTATGATTTATCATTTTATTTCTTTGAAAAGCGGAATTTTTCACAAGGAATTATA
This sequence comes from Cetonia aurata, assembly GCA_949128085.1. Lineage (NCBI taxonomy): Eukaryota > Metazoa > Arthropoda > Insecta > Coleoptera > Scarabaeidae > Cetonia > Cetonia aurata. The sequence continues at coordinate 38,185,755 of OX421887.1, read as the reverse complement.
TTTCATCCTGAGATTAATAACCACCGTAATATGACGTTTCTCAAATGACATTTAAAATAGCTTAATTTACATATTACAAATCTCAATTAATCCCTTTCACTATAAACTTCAGGATGAACCGCCCCTTTTGTAATTTTATCCTTCCCTAAAGAAGGATTAAATAAATTAAAACCTAAATTTCTTGAGCATTTTAAGATGACCCAGTTTTTCTTTTGTTCTCAAATATACGACAAAATAAACTCTAAAGTATACTTTATCCGACTTCAAAGTGTTTAAAACAACATATATTTTAAGTTTTTTTCACTTTTCTACTTTAGGAAAGGAAAAAAAAACAAGAAGAAAACACGCCCCAAATGTCCTTTATTTACACTTCCGCAAGTGCAAAGTTACTGCCTGTTTTTAAAGGCCATTAAAAGTGTCTTCGGGGTCTAAATGCTGCGCCGCAGAATCATCATTTTCTTTCTCTCTCCGTCGCTATAGATATAATAATTACCCAACTCCTTCTATACCCTCGCGTTTATCTTCGGCGAATGATCAAAAGCATCCGGAACCAACACGGTTATTTCGCTCAGTTTGTACCTAAATACGTTGGTAGTAGTATTTGGCTATTTAGGAGAATACCTATATAGCGCTTTTTTTGCCTTATTTAATTTATTTAGGTTTCCGTCCGGCGAGTAGGAGTTATCTTTTGCGTTTGGCGGAAGGTCGATTTTTAATTTTACCGTGTCTAAGAAACGCAGGAGGGTTCTAAATTTAAAAATAAAAAAAAAAGTGGAATGTCATATTAAACTTTAATGACAGTTTTTACATCGCGATAATAGTAAATAGACCCGTTAAGATTAAATGTTGTTTTAAAATATATGATCACCGAAGCTGCGGTGTCCGAGTGGTTAAGGAGATGGACTTGAAATCCATTGGGTTCTACCCGCACAGGTTCGAATCCTGTCCGCAGCGGTTTTTTTTTTTAATATTAATTTTTTTTTTTAAATAAATTTAAATTATTTTTTATTAATGTTTGAGTAGTGTTTCAAAATAAAAGTTAATTTGAATATTTTTTTTCTTAATTGTACAACTTGAAGATTATTTAGCGTCATAAATCCTCATAAGTCTTTTTTCTCTTGCTTTTAGTAAAAGTGGGTGCCTATTATATAAGCTCATAGAATGGTGTCTTAAAACTAAATAAATGAGTTTATTTAAGCATACTATTTTGTTCGAAAGCAATATTGTTCAAACCGGGAACAACGAGTATTCGAATACTTTCATGAGTTCTCGAGTGATATCGAGAACTTTGCCGTTCTGCATTGGAATACTCCCATATCACTGGTTTTAACATTACTAAGGCACTTTTATGAGTAGAATCGATTAGTTGATTTACATTGTTATTTTATGCATCCGTTTTTGGCCTGTGGCATAAAGCTGATTTTTTTGAAATGTTAATTGTAGTTCTATCATAGATCTATCTTCAAACAAATACAAGTTTATGAAGTTGATTGACGATTTGTTGTTTTTCTTTGGGCTATTTCTATCGTTTGTTTGATTTTGATGATCTGACGTTTCTGCAGTTCGTCTACTGGCTAATCGACCGCTTTATTATTTAAAAAAAATACGATAGTTGATGTTAAGAAAATTACTTTTCAATAAGTTTCCATTTAAGAAAATGTTTACTTGAACAACATTTATTACTTACCATGTAATCCTCCATTATTTCTTCTTTTATAACAAAAGAACAACCAAAACGCTAACACCAAGTTTAAACCATCTTCAGCGTCGTAACCTCGCCTGAAAATAAACAAGAAAACCCTGTTATGCATTTCCGTTTATTCTACTGATGCGATTTATTCTATACGTAATTATTTAACAATTTCTGACAGGAATCCGGCAATGTCATAGAGTCGTAATATAAGTAATCCCTTTTGGATTGCTTGAGCTGTTCGAATAACTGTTGCGAATTTAATTTTGTGAAAACAAAGCGCCGGTGGATGCCGCATAATATTGTTTATTACTTCCTTAATATTCCTGTGTTGTCCCGTGCCTGGTAGTACACGTTTCTTGATTGCGAATCTAAGCCCGAGGCAGCATAATTAGAATAGAATTCCCTAGTCGGATTTACGTCCTGAGAATGCATCTATAAACAGTCAACCAGCGCTGTGGGTTTGTTCATTTAGATAGGAATTGTGTCGGTGTAAGGAAATGCGATTCTGTCGATGGAATGTCAGCTTTCCAGAGCGTACTGTTATGTAGGTAGTGGTCAGGCAGTCAACCCACACTGAGAAAAATAAGTTAAGTAAACTGTATACCTGATAAAAAAATCATTTTTTATAGTTAAAGTTTTACTGGGAACTATTCTTTTGAGTCAATACTTGCAACTAAACCCAATTTCCTGATTTGAAGTTCTTACTATCCTTAATATACATACATCCTATTCCTGTATGTTTAGGAATTTTCCTAAATACATAGTAAAGCTCCATATGAAATTTCCATGCTAAACGATTTTTACTAGGGACTTTTTTTAGAAATTTTATTTTACTTATTAGTATTTTTCATATACTAGTAGTAAATTTCCTTGGTGAATTTTCATATCGAAGTAATTTTACTTGCACAAGTAAAATACCTATACGGTTTCCGGGCAATATAATTGCCCCGAAATCGTACAGGAATTTTACCAAATCTTCGTTAGAGTGTAGGTTCCTGATGTTAGAACATCTTGTTAAAAGGTTCGAGCCAATGCAGTACTGGTAGTGAATGGGTGAACGTCTAAAGATGTTTTCATGACAACATCTGCTAGTACCTATATTTTTTCCTTATGCTCTAGGGCCACCCATTACAGAGATATGACCGGTGACCAATCTTACTGAACTAGCGTATTTCAACCACTGTATTTCCGCTGTTTGTAGTAAGATAGATGCTGCAAGAGTACCACATGTTTGAATAACACGTGTTAAGTACGTGATCCATCGGTGATGGTCATCTCTTTAGGTGGATTTACCATAAGAAATAAGAGAGTTGATGATGACCAGAAGAGAACAACAAAACGTCATATATATCTCTACAAATCCAAATAAAGTCGGTTGTAATTGCAGAAAACTCGTATAGGTGGCGTAGTAACATTCAGGTATTATATTCTAGAAGTTCCCGACATGAAACTCCTTAAAAACGTGCCTTCCTCATTGCCGATGACAACAGCACAATTCCCGAGGGTGAAATAGAATAAAATCCGCCGTCAACATAAGCTAAGATAAAATACCCTCGGAAACGATTGTCAATTGTTATTGGCCGGGTTCTTTTCTTATCCTATACCTTTCGTAGCGAAGCAGGCACCTGACGTATGTTTACAATACAACAACGGACGGGGATTACTTCTTCGGAGACCCCAAATGCGACGAGGCAGACTTATATCCTTCCAAAGATGTATTTTAATAAATAATTCGACATTGTGCTTCACAGATAATAATCCTCTCCCAGCGTTTTTTTTTCTCTTTTCACTTTATCTTGGTGACAAAGGAAATTGCCGACAAAATCCATTGTTTATCTTGATATCGTTTTAAAGGCGAACTTTTTTATATTTCATTTTTTCGTATCTATATGTAAGGACGATAAAGTTGTGAAGGGTAACAACGAGCAGTAGAGCCATCACTGCAGGCTCTAGAGGTGGAATTAATGAAAAGGTCAGTTATTTTTGCAGTAACTTTTCGTCCTTAAAGCTTTTTCTATGATGTTATCTTCAAAAGGAGAAGCGCGCAGTGCGTTTTTGCTCTCACTGCGAGAAAGAGGAACTTTCTGAGAAATGTGTAGCCTTATTAATAGATATCTATTCAATGTTCTTGTAAAATTGTTATATAAGTTTAATTGGAACAGGAAAAAATGGAACCTTAATTGAACAGAGGCAATTCAATGTGAAACTTTTGTAGGACTACGAAATGAAGAATAATAATTAGATAAATAACCTGAATTTTGAAGAAATATTAGCGCTTTTAATAAAATTATATAATATAAGGACAACATTTTTTTAATCAGTAAGCAAAAAGTGCTTAATTTGCAACCTGTGTAATAAAATACGATTATAATGAAATGGTTTGGATTTTACTTTATTAACTGTTCAAAACGATGACCAAGACAATAGCACAAATCGTCCTTGGATAGAATAGGATTGTCAATGATGTCTGGTAAATCATGGACATACAATACAAAAACGAGCGGCCCTAGGATGGAGCCCTGTGGAACTCCAAATGCTACGGTCTGCAATGGTGAAAATATATGGTGTTATGTACTGTTTGCCATTTATCAGGTACGATCTTATAAGTCCTTCCAAGTTTACTTAATACCACACTGATGGCTGTCAAACGCCTTTGAGAGATCCATGAAGGCACATGCTGTGATTTCCTTTGCATCGAGACCGATCAAAAGCTCTTCGAGTAACTGAAAAATTGCACGGATGGTGGATCTTTCCTGTATAATAATAACCATTCTGATTTTTATGTAGTATATCATGTGTATCCAAAAAACTAGTCATTCCGTTGTGCATTAGTTTTTCAATAATCTTGGAAACGTGGAAGCTATTGGCCGGTAGTTTTGAAGCAATATTAGATCTATCACCCTTCTTCAGTGTGTCCCACCGGACGTGGGCTAACATGGCTATCTTTGTTAATATTGGAGATAGAGAATCGGTTAAATGGAGAAAGTAGTGCAGAATTTTGTGCACATTAACGCGGTGGCTTCAAAACGAAAAAATTCAGACTGGTTCAGAAGTTATTGAAAAAACCGAAAATCGTCAATTTTGAAATATTGCTCTAACTTCCTTATTATTAGATTTATCGAAAATCACATGACACAATTTAATACCGATTTACAAGATAATTATTCGCTTAATCTTATTTAAAATTACAAACTAAACTACAAACTACAAATAATGTTCAAAAACCTCGCCATTGCGTTCAATGCATTTCTGGCATCGCTTCTTGATGCTTCTTGTCACATTCCCCAGTGTTCTTCTATCGATGTTGTTAATCGCGTCTAAGACCGCCCTCTCTAGTTCTTGTGCATCTTGATAGTTAACTATGCCAAACACTTTACTTTTAACGTAACCCCACAGGAAAAAATCCAGAGGAGTGAGGTCCGGTGATCTTGGGGGCCAGCGGACGTCACTATGAGTCGCTATGAGACGATCGTTAAAACGTTGACTCAAATAATTTCGCACAGCCCAGGCCCATAGAATTATGGGCCGGTGCGCCATCCTGTTGGAACCATATCCTGTTATTTAGCATTACAGGTAGCTCATCCAGAATATCTTCTACATCATTTGCCAGGAAATGAAGATATCTTTCGCCAGTTAAACTTCCGTTATACAAAATTGGCCCGATGATCCTGTTGCCCAAAATTCCACACCACACATTAAATCCAAAACGGTGTTGATTCCTCCTACCAATAATTAAATGAGGATTTTGTTGTGCCCAAAAATGTGTATTTTTACGATTGAAAACTCCCAAATTCGAAAAAGTAGCTTCATCCGACCACAAAATGTTTTTTGCAGAAATTGTCGTTGTGTTCTGTTTCTCGCACATAACACCTACAGAACTGCAACCTGCGATCCTGATCATTAGGAAAAAGAGTCTGACTGATGTTGTAAGCATACGGGTGGTACTTGTGTTTTTTCAAAATTCTCGCTACCGTTGATTTTGCAACTCCTACTTCCGTTTGAATTTGCCTTAAGGATTTGTTACCCGCGACGTGAACGCTTGCTAAAACTAGTTGTTGTTTTCGTTCATCACCACCTGGTTGGTTAATACCATGTTTCAAATCTTTCTTTGAAAATGCACCATGTTGCTTTAAATTTGTATCCAAACGCCGGAAGGTCTTGTAGTTTGGTTGTCGTCTTTCAGGAAATTCATTAAAATATTCTGTTTGGGCCAGCGTTGCATTCTTATTACAACGAATATAAGTACAAAAAATATCATACTTTTCGCGTACAGAAAATTCTGCTGCCATTGTGAATCAGTGCAAACTCAATAATATCAAACGGGAAATGTCACTGACTGACAGATCTACGCAACAAATTTATTATTTTTTCCAAGGCACACCATTAAATAAAGCAATGAATTTTTAATAAGAAAAAGCGAATAATTATCTTGTAAATCGGTATTAAATTGTGGCATGTGACATATCATTTTAATCAGAAAAAAATGCTGATTTTAAATGTGAGCAAATCCAATGTGGCGTCCATTAGATAAAATGAGGTTAGTATATTTTTCTTGGAAGAGATTGAATGAAAAAAATTAAAAATTGCACCGTTCAAAAGCGCAACAAAAGTAATACAAACCTTTGAAAACAGTTTTTCGATAAATCTAATAATAAGGAAGTTAGAGCAATATTTCAAAATTGACGATTTTCGGTTTTTTCAATAACTTCTGAACCAGTCTGAATTTTTTCGTTTTGAAGCAACCGCGTTAATGTGCACAAAATTCTGCACTATTTTCTCCATTTAACCGATTCTCTATCTCCAATATTAACAAAGATAGCCATGTTAGCCCACGTCCGGTGGGACACACTGTATATAGGCTTGACAAGTGTATATTTTAGTTCTTCCGGAATGGGTCATACTGAAAACGTAAATTCACTATGTGCACTGAGAGAAATCCTTGTAGTAAAAACTTACATGGCAAAAATTGATACTCTATTGTAGGGAAACTTAGCACACATTCTGTGATTATTTCACAATGTCAGTATATATTTTTACTAGTACCTTACTGTGATATCTACCATTGCACAACAATGTGCCAATAAAGCCACAAGATCTTATAATAAAAAAGACTATATGTTTACTAAAATCCTCTATGTTAAGTGTTTATTTCTTTCCAGTACCATGAAGTTGATTGATCACATCATCCCAAGTTGCTTTAGATTTGTTCGTAGAGTTATTAATATCCTCTTGTTATCTGTAGGAACACCTTGTATAAGTCCGCATGTAAAGCAATGCCTTTCTTGCTTTCTTATCCTGATCCAGGATCTAAAGCTAGCCTCCTCCTTTATTTCCCATACAATCCCTTTTCGTCCGTCCAGACAGATTGCGTCCTCTATATTTTAGCTCGCGCGGCGCCATTCTTTTGTCTTCCTTGACGGTTCTTTCAGTGCCTTTAGTTCGTTCAACTTGAACAGCGACGATACAGCGGTTTATTTTAATGATAGGAAAAAGCCATTTCCCATCTGCTTCTTTCCCGTGCATGGGCCGTTGAATTTTACCAACAGCGTGGAAGAATTGGTTCCACATTCTGTAGCGAGAGACGCGGATGAAGATGGAAAAAAAAAACTAAATTTACTGGGACGGTTAGCTTACGTCGACTAATTCTGCAAATTGATTTTGCGACACCCTAGATTGGAAATTCCGCCATAATGGCTTCCACTTACCGCAGAGAATGGAATTGGAAATTATTTTGAATTAAACAACAATGCAATATTTAAGTTTGTTGAAAAATTACATATTCTTCAATAAATCTTGAAATTGGTGCCCTCTTTATAGTCTACTACACTGAATGCGCTTAACAATAGAATTACTTTAACATTTTCTATAACATCTCGGGTGTAATGCTGTTGATTTCTCGCCGAATGGATTGTTTTAAATCATGCAGTGAAGTACAATTTAGTTTTTAAAAAACCCACATAGAAAAAAACTCCAGGTGAGCAAGCAGGCCATTCAACTGGACCGAAGAGGTCTCTACCCACTTCTCTGGCAGCATCTCATTGGAAGAAGATCGACCTTTTTTCTGGTAGTTCACCAATAAACGGCTCAAGTTTATTGCATAACAATAATTCTAAAAACGCTTCACCATATTTAAGCTTTGTTGTAGAATAGGTTCCATATTTTTTTTTTATTGTGAATCCCCCACCATTCACAGAGAGAAAGATTTCTTTAAATCAAAGAAATATGCATTGATTTAACGAAATAATTCTTTTCAATAGTGTTGGCAAACCGTTCTTTTGTCCAATTTATTTCGTCTAATAATGTTCACTCAAATATGTTGTAAACTGAATATTTTGTTGAATCAAATATCAAAATAAACTCTAAATAGGAAAAAAATTGTTTTTAGTTAGAACGAATTAATTTTGATTGAAACTGCACTGGATATTACATTAACAACACTAGTTGCATTGGCTTAAGAGTCTGGGAGCTGTAATGTCAATATAAAAAAAGAAAAAAATTGTAGTATTAACTGAAATTTGTTTGTATTAACTGACAAATTCCTATTTTTAATACTCCTTATATCACACACCAGTTGGATGAAATACTGTTTTATTCTTACCAATGACGGGGCTCATGGCCTATTGTTGTTACCACAATACCAGGATAAACTATGAAAGGAGAACACCATTAAAGACGAAATCAAGTTTCCATCTACCAGACGTTCAGTCGTTTTGCTTTCTACAACCCAACAAGGATTCATACTAATATCTATAATTTTGTTGACTTTGCTACTATACAGTTTAGGTAAAAACATGCTTCGTCAAAAAAAATATTATTTTCTGCCTGTATTCTTCTAAAAACCACTCGCAAAATTCCAGTCTGCCATAAGAATCATCAACATGCAATTCCTGAACGCTTATCGTTTTGTATGGGTGATACTTGTTTCCTTTCAGAATTTTGTACACCTTTGACGGAGAACAACTGACTTCCTGTGCAATTTTGTACGTGGATCCTTATGAGAATTTTCCACGGTGTAAAGAAAAATATTTTTTTTTCATTTCTCTTTTGCGAATAGGTACTGGAAACAAAAAAGAACTCCGAATTTGGAAGAGGCTCACCTAGATGCCACGCATAGATTTCATTAAACCACCAATATGGAGAGAAATTAATTCCGCTATCTTTTTCTTGTGGTGTAATTTGTTTCAATTCACAGCTAATGAATAAATATTCATTTTTAAGTGAGTCTCAAATACGACAATTTCTGTTAAAAATAACACAATGACAGCTGGTTGTCTCCAAATTTTTGTTTATTTTCCAAGGCCTACTGCTGCTACATTAGCTGATTAACATTGCTGATTATTTTAACTTCCTTTCTAAAATAATTGCTATATGGCAAAAAAAAAACATTTTTTATTGAGAATTTTGAGATTTTACAAATTATAAGAAAAAATATAGTATTGTCGTCTGGCAACACTGTAATCTTAGTGAAGTAATTTTCTACAATTTTGTTTTTGACGATTGATAAACAGCTTGCGCAAAATAAATTTAAACGATTGGTTTTTGATGAATTTTTTACCAAGCAGGCTGATCCCATCTGTCAATATGTTTCATTAGTTGTCACTGCATTGCTGGTTTTAAACTTTGAACAATTAGTGTAAAGTCGATTCCGTGAAAAACATAAAAAAATGCTTAATCACCACTTTAAAATAAAAACAACAAAATTTTTTTGTAACATTAATATCTCTCTTGTTATGTAATTTTTTTAAAGATATTTTTACGTTAACCATCGTATTTTAAGTTGTTTAATCACCCTTTGAAAATAAAATCACAATTTTGTAAACGCCCTGTATAGAGAAGTATTAAAAAAAAAATTTTACAGCCCAATCTTCAATATGAATAAATTATATATTATATATTATATTTTATTTGACGATATCATCACTCAAGATTTCATTGGGAAATATTAGGTATTTAATAAATATTTTTTTAGGAAAAGTGACATTGTCATTGTTTCACGTAGAACTTTGCTATTACGATTTGCAACAGGAAATAAGTCAGTAAATACAAAGCCTTTACATATACACAGTGTAATAACACTATTTGCTGTATCGTCTTATCTTCTGCTACATTTGCTAATCCTATTTTAACACCTTTAGCGAACATTGTCCCAAGCATATGCTCGAACTAAAGTAATTTCGCCAACCCATACCGCTCTAGAGCTTTTAGTTTGAATATTTAATGGCCGTAAAAGCCCGGGGTTATTCGTCTCACTAAGAAACGTGGTTTCAGATGTTTATTTTTCCAAGTGAAAAGCAGAAATTCCTATACATTAAACTTGTATTTTTCTTTTACGAAGATTTTTATGCTCTACTAAACTTACCTAGTCTGAAATCTCCTTAAACATATTCTCCTAATCGCAGTTGTCCTCGAAAACTAATTTATGAGGAACTCATAGTTCCTATTGCATTCTTTAAACTCACTCGAGATCTTAAACCCAGTTCGCGCAACACACAAAAAACAAAAAATTCTGTCAAAGTTTCTCCGATCTCGTCCCAAACATTTTTACCTCAACTTTCAGCGAGTGCGAGTGCGGTCTTAGGAAAACGGCACTGCTCGGGAATTGTCTGTAATACCTGTTGGTTTCGCCGAGGTCCTCGCGCGAACCGAATTCTCGTCCTCGCGTCCCGTTTTCGTCCTGTACACCAACCTTCGAGCCTACCCGATGTGTTCGCCTTGGTAAACGCAGCACTACTAACCTCGCAGCCGGCCTGGTTGCGGATTGCACCGCGGGAGGCGCGTGTTAAGTTTCTGGTAACCCTCGGGGCCCTGCTGCTGGACGAAGTTTTTGGGCGTGCGAGTCCTACCGATTTTCAGAAGAAAAATTGACGAGATTAAGACTTCAGAGATGAGATTCGCGAGGAATTTATGCGATGTGCGAAATTGATTGGATTTCGACGTAAAGTTATTTTAAAAATTACTGTAAAGGAAACACTCATCCATATTACTTTAAGCGTAAAAACGTAAATAGAATCACGGGAAAAAAATTGTGGAAAATTTTACTACAAAATCATAAAATTTCACTACAACCTGCAATCGAATATTGTATTAAAAATTTTCTAAACGTTTCTCAATTTTATTCACCATATTAACGCAGTAAAGTATTAAATGATATCATGCCCGTTGTGTTAATGGCTTGCAATTTATTGCAAGAACGAACAGATAACATACCTTGATACAGAATATACGTCGCTATAACTAAGGCATTGACTAAATATACAGAGCATTTGCACAACTTTTAATGTGTAATAAAATACGATTAGAATAAAATCTTGAATCTTTGTGAATAAAAACACAATCTTCTTTTAAAATAACAAACATTTCATTCAAGTAAAAAGCCTTCTTTTACCAACCAAAGTCAATCTCTTCAATCAAAAATTTCTTTGCAAGACAATAAAGCTTTATTCAAAATATTCTTTTATTAAGAATATCTATTTACTTAGGCTGAGTTTGGAATTCTTATTCATATTATGATATGATTTGATTCAATGAGCGATTTTCTTGTAGTAAGGTATTCTTTTCTTGAAAATTAAATAAATTATCGTACTCCTAATGTGAAGACGGTCCATCTTGCTGAAATCTACTATCTCATTTTTTAACAAATCTGGATCTTGCTCCAATTCTTCTGTGATCAAAGGATTGATCATATCGTCCAGCATATTCAAATACATTTGACCATTTAAAGTCCCGTCAATGAATAGAGGTCCTATGAGATGATCGTCAAAGATACCAACACATAGGTACATTAATAGCGTTTTCGACTTACTGCACTATTATCCACTGATTGTATTTCCATCTTATTTTAATACATAATACTAGTAAGGGAGATAGATATACTCCACGCGTAAAGTGCAATAAGTCGAAAACGCCATAAGTTTCTGTGACCATTGTGTATGTGTTTCGCGCGTCAAATATCTGCAGTTGTCATGATTTACTTCACCATTCCATGAAAATTTTGATTCGTCTGAAGAACAGATGTTATTCACTAAATTTCAATTATATATATATATATACAGATCGTTGCATCGCAAGTGCCGTCAAACGCTCGCTGCGATTGACGTGTTACTTCGTTGAGCAGGTCTTAGCGTTGTAGTATGTATGTACATACGTGCATAGCTGCGCCGGTGGTATGAATTATACGTAATGTAGGTAGACTCATATGATAAAATTTTCTTTAACGTGCACAATGTGCCCGCTGTTTTTATCCTCTTAAAAACTAAATATGTAGTTATAATAGCAAACTTGTGCACAGAATATGTATTGTAAGAAGATGTTTATGACGAATGAAAAATGTAAAATATTAAAGCTATGTGGAGAATAGTAATACTATGTATTATTACAACAATTCACAGTAAAATAATGAAATTTAAATTCTGTAATTAGTAGCTAAATAAAAAATGAATATTCTCATATTTGCAGGAATAAACGTTAAAAAAATATGCATATGTTACAACAGAAGGAATCTATTATTAGTCAGAAATTATTATTTCATAAGTTAACATAAAAGCGACCACTTTTCTAATGCATTAAGGGGACGCCGTAGTAAAATCTAGTGTGTTTCTAAACCAAAAGATGTCCCTACGATCGGTAACATAATTTATGACAAGGGCGTGGCTTATTTTCTTCCGAATTTGTTACGGTTGAACGGGGGTGTTAATTATTCTCTGTCGGTTTTTGAGCCCACGCTTAGATAAATCACAAATAATCTTCTACTTGCGTATATCGATGGTACCTGCTTTAAAATGCAAAATATCTTTTTACAGAAAATAATATACAAAGCGGGGAAATGTGTGTTTTATTATTTATTTATTTTTACAAATTTTACATTTGTATCAGAACAACTCCTTGACACTAGCCCGGATCATTTTCAATTATTCACCTGAAAGTAATTTTCTAATTGTTAATTTGTTAGCACTTAAAAAAATGTACTAAATTTTTACATTAGTTCCATATGGTTGCCCTAATTTTGACTTACTGAAATATCCAAGAAAACTATTGAAAGCTATCACTGATTTGTGTTATTTGGCAACATTTTGTTTTTTCTTTTGAGCTTCCTTTATTGTTTTACTGTCCCTGCAACGTAGACCTTTCTGCACCCGCCGCAAAATTATTTCAGGTGCTACACATGTTTCATAAAAAATTTGTAATTTTATGAACATATTTGCCCAAAATTGTGGATCCTTTGGAATTTTCTCTACAAAGATATCAGTTTCTTCATCAATGTATGCCACAAACTATGCATAATCTTTTTCACTACAAAATAAAGGGACTTTCTATCATAAGTTCATGACTTTCAATTTCTTTAATATCAGTTGTAGGAGATGTTTCTTTCGCCTCTTTGGTTATATTCGGAAAAGTTTTTGAAACGATGCTAGACATTCTAAATGATACCACAACATATTCAATCATTAAAAAAGATCCCACCATAAAATATCAAAAACAAGGAAACGAATTAGTTAGTCAATGGGAAAAAAAAAGGCTATATATCTACAGAACAAGCCAAAAACTTAAAAATACATAATGCTCATACACCTAAAATATACGGTCTCCCCAAACTTCATAAGAATAATGTCCCACTTAGGCCAATAGTTTCGTGTATCCAAAGTCCGTTTTACAATATATCAAAATATCTTGCCAATTCAATTTCAAACATAATCAACAATAACGAATATTATCTAAATAACTCATTTGAATTAAAGAAATATATTAATAATACAAAAATAAAAAATAATGACAAATTAATTTCACTTGATGTTGTCTCTATGTACACCAATATTCCAATAGATTATGCCTTAAATATAGTAAGAAAAAATTGGAAAAAACTACAACCCCATACAGAATTACCTTTAAATGAATTTTTAAATGCACTTGAAATCACTTTATCAACAACTTATTTCTCTTTTCAAAATATTTTTTACAAACAAATATATGGCTATGCAATGGGTTCACCCATATCAAGCACAATAGCTCAATTAGTACTTGAAGATCTCGAAAGACATGTAATTACCAATTTAGATTTTAAACCAACTTTTTATAAAAGATATGTAGACGATTGCTTGGCTTGTATTCCTGAAGACAAAATCATAAAATTTCATCAATTTTTCAACAACTTTCATTCGAAATTACAATTTACTCTTGAAATTGAAAAAAATCAGACGTTAAACTATTTAGATCTTACCCTGATTCGTGAAAATAATAAAATTCTGACAAAATTATATCACAAACCAACCTTTTCTGGTCGTTATTTAAATTTACATTCTGCCCAACCCTTTAGTTTTAATTGCACATAAAAACCACAATAATTTAAATTTTAATTTTTCAAAATTAAAAGATAGTATTCCATTACAAAACCAAAGTCATGTAGTATACAAAATCCCCTGTAACAATTGTAATGGTGTGTACATAGGACAAACATCACAACAACTTCATTTTAAAATGTTTGTGAATGTCTTTAATTCTGTAAGTATAAAACACATAAAAAAAATGTTAAAATGTTAATAACATGTTCATAATTTCTAGACAAAAAAAAAATTATATTATTAATGAAAAATCTGAGGAAGACAACAATAAACAAATAAGATTGTCGAAACGTCATGGATAGTTTCATTAAATAAATCATTAAATTAAAAACCAAGCCGCTAAATCAAGAAAAAAAAAAACAAAAAAGAAAAATTTAATGTTACGGCTAAGAAAAAATTCCCCATCAAATGTATGTATCATATATCCTACATATACTGGTAACGCAAGCTAACTAACATTTCTAGTATTTTATTCTCTGCTGGGGCATATCGGGTGACGAATATAAGCAATACCCAGCAATACTTTTAGGTAGGCGAGATAGGGACGAAAAAGGGCGTGTTCATTCAACTGTAAACAAACTGTCAAGAGGTTCGCGCTCCCAGGCCCCTCTATCTTACACCAAAGGAACTATTTTTCCCATTTAAGTACATAGGGTTTTCTTTTGGCGAGAGTTTCTCAAAAACGCGTGCACCATATTAATTCAAAAAAACTTAATCGCTTCCCCATACGTCAATGAAGCAATTAACCAAATTTGGTAGTATTTCGTTATCGCATAGCGGAGAAACTCTCGATAAAAGATGTAGTCCGGCGCCCCCTTAAATGCTCGAAACGTCTTCCGGTCGCCTCAAAGCAATATGCTAAACGATCGTAGAAGCCTCGTTGCGCATTCTGTAAAATTGCTGGAGGAATGTCATCAAAAGTGTTAATAATTTTTTGTTGCAATTCTGCCAAATTGTTTGGTCTATCGTTTTCAAATGTATAGATCTTAGTTTTCATGTATCCCCATAAGAAAAAGTCATTAGGGGAGAGATCTGGTGATCTAGGTGGCCAGCGAATAGTTCCCCAGGTACTTAGAACACGGTTTGGAAATACATTATGAAGATATTCCCGTGCAACTCTACTATTATGAGCGGGACACCCATCCTGTTGAAACCATATGTTATCCAAGTTGAGCGCCAATTCGTGGAGGCGTGGGATAATTCGATTCTGGAGCAAGTTAAGATACTTCACGCCTGTTAAATTGCCATCTATAAAAAATGGTCCAATTTTATGCTCTCCAAGTAATGCCGCCCAAACGTTTAATTTTTGGGGATACTGAGTTCTAGCATTGTATGTTAGGTGCGGGTTTTCTCTTGCCCAGTGTCGAGGTACAGCGGGATTATGTCTTCCGTGCAACGGGAAAGTGCTTTCGTCCGTAAATAATATATTTGCAATAAAATTTGCGTTTTGATTGCAAATATGCATCATATTTTCGCAAAATTCCATTTTCTGTTCTTCATCTTCGGGAAATATTTCATTTGTTTTCTGTAATCTGTAGGCATGGTATTTATTTTTCTTTAAAACACGGCATACTGTGCTTTTAGAAATATCCAGCTGCTCACTAATACCCAATGAAGATATTTTCGGGTTCTGTTCGACACTGGCACAAATTAAAACATTTCTTTCGTCATGGCGAACAAATGGCTGCCTATTACGTTTGTGCTTGTTCGGCATAATACAGCCCAATCTTTCAAAATTATTTATTATTCGCTGAATTGTTTTTAGAGCGGGTCAATAATTTGTTTTCTTTGAACTAAATTATAAACATCCATTATGTTTATAACATATAAATACCAAACTAATAAACTAAATAAATACTTATGTATGTATCTTACACTAAACTCTGCAGAAAACCTAATAGAAACGACGACAAAACACTAACTAAACGAATATGTTTAGCAAAAATGCTTGAAGAATGAGACAATTAACAGATTAGGATATAATAAGAAAATGCAAATGAAAAGAATATTGTTTCACCAAGAATAATAAAAAAATGAAAATGTAATAAAATATCGTAAAGCGCTAGAACATATGAGACAACTATCTTCTACAATGCCTAACTGGAGACTGCAAATATCCAAATATTCATACGTATTCTCTGCAACATGTATCGGCGCCGGCGCGGCATATGGACTTCACTAAGACATACCGTTCAACTATCGATATAATATTTTGACGGCACTTGCGATGCAACGATCTGTATACAGAAAAATTTTATACAAATGTCGTTATTGACAGACATGCATGTTTCGCTGTCACCTACAGCTCATCAGTGTCACTCGACGACATTTGTAATTTACGCTCTAGGCGTATATATGCTCTTGCATTATTAATAGTAATGTATGAGAGTTATACGATTTTAAACTCATTATTTTAGCGAAGATATTTGTGCTAATTTGTCAATTTAGATTTACAAATATGTTCAATTCGAAACACCAATTTGAAATCATATTGCCGTAAGCCGCGAAATTTGCGTTAAACGCAAATCACTAGTGGAATAATCTTATTGAAGAGCATAACTTCCAAGGTTTACCTTAGCCGAAAACACTAAGTTTAACACTGCTCTTCACTTGTTTCTACTGAAGATGGCAACTTAGTTGCCGAAATACGTATTTAAATTTGTTATCTAATTTTGTGGTAAGGAATTTTTTCACCTTTCTTTTGGGATTTTTGTTATAGGATAGTGATATGTCTAAAAACAAATTAGAACGTGTTTTTTTAGCATAATAGCATGTCCATTAGGTAATTTAAACAAAGATTTACAAATGTAAAAGATTTATTAATTTTCTATTTTGTTTTGGCTTTGTTTTCAACAATCTATTGTATTTTATTTGACTGTTTACAGTGACCATTTGCACGTGACATAAATCATATGGGATAAGACAAAATGTCGGCGCAAATTTCTTTTACCAAGAGAGTGACGCTACTTGGCATTCCTACACACTAAAAATTTTTAGTAAATTTACCAGGATTCCTCCGAAAAATTCCAGTACCATTTGGGGGAAAATCACCAAAAACTGAGTAATTTTCCGTTTTTTTAGCAAAACTACCTATACTTTAGGAAATTTCCCACATATCGACCAGTATTTTTCATTTGTAGGTAAAATTCCTTCGTAAAAACGTAATATTAATAAAATTTGTATGCTTTCCCATGCAGGGTTTCTTCTAAATTACTTGGTGATTTTATCCACAGTTAGGAAATTTACTTAGGACACCAAATACAGATTTTCAATGCGCGCATGTTCAATTTTATGGGTTCAATTTGTAAATAAATGGCTAGCACGCACGGAAGTGGCAGTGGTCGCTCTTTTTGTTTTATCTATAGGCATATCTAGGGAAGTGACTAATTTAAAATAAACCGTACAGAAATTTTACCAAATCTTCGTTAGAGTAGATATGTTTTATGTTGTAATATCACAATTTTCTGCTACTATTCTACTAGTAATTCAAATATAACATTTTTTATCTAAATTTATATATATAAAAAATGTTTCGTTGTTGAAGATTTTTTATAATTGAAAAAAACTATGTAATAAAATCGAAACGTTTTATATTTTATTACTTTATTAGCAACTATATATATTACTAAATACAAGTTAATAAAATTGACCTTAATCGTTTATTATTATAATCAACAAAATTCTATCCTTAAACACAATACCTAACGCAAGATAGTGTCTAAAACCAAACGCCACTAACATATGTTTCTAATTCCAATAGCTGATCTTCGAAGATCATCCGACTGACTGCTTGTCTCAGATTTTTTTAGAGCTGTAGTGAGAATCGCTTCCCTCATATAGGGCCCAGCATTGTTTTAAGCGAAATCTCTGTCATATGGTTTAAAATCCCATCCGATAACCTGACATGAACAGAGAATAAAGATCCACCACCACCTGTATCGGCCCAGTCAACCACGATAATTCATCGACCAGCAAAGCCTATAAATACCACGGCAAATGAGAGACAGTTGCTGATATTTTTAATAGGGACAGTAACCAACTAGTTATTCACCCGCTCCATATCCCTTGCAACGATACCAACTAACATATACATCATATATAGGGATAACCGAAGTTAGGAATAGGTTGGTAACACTTATACACTCCTATATAATTATTCGTATGTAACGGCCTGGTATTAAATCCGAAATGCCTGCGAATTTTTGAAGGTTATCGATTGCCTGCGACAGTTTTAGGGGATGTACCCGCGTCGTTAAGGGGTAAAAGTGCACGCGAGAGGAAAATAGAACGTCCAACGCGGGGGTGGGGGCTAGCTTGGTCCTCATCGCGAACCGTATGATTGAGATTGATCGATTTTGAAATGTCTAAGATTTTCTAAATAGTTCGGAAAGGACTGATTGACACTCGCTGATATTCCTTTATGGAGGTTGGGAGATTTTAGATGAAAACTTTCCAATAAGAGAAGAGGAATTATTTTCGTGATTCAATTTAGCGCCCTCTACAACAGAATATCCGCGATCTTGAGATACTTTTTAAGAGTGACCTATATATAATGTTTGATTGGTAGAGGAATTTTCTCTGACCTACACGTAAAAAGTTATTTGCTTAATCTAAATATTAAACCTTTGTTTTCTATGTACGGAAGTAAATATTTCCTTTTTTAGAAACAAATATTGTTTCACTTGTATTAGCTTCAGTTACCAATTTCTTGTTTCAGAATGAAATGACATCTGTTATTTCAACTATGAATTTGTGTTGAATCAAAAGCAGAATTCTCTTCTAATTAATAATACCTCAAGGCAGAGTGTTGGATTAATCATGAAGTAAAAGATTCGAACAGAAACTTACAAGATTTGTATATGCTACAAAAATCTTATCCAGAGTTGAAAGATTACTATCTGGAAGCTAAAGATCGTCACAAAAATCTGATAGAAGGAACAAAATTGAAGTTTTATAATAATCTCGTTAATACTTCTGATAACAAAACATCAACTATGTGAAAAATAGTGAAGAGTTAGACCAGTATGCAATATCATAAAAAAAATATTAACTTAATAAGCAATGGTAAAACTGTCGACAATCCTATTGAAATTATAGATGTTTTTAACAAAAGTTTTCAAACTGTCTGATATAATGACGAACATACCCGATGTAGTTAGATTCAAGCTAATGCCTACTCTATGTTTATCCAACCTTTTAGTGTCTATGAAGTATACGATATTATTGGAAAGTTAAAAAATAAAATTTCAACGAGCCCTGACAATATTCATCCAACTATAATCATAGAATTTCGAAAGTACATGTTTTAACATATTTAATAAATTTATCTTTTATGGAGGGTATTTTCCCAGACGTTCTGAAGACATGCATGGTGGTTCCGGTATTTAAAAAAGGTGATCCTGAATCCACATCTAATTATAGACCTATTGCACTGAAATCGATTTTCTCTAAGATACTTGAATACTGTATGCTTGACCGACTGAACAGTTTTCTAGATAAATTTGAAATTATTACTCATACCCTTGTTTATATATCTTATAGTTATTCAACCGAGCTGGGTAAGGTGCTGACATCTGGCGGCGATAGTATAAAAGTACTGATGAATGAAATTAAATACCGCCAAATATTCATTGGAATGCGAGCTATGTTGGTTGTAGATTCTGAAATAAACTTAGCAGTTAATAACAAAGTAAAACCAATCAAAATTAAGAAATTACAATGCAACATTATTAAAAAAAAATTAATGGGCACGCCACACCTGACACGCCATCTGAACGCCAACCAAAGGTACTTCAAACCGGTTGAATAACTATATATATATAAAAACAAGGCTCATACTAAGCATGGTTTTAGAAAAAATATGTCAACCTCTACCGCTCTAATAACGTTTTACAATAGACTTTTGTATTATATTGAACAGCCTAAGGCACCCATTGGTATTTTTTGTGATCTGCAGAAGGCATTCGATTGTGTTCAACATGATAACCTCATTGGAAAGCTCGAACAATATGGAATTAGAGGTACTTTTACACATTATTTTTATGTTTTGTGTAATAAATCATATTATTATTATTATCACATTGTTACGGACATTTTTCTACTACTAGAATTCCTTGGGTTACAAACAAATAACAGCCAGCGCCGATTACTGCTCTTGCTAAGAGGAAGGGTTATTCGAACATTTAATAAATAATTAATATCTTTTTAACATTTGTTATTATGTTTATAGTTTCACCTTTGTTTGCAATTATTGCTTTTAAGTTTGAATGGTTAGATTCACTGAGTTTTTATTTCTTCTAATAGAAATTTGTTCAAGCATTTTATTCACGTTTATCACTTGTGTTTGATAAAAATTTTGTTTCAGTTTAGAATGTTTAATATTAGTTTATTTTTCATGAGGCTACGATGAATTTTGTGACTGATCTGTTATCAGTTACATTATCTGTTGCTTCAACAGAAAAATAATTATGTAAAAAGTTAATGTGTGCTTTTAGTTATTCAGTGGTTATTGTCTCATTTTTTTTTATTTACCGTCAGATCGAATTTTGTGAATTAATGATTAATAAATATCCCCAACCCCCAACATGAATATTTCTTCAATAATATGCTATTTATCGACGGTTAGCTACTACATTTACTATCGTTAAGATTGTTAGAATCTATGTTTGTTATTTTATTTGATTATTGAATTTTAAAACCCTTTTTCATTCTTTTTGTTTTCTTTTGATATTCTTTATAATCTCTGTGACTGGAATTTATAGTTTACGTTATCTGATGCTTCGATGTAAAAATAAGTATGAATAAAAACAAATCAATGCTATATGCACGGCAGTTTATTGCCCTTTTTAGTTATCAAGCGAGTATTGTCGTATTATTTCCCTTTTCACTAATGCAAGTTAAGTAATATTGGATTTAATATTAGCTTTACAGACTTCGTAAATCATGTTTACAATAGCTTACTTAGATAATTACATATATATAATTCATACCTTCAATAGCGATATAACAGTGAGCGATATAACGACAAAAAGATATCTGGCTCACTTCCACCGAGCGCTGATGATTTGCGGAACGTTAACAAATTTGTATTGCGACCTTGTGCGTAGGTACGCCTACAGCCCTTAGTAGAAGTCATTTTATAGGTTCTATATGTCGAAATGAGACGCGAGGGGTCCGTTTCGTGGTTGTCGATTTGATCAGCTGATATCGTTCGCTCTCAAGGACTAACATTGCAGAAGAAGATTGTTTAATTTCGAGGAAAACGAGGAAGTTTCATAGGTACTTATTAGGTTGTCACCATTAGTTTCCTCATTTAAAAAAGAAATAATGTATCTTTGGTCACACATAAATAAACTTTTTTTTTTATTATAAAACAAAAGGAAATTTATTTATTGTTAACCATTATTTACAGGGACAATAAGTAGGTAGGTACTCAAATTTAACAAAACTTACATACTACATAGTTTACTATATTTATATTAGATTTAAAATTGACTTTTCTAATACCGAAAATACTACAAAACATATACTTATATATATAGCTGATTTAGTTGCGTTAGTGTACAGGTAATAATTAACAAACACAGTGGAAATCGATTGTTTACCTAACACTCAAGTTTGCTTGTGTTATATTAACTTAAGACTAGCCAAACATATGATACAAATCACGTGATACGCTACGAATATTGCCTATAGTCGAGTCGAGTCTAACAAGAACAAGTGAGCAGGTGTTTCCAATATTGCCTATTAACCTGTTTGGGTTTGGGGAAGTGATAAATCACGTTGTAAGGGAATTTGGCAACTAGGTTAATGTATCTTCTCTATCAGTTGGTAAGTAATAAGTTTATGGTGAATATCTTTTAAAAGAATTGTGTATTTTCCTTGCCAATTTTATTTATTTTAATCTTTTCTATCCGTGCTGAGTCGATCAAATACGTCTAAATTTATAAAAGAACCAGCAGTTTTCATGACTCTCTGCGCTATACTCCTGGTATCAGAACCGGCACTGGAGGAAGATTCTGATAGAACTGGTTTCGCCTTCTTCTTGGTGATCCAAACCTTCACAGCAAATTTCAATTCAACCACTAAGGCTTCCCAATAAGTCATCTACGAATCATGTTCGTTCTAAATAAATATTGCCCTGCGTCAAAATAATGTTTGCCTTACATGTTCTTCAACTGCCACCTGTTGGACATTCCACAGGAACTCGACGAACGCCAATAGGAAAGCCATAGCCACACCGACCCATAAAACAATAAAAACACCACCGACATTATCCAAAGCTAGTTCATTAGAGACTTCACCATCGACGTCTTCGTCATCCTGCAAAAGAATTTCACTGGAAATCAAGAAAAAGAAATCGATAAAGTCTTGAATTACGTCGCAAGTGGTTTCCTTTTTCACTTTTTCCTTCCACCACTTCCTCTTCAATTCTGACAAGTTCCCCCTTTCTTGGAAGAGGAGAATCCGTTGGTCAATCGCACTCCTGTATGGGGCGTCTGCGCAAATAATCTCTTACACATATAAAAAAAATGGAATTGAACAAAGTCTTACTCATTGGCATCGCTATTCCGTATCCTTTGCTGTCTATACGACTTCCCACCTGCTTTAACTTGCAATTCTTTTCAATTTCATAGTCAATTGAGGAACTCTCCATGAAGAAGGCGTATAATTGGTTCTTGGTGTTCAAAACCCTTTTTACGCCACCTTCGTTGCTCTTCTCGAAGACGTTCGGTTTGGCCTGTTCCATGTTGGCCCAAAGCCTAGAATAGGTGGAGAAATTCGAGTTCTTAAAGAAGGCCATGGTGGCCCCATTCAAAACGGTGCCATATTTGATCTTGGTCTGCTTAAGTAGGTCTTCGGCACTATTGATGGTGCTCCCCATCCGCTCTTTAGTGAGAAAAGCCGCTAGATTGGCCGTATAGGAACTGGTCATGATCAAGGAGAAGAACCACCACATGGACGTACCCATTCTAGACGATACTCCTCTGGAAATGATATGATTATCTCATCATATTAGTCGGTAATGGGATTTTATTACTTCGGTAAGATGTCGCAACCTTGTGTCATTATGGAACCCAAAGTCAACCAGAAGCAATTCTTCAATCCCCAGATATTCTCTAGCTCCGCGGGATCTGGATCGCAGGGGTGGGGATTCTCCCAATCTCCAGGGGCGAATCTGAAAATCAAAAAATTAAACGACACCATCTCTAAAGGAAATGTCAAAGGATTGCCTGCAAACTACGTATAGAACCGATGATATAACTAAATATAGCGTCACGGTGTATAGCCAAACTTCGAAATCAAATGGATCCATGAACGCAAACTTATTAGAATCAGCAGCAACGATGGGTTTACGATGCAAGATGCTGATACCTACAAATATCTTATAATAAATCGGTTTTGACATGGCACTTAAACGTTTTTTGTTACCCAAATTCATAAAAGGCAACGTGAAATCAACCACGGATCTTCTAGCCTCTGTTATGGTCAGGTCGCAAATAGCCAAATGGACTTGCTGAAGTAAAGAAGTCGATTTTTATCGCCGTTCAAGGGGTTTCCAATAGACACTTACTCTATCTAGAAGTGCCCTGATGATCCCATTCCAAGTTTTTGTGACCGGATCGTATTTCCCAGTGTCATCATAGATTTTAAACTCGAAAGTGAAATTCATATCCTTAGCGATCTCTTGGATTAGGTCGTAAGCGAAGCCTTCAATTGTTTTGTTGCCTCCGTTTTCTGCTTCTTTTTCGAAGACGTAGGGAGCTCCAACCCTACAAGAAAAATCGATTCCAAAAAAAAGAAAACCAAACCATGGTTATAAATATCACCAAATACCAAACATGTTTGAAAGAAATATCAGATAATTTTTCTACCAAATTAATTTCTACTAACTTCGCAGCCACGAGAACTGTAACTTTCCTCAGATTCTCGACAGCAGCCTGCACTTGCTCTGACAGATTCCTTCTGAGATGCACCTCGGTCCCCATAGTTGGGTTCCAGTCTGCTATAACCTCTTTTCTGCCCTCTATCATTTCCACACCATACAAATTGAAGTCTATCCTACGCCCTGACATATCGAAACGAATCGGTGCTGTTAGGGCGTCTCCGAGTTCTTCCGATTTCTATTTAGCGGGAAAGTCAGAATTGAAGGTTTGAACGAAATCTTGTTGAGGATAACTCACTGTGAGCATATAGTTATACATCCGAAAACCGTGTTGGAAGATGTTCTTCTCGTTGCACAACAGAGGTTCTGTTGAAAAACCACGATCGACTTTCCGTAATTCGTAAAACCTCCTCATGAAGAAATATGTGGCGTCGTGAAGGATGGCTTGTTCTGCCTGTAAAAGAAGCTCAAGAAATATTTGAAGTAAAAGTCTTCTATACTCGCCTTCACTTCGCCCGGTTTGATTCTGCTTCTCAGACCATCACTCCAATCCTTAGAAGCGTGGTGTAAAATCGGTGATGTGGTATTTAACAGAGATAGAGTCGTTATGTTGGTAGTAGTTGTCACATGGGAGAAATCTAATGTGTGAGCATCCTAAAGCAAAGATTCTGTAAAGACGGTAGCAAAACATAGTACATCCTCACCAAGTTGGCTAGGAAGTACTTGTTGTGATATTCCATCATTCCAACCGCTTTGGCCTGCTGCAGCATCGGAATAATCCGATCTAATTCACAATCGATAATGATCGTATTCTCTGTATAATTTTTGATCTGTTTAAAAACCACCCTAAACCATAAATTGCCATTAAAAACTCCCAAATTATTCCGAAACGCGCCAACACTCACCTGTAATCGTCATCGGGATGTATTTGCTTGAAAACCATCGGCAACTCTCTCTGAACATTGATCTTCAACACGTCTCTCAACTTGGCCAAGCTCTCCGTTGTTTCGTAAAGCACGGTGAAGCTTTTCCAATTCATGGAGGTCACCAGCGCCGCGTAACCTTTGGCCAATAAATTGCTTTCGGGAAAAAAATTAATCGTCATGTTCTGGGCGTCGCCGCTGGGTTTCCAAGTGTATCCCACGTAGGGTATTTCTAAATTTGCGCATATGGATTGCAAAATCGGCGCTACCGTTTGATACGTTGGACCTATTAGCCCTATGATACCTTGGGCTGTCAATTCGCATACTGAAATTTGGAAAATAACAACCCACTAAACACAGGAACGTTTAAATAAAATATATTGAAACCATAACTTTAGATTCGACATTTTAAATTTGGCGCGTAAAATTATTTGACACTATAGTAATAATTGTATGTAACGTTAGAGGGAGCTAATTTCAAAGTTACAAACGTCAAAATTATCCGAAAGTAAAATATCAAATTTGCAAATTACATACATATACAAGCATGAAATTAATTCAGTTTGAAATAATTTTAATTTCAACCCCAAGGAAGTTTCACAACTAATGACACTCACGCGTGCTATTCGCTGACAAGATATCGGCGACTATTTTCTGGAAAAAATCGACTTGTGGCGGATTCCCTTGTCGCATATAATAACGATCGACTCGCTCTAAAACTATCGGATTTAAAGGATCCGCATCTTCAGAATGTATAATACCTAGAAAAACAGAAACGCCATTTTTATTTTCTTTTAATAAAGAGAAAACATTCAGCTATTATTTCATCATATATACGCCAAACACTAAATTATAAAAACACGAAATACTCACCTAAATTAACCCTGAGAGTGTATATGAGGTTGAACGAGCATATTATGAAGGCGAAAATAGTGAAAATATTCATTTCTCGTTACGGTTTCGTAAGAAGCGCACCCATATATATAAAAATTAATTAAAACGCCGGCTTGTAACCGTACGTTCTACTTTTTTCCGGATCCTGCCGCATTAGCATGTGTAAAATACGACGCAAACAATCGTCGACAATAACCTAATTCGCCGATATTTCTCCTCCTTAATGCGTATTTTTATATTTTCTCGCATATTTGGACGGGTGCCCAGTTCCGAATACATACCTAAAATTAAAATCGCTGTATCCGCCGAGCGGATAGCGCTTCCTGACAGTTAACTCATCGGCTGAACTCGCCCGACGTCACAAGCCGGATTTGCGGGAAACTTTGAATGTGTCATTTATATTACGCGATCCGAGAAAAGTTATTTAGAAATTGACTTTCTTCTCGATGGTGTGATGTATCAACGCGTGAAATGCGGCCGATCTAAATTCTAGATATATTCGACAATCCACATCCGCGATAATTTTATCTCGATTTTTAAACGCGTTAGCGAAATTTACGATGATCGACGATCCCTCCATTTTGATACAGGAGCAATATGGGTCCCTGGGGAGCGTGATTAGTTACGCGGAAGATGATGGTAAAATCGCAAATTTCAGGTAAGGGAAAATAAAAGCGAATTTAGACGCCTATTTCTTACAGGTAATAAAATAGTGAGGTTAAGTAACACTAAAAGTATTCCCTATTCGATTGTGAATGCTCTCGGAAATACCTTCCGGGAAATTTTCCTACCTCACGGTTATCCGGAGAGCGTTAGCGAGGATTATTTCAGCTACCAAGTATGGGATACCATCCAAGCATTTTGCAGCACTATTACTGGGACGTTTACAACTCAAGCCGTACTGAAAGGGGTTGGTGTAGGCAATGCGGAGGCTACTCCTTTAGCAGCAGCTATCACGTGGGTGTTGAAAGACGGGACAGGGATGATAGGGAGAATTTTATTCGCGTGGTGGAAAGGGTAATGCCGAAATCTTACTTGATGTAATGTGAATTCATCATTTTTCCCCAAAAAAAAAGGAATAGTTTGGATGCCGATTGCAAAAAATGGAGATTATTTGCTGATATAATCAACGACACAGCGATGTTCTTGGAATTAATGGTGCCTTACTTCAGTGAGTTCTCTTTACAAGTGCTTTGCGCAACCACAACGATGAAAGCCGTAGTAAGTTTATTGTTTCTTTTATTACACGATGCATAGGGCAATTCTGATTTTATCAATACAATTCGGCAGCATATTTAAATTATTTGCAAGTGATTTGTATATCTGAGTATTTAATTTTTTATTGAAAATTAGTTAAATGAGTTACGTAAATTGTTTATTGGAAGGGTACTTACCGTAATTTCTTATTTAATAACTGCATCATTATATATACTACAAAATTTTTACAAAATTTAATAGTTGTGATGTAATATACAGAATGGAAGCGGTTTATTCGATCAGTGATTAGCAATACCTAACTAAGCAACCAGTATTTTCAATAATAGGGACCCAATCCACGTGACTTGTGGAGATTAATCAAAATTGGTAACTTATACAAAAATTTTAAGAATATTTAAAGAAAATGACTTACTTCAATATTTTTTTAATTAATATACAAAATCGAAAAATATTTCACGTTGAACTTTATTAATAATTACTATAATTAAGATATATGAAGTTTAGAGATATTAAGTCCAATGCTACAGTATTATTTATAGAACGAATATTGCATTAGTCACATATTAAAAACATATTTTATCTTTCATATCATCCCAACTTCATAACGTGTACGTTTTGCGACCAAACTAAAAAAAAAATCGTGTACTACCAAATAGGGAGTGTAGTTAACATTACGCAACCTATTATTACATTACCATGCGATAGATATGATGCAATGAGCCAGTAGTTCTGTTTCCCAATGAAACGATCCATATAAATACACTGTTCGAATGGATATTTTCCAATCTGTATAGTGTATTTTAACACGATGGTTATATTGGTCGATTATCATTAAAATACCAAAAGAAAAGAAATTCTGAAACTGATTTGAGATAATTATGCTAATTTTTTCCTAATAGAAGTATTATAAACTGAAGTAGGACATATAAACAATAAAACGAGCTCAGTACTTTTGGTATTAACTAGCATTTTGATTGTAGAAAAATTTCGATTAATTTACTTTCGAAAAAGATGGCTGTGTGCCATCATATTTGAAGTAATCGGCTAAAAACCAAAGGAAATTAGGATTTTTAATGTCTACCTGGTAAAATATTAGATATTTCCTTCAATATTTCATGGGGCAACTAGAAAAGCAAAATATATAATTTAAAATAAATAAATATTGTAATTAGATGTAAAAATATCTACTCCACTATTTTATTATTAAGTTAATATTGAAAAATGTGTTACAAACAAATAATTGTTGTCCTTCCTGTGCACGACGTAAATCTATTACCGATTTTGTACGTTACTGTATAAGTGGTTCCTGGCCTTTGGAAAACTGCATTTTTTTTTTTAGAAAACAGAAAAAAATAGAGAGATTAGATCAGGGAATCTTGCTAGCCACCTAATGGCTTCATTTGTACTCTATACATACATCAAGTGGTTCTAAAAACTCTTCAGTATATTTTTGAAGAAATTGTAGATATCTTTTTGAATTCTCCAGTATTTTAATACAATCAACTTCAATTTAAACATTAAACCCGAACCTTTCTTGCCAATTCCCTTTGAGTGGGTATACTGACTTTCTCTTTGTCTAGAATCCCAAATTATTTTTATTAAATATTCCATTATTAGGTAACTCCCGATTCGTGCATAAATAAAATTCAGATTATAATGAAATTCATGCCGCACCCAATCATAGAAATTTAACCTTTACTCAAAATCATTATCATGCAAATCTTGATTGGAGAATATTTATACGAACAATAGCTTTATTTTTTAAGTGTTACAAGAAATGACATTTAAATCGAATACCAACTATATGTGATATTATTGGAATAGGCAAACGTTTCTCTTTGGAATCGAGGCATTAAAAAGAAATTTGTAGACACAAAATATAATTTTAATTTATTTTTTTGTGTTATCTTGAGAATTAGATTTTTAGCGTATTCATAGCGTTGAAGATTGAAAAATAAAAATTCGAAACCTATTAATATAAAATTCTATCATTTTTGAGCGGTAAAAACGGTGAAGTATAAACATGAAATTATAACATGAGTTAAAGAATTTTTCAAATTTACAATATATAATACATTTACAATTTTGTTCAAAAATATCTACAAATAAGAATGGGCACTTGACATGTTTATATCCTTGTTCGTATATATATTTATAGTTATTCAACCGCTTGGAGTTACAATAGGATGTCTCCTAGATGGTGCACGACGCCAATGTAAAATCTTATTTACGTAGTGCGCCATCTAGGAGACATCATGTTGTACCTCTAAACGGTAAAATAACTATAAATTTGTACAAACAGGGGGTATAAATAAGTCCTCGAAACAGTAGAAAATTCGCACTCCCAGGAAATAACATTCACCACTTACTCCCCATTACTAAAAATGTGGTATTCTTGAACTAAGAGGGAATAGTCTGGGTTTTCATTTCCTATGTTTACTCCTAGAGAATTATAGCACGTTGTTGTCAAATCATATATTAGGAAAGGATGGGAAAGAACCAATAGAAACGGTGGTAGAAAGAGATCTGTTTATAACAGTGGTTTTTAATTAAAAATATGGTTATCGTTTTCTTTACATTGATCGATATTATCTCATGGCATTTTTAAAAATAAAAATCATGGCAGAGAAAACAATCTAGACATGTTACAGCTACACAAAAGCAAGACCACGACTAATAAAAGAGTACATAACCAAACATTTTGAATTGAATGGCTCGGATTTCGCCGCGTAAGCTTCTAATTATTGAATTACATATCTGACTTCATATAAAAGTATCATTTAAACAAGTTATTGCTTAACTGCATTCATGTTCAAGTTCATTTTGAAATATTTTCTCGGTCAGTAATATTTTCTGCATCCATCGCACAATATAGGTATATATCAAATTAGGGGAGAATATATAAGATATCATATTAATTCAAGCTGCTTTACTTGCAAGCTATATATTGTTATTCGTTATTCTACTATCAAATATTAAATAAGATATAATTCACGAAGACAACCACATATCAACAGCCGTAAACCGCCGAAATAAAACCGAGTGAAGCCGATTCAATCTCTCATGCAATTTCTCCTACTTATTTGTGGAGAAAATACGAGGGAATCTTTCGGGAGTATTTTCCTACGAAAACGTGAGAAATTTAACTCAAGAATAGGAACTATTGGAATTGTAGGCATTTTTTGACAATTCTCTTGAAATTTCCACTCCCTCAGATTCGAGAATAACCCCCCAGGTGCATCAACCTATTCAAGGTTTATACTTATTTGGACAAGTAGGTTGCCATTCTCAACTTCAGAAAGGAATTTATCAAGTCTGCGCCATTAAAAAAAAATATTTCTTTCCTTGAAAATCAATGAGGAAAAAAACCGAACCACACCAACCCCTTTTATCCTCGATTCAAAGGGTTAATTCCATTTTCATTTAGATTTTCTCTAATGTCTGTTTTCATTAGTCGAACCGACTAATTGGGATACGAACATCCATTATCTATGTTCAGCTGTTGTTAAAATTCCATTGTTTCTGCTTTGGCGCTTTTTTTTTATAACGTTTGTACTTATTTCCTGTTTTTTTGTGTGTCCGTTTTCTGATAACGTTTTTCTGCAGCTCATTCATGTGTTTTCCATGTCCGGTGAATTTTATGTTTGGAATTTCTTTCCAGTGTAGTTAGGATAGGGATTTTTCCGATGATATAGGAATGACATAGGATTTTTTCTTCGTTCTCGACTTTTATAAAATTGTATAACGCAGAAAGTTTGAACACCTTTCAAAATCAACTTGAGAGGTAAATGTTATTGGGAGAAGGTGTTCATAATTAACACTTACATACTCAAATATGAAATCATAGCCTCAAAAATAAAAAAATC
This sequence comes from Cetonia aurata, assembly GCA_949128085.1. NCBI lineage: Eukaryota > Metazoa > Arthropoda > Insecta > Coleoptera > Scarabaeidae > Cetonia > Cetonia aurata. The sequence goes on along the minus strand of OX421887.1, from coordinate 38,154,940 downwards.
CTTTATCTTTTGAATCGCCGCATTTACCACATCTGACTTGCTTTTAAAGTATTCGTAATGAGGAATTGCACAACTTTTTTTTTTATATCATAGAATGATAGAGAATATAATAATATATGGCCCTTCATTAAACCTTCTTTTAAATTGTTTCTCATTAAGGCATAATTAATTTTTTTTAAGTGCTCTGACGTCACACGTTCTTTCATTCATAATTCTTAGTCGGCATGATTTGGCAATGGAGCGATAGTTATCGTAGTTCGCATCATCATCGCAGATAAGTAATATCCTTGTTTATATATCTTATAGTTATTCAACCGGTTTGAAGTACCTTTGGATGGCGTTCAGATGGCGTGTCAGTTTTGGCGTGCCCATTCATTTTTTTTAATAATGTTGCATTGTAATTTCTTAATTTTGATTGGTTTTACTTTGTTATTAACTGCCAAGTTTATTTCAGAATCTGTAACCAACATAGCTCGCATTCCAATGAATATTTGGCGGTATTTAATTTCATTCATCAGTACTTTTATACTATCGCCGCCAGATATCAGCACCTTACGCAGCTCGGTTGAATAACAAGATATATAAACAAGGATATAACTGACGTGAATCGGTGATATTTCTTTGATAAATTGAATTGTTATCAAGATTTATTGAAATTTACGCGAAAGATTCCCGCATTTTATTCTAGAAATTACAGATGAAGTCCTTGAACTGGGGTGCTCCAGGGATCCGTGCTGGAACCAACCCTTTTTTTTTTTTAATTTATATACTTAAATGATATACCTACATATTCTCAATGACATTATCACACTGTATGCCCGTGTTTTACTGCCTTTTAATGACAGATCACAACCCATACACTTAACACTCAGTATTTAACCTCAAAATGTTAATGGATACTACTTACCATGTGCGGGTGGCAGATGATGAATGTTTTCATAGATTCAGCTTGTTAGATTAGTTTCTTTATTTAAATTAATTGGTGCACCATTTTTCTTTCAGTATATTTTGGTTTTTTGATTGGAGTATGGTTTGCTTACACTAAAAGAAATAATTAATTCGCAAAATGTTTCAACATTTCTATTATACTTATGTATATCATAGAACGCAATGAAACAGCGTTTTTCGATATATTTTAACAGTTTTAAGAGAATTTTTGAAAATTTGTTTGATTGGGATTGAAAATCTAATTATTAATTGGGGGCGTCTTGACAGAATATCTATTTGTAGCCTATAAGAAATCCTTTTTGTTAACGTCTTGCGAATCAATTACTTTTTTTATAGTAACCAAAGCCATGCTCCAACCAGAAAAAAAAATATACTGAAAGAAATTATTATAGTGGTACTTACCACTGTATTGTTTAAGGTAGGAGTCGCTGGTGGTGCCACCCGTGCTTCGATCACCCAACACCAGGCTATTAAAGGAAATATGGCCGACGTATCCGCCAAAGATGGCAGTCAAGAAACTTGCGTAAATTTAATAGCTAGCATAGTGGGGATTCTATTATTAGCTGCGTTTAACGAGGGAGAGTAAGTCCTATTTTCCTGCCTATTTTTATTACCGCAAAACTTAAATAATAATAAAAACATGATTTGAAGGCACGATTGGACGATTTTCATGGTCTTCGCTACGATACACTTGCTGGCGAATTATATGGCCGTGGGTTCGTTGATTTTCCGCCACTTGAACACCGCCCGACTGTTATTACTGATAAAAATGTATCTGAAATTCGATACCGTCATATCCCCCGTAAATATTAACAAACGAGAACCTTTAATATTGGGATTCGGAATTAAAGGTGTGTTAGATAATTTACAGGCCGTTTCAATTTGAACGTGTCACTTCAAATAACTTTTTACTCAATTGCAATAGAGGATATAAATTTGATCCGTTTTGATTCTTTTCAGATAAAGATCTGTGCGGATTTAAGATACGCATGGGACACTCCTTGCGTAAAGCGATCTCCAGAATGAATAAAGATCAATTAACGGAAATTCTGTCCGTTTACGAGAAGAAAAATTATATTATCATCCCGAATTTCAAAAATAAAACCTTGTACGTCGCTCTGGGCGCTAACGAAACATCCGAAGACGTGATCGTAGCATATTTCCACGCCGTGCTGCTCGGTGTTGCCCTCTGCTCGTACAATAACGAACCTATAGTGAGGGAATACCGAATAATCTCCTATCCGATACTTAAAAATTGTTTTTTTTTTTTTTAGGTGAACACGAAGCGCCATCTACATCAAGTTACTCCGCTGATTCGATTAAACCACGTCTTGAAATCGTTCCCCGTGAACGATCAAGGCGAGCCGAGGAATTTACCGAAGCATTCCCTGCAAAGTTTCAACGATTACATCAGTTTCGAAGTGGCAAACTTTTTTACGGCGTTGAAAATAAACGGTACATTTTTAATCTTTAACTTTGCAGCGTTTTCTCTTTCTTTAAGGATTATTTTCTTATATAGGATGGGCCATTAACACACACGCAATAGAAACGGGTTCCTGGCGGTTGGTGGATCCTATTGAAGTGACTCCTTCGCTAGAATCGACCACTTACAAGAAAACCCGATGATTCACGATTATATTCCGTCTTTGTATTACCGTAAAAGATGTTTTTATACTTTGTAAATATTGTTTTTACACATATTTTTTTTTAATGTAAAATTCGATTTAATAAAATATCTGTTATATAAAATGATCTTTCGCTTTTAATATTTACATTTTACGCTATCTTAGGACGTGGGCGCTGAATCGTCCTTTGACCCTGTTTGCGAGAGGTGCTTTACGATGTCTACCCAGTTCCAGCCTCGTGGTTTCTCGCCGCGACCATCGACTTTGTCCCACTGCCTGCGTTTCTGCGCTTTCGTTAGATGCTCTTTCTTGACGCAACATTTCTTGCTGTTAGAAACGTCCTAAAATAAAAAATTATCGTCGAGAAACACAATTTTGCTGTGACAATTCACGTAGAGGCTTCAAAGATTATAAATGCTGTTAAATTTTAGCAGAAACATTATTAACACTATCATCGGTTCACATAATAAAGGACAAATAGCTAAAACAAATATATTCAATCAGTGAACAAATCAAAATTACTAACGATTTATAAACCGTGCTTTATACATACATATATTCAAAAATTAAAAATTCTTTTTACCTCTCCTTAAGAATGAAAATATCGTAGTAAGTGTTCACCTACTTTTGGTGCACTCTGTATAATCAAAAATTAATTTACGTTAAGCAACATTAAATTTTATAAAACTTTTGTAGACATTCTTTTCCCACAACAAAAAACACAGCTATATAATCGCAGATCTCTCCCTCAAACTTTAATTGGTACAATTTATCCCAAAAAAATCTTAAAACTTACTTGAGTGTCAGATACGGTTAACTTCTCCAATTCCTGTTCGTCGATGACATTTTCTTCGGGTTGTTCGTTGATCAATTCCTCGAATTTCTCTTTTATAAACTCGAATAGGGAATAAGTCATGGACATGCCCAGATATTGCTCCGACTCGTCTCGCAGCAATTTCACAATTTTATCTTTCAACGACTTTGCACTAATTACATACACACACGACAATAAAAACAAATTACAATTCCCCCTCGTCCAGATCTCAACGAACACTTACATGTGCTTATTATAGAAGGTATCCATATTTATGTCGGGCATCTCGTCCGGATACTTTTCACCCCATTTGAGTTCCAGTAGAAAAGACTTATGGTTTTCGTGTTCTCCGTACTAAAATGTCAGACGTAGGAAGGGTGGTTTTCGGGGGTTTAATGCTCTGGTGTGGCTTTGGTTTACCTTATATTGGAAGACAGTCGGCGATATTTGCTTGAAAGAAGCATCTCCGTCGTAAATTGACAGGAGTACCTCCCTTTCTTCGTCTTGTGCTTCTGCTGACATTCTAAGATTATTAATTTAATTCGCCATTAATTAATTGCATTAGGATCCTATTATTTCTACTTAAATAACGTTTTAAGAGAAACTTTAAAGTTGTATAAAATTGACATCTTTATTCTAATCTACAAACCAATTTAATGGTTTAGAATGCGACTTTACCGACTTGATGTCGGTAATAAAGATATCTACACTATCGATCATTATTATCTCCTCCCTGCAATACCTACATAGAGCACAATATATTATTACTCTATAAAATAAATAAATTGTACGTTCAGTTTATTGTATAGAAATAAATTTCAGTATTAATATTATCATATAAACTAAATATGAAGTTGTAGTAATTGTAGCACCTATTGATTAAAAGAGGGCGCTGACGTTCAATTATTGCAATTTTTTTTAATCAAAATAAAGGAAATAAATTTGTTCTTTTGCCTCATTTATATTTGAAAATTGTATTTACATATAGGTAAATTTAAATTACACAGTCTCATCTAATTAAAATGAGATAAAATATTATGATCTGCTGCAAAATTGATACCACTGTTGACAAAAATTGTAAATTATTGGACCTCTCTTATTTGACAGCGCTGATAAACTAAGCCCATAGGTGCTAAGCATAGAATAACCTGACGTGCTAAGGAAATATTTCAGCAGCTGCCTCTCAGCGGTAGGTGGCGGTAGGTCAGTGGCTTTGCTCAGGGAAATTGCTTACTAAGCCTTTCAGCCGCTTTCGCGCATTCAGCGTCCCTGAATGCGTCTATTGATTTAATTCACCATAGATTAAATAAAAGGTCTCTTTGACTTTCATTATATACAAACTAATTTAAAGAATTTGTCTTTATCGATGGGCAACGATAATAAAGAAATTCACATATAAATAATTCCAGTCTTTAATATTAATGAAATATAATGAATTCCGTTAAAAATTAAATTAGTTAGGTGGGCGATATATTCCCATTAAAATTAAATCCAATCATATCTCTTAAACAATGTATTTACTTTTAGGGATTACAACTATTGATTCATAGAGGGCGCAACTGACTTCTAATGTAGTAGGTATTTTAATTAAAGAAAATAAAAAAGCTTAATTTTGTTTTCTCACATTATTTACTAAACAAAATTATTTTTATATACATATAAATTGAAATTATGCAATTGCTTTTAATAAAATTGCGATAAAACAATTTAGTTATCTAATCATACCAAAAAATATGTACGATACAAAATTTACAATGGGATGTTTTGATGCATAATATTATTCGATTATTTTTATTAGTCTATTAAACATTTTATGAATTCAAATGAGGTTTTATCACTACTTTAAACAAATTTTAGGCGATTTCAGCTAATGAAACAGTGAAACATCTGCAAATCAACGCAGTATTAGAATCAAATGAAGAACTGTTCAAAAAGTATATAAAGTATATATAATTTTGTATTTGTGTAGATGTAGACTTTTGCTATTTACACTTACCTTATTTTGATTTTTAAATTCAAAAAATTAATTCATTATTCGTCTATCTTGGTTTTATTGCAAAGTGTGAGAAATGGGAACTAGAATTCAGGACATAGAATTTATTTTTTGTAATATTTATGTGTCAAATAAAATGCAGCCGTTATTATAAAGAATAATATTTATTGTTAAATTATATTTACAATAGATCTTAATATAAAAATATATAAATATCATCATAGTTTATACAGTAAAACTATTAAATAATAAAAAAAAATACCAAGAGAAAAAAAAAAGAAAAATAATAAAGTTTACAACAGTTGTAAATATTGTACAGAATCAATATCAAAAACTGAATTCTGAACGGTAATAATTGACAAGAAGATATTCATCACTGTTTTTCACCCTTAAACATTAATCTAACTAATACTCTATGAGATTCCCGCTCTATCAGAGGTATTTTTACAAACCCAAAGAACTTGAATTCCCTAACATTAAAATCCGTATATTAAATCAAAAAAAAAATATATACATTATATGAGAGGAATGTATTTTGTTGTCACCTACAACGTTTATTTTTAAATGCAAAGTTTTGAACACGATAGTCATTTTCGAGTTGAATGGAATGAGTAAGAATGAGTTTAGAGAATTTACATTCCTAAATTTACTTGATATGTAGAGGTCAAATTATTTCACTGGTGTTATTCCTCTGTTCCACTAGGATTGTGTCCAGTGTTTTATAGACATTTTCCGGAAGGTGATCCAGCAACATCTTAGGCATTATTTTAAACTCCATAAAATCTTCTGCCGTTGCCCAACGCATCTCGAAACTAGGTCCTCCAGTACCGGCTTTCCTAATAGATACAGATAAAATTATTTGTTCTAAGTTTAATCAACAAGAGATAAGGGACGTCTCATATTCTTATCGTTGTTACCTTTCTGCTTTCGTTTTCTTTCTACTGACGATATGTAATATTTTCCCGGGAGTGAACAGCCTAGTCTTTGAAAATCGTCTAATACCAATATCTCTGGATAACAGAGCAGCTTCCTAAAGAAAGTTAAAACAGGCATGACATTTTATAAATAATTTTGATGCGAAGATTATTACAGTCGATGCAGCTACCGTCGGCACAGCTCTTCGTCCCAGCAATGGAGATGTTCCTGGCGTCCCATTGGATAAATCGTCGCTCTTCCAAGTCGATTCCAGATCTCCAGATGGTACCCCAAATAGGGCATACCCAAAACCATTTAGTAAGATTCGATACTAGGAATATTAAACAGCCATTATATTTTATCTGTCACGTTTTTCTTCTTGCAATAATCATAAAAAAATAGAGGAGAAAACTGCTGCATTCAGTTTTTTAAACGAAATATCTTGTGTACAGGGGGTGATTCATTAAGTCGGTCCTACAGTTTGGGGAAAAATGTAGGAAATATTGTTATGGAAACATCTTTAAAAATACTTTTAAATTCCTGAAGTTCCCGTAAGATGGCGTAATTTGTTTCATTTTTACATTTATTCTTTTTTGTTTATCTAGAAGGAATGATGGATAATGTTTTGAATACTGAAAATAATGAATATATTATTATTTTTACTTATATGTCAATAAATATCCGTTTGGTGTTTCCTTATTTAAGTTCTTTTCAGAAAGCACTTAATTACAACACTGACCGCTTACAGGGTGAGCCAAAAATTTAGAAAATTCACAAAAAATCGAATTATCTTTGAAATGCCAACAGATATATGTCATGTCAAAATGACAGGAACGTCATATTTGGTTTTAAAATTCTTGGGTTTTTGGAAAATGAAATGAAACTAAATTGGAGAAATTGAAGGTGAACGAAGCAAATCAATTGTACTTTTGGCAAACCTATGAAAATTTGGACGTGGTGAAAGACTAAAGGAAGAACACCACTAGGTGATCTAGTCTTTTTGACATTTGTGTGATGTGTTATTTATGTACATTATATATTCGTATACCAAATGCCAATAAATTAATATTATTATATCAATTTACTGTTTTGACAGGTTAAACTACCATTGCGTTTCTTATTTTTTTTTATATTGTTTGATGATTATTATAGATTGATTATCGTAATATTATTCCATTTGAATTTTTCGAAAAAATCACAAATACGACAAACTAGTAAATAACGCCATCTAGTTTCCATTTAAAATAATGAAGCAACAAATATCATTTACTCTTTAAATGAGTCCAAGTTTTTGAAAATCGGGTCCCCCACCACTTTACAATAGGCGGAATCTCAAAGTATCGTGAATCAAATTTATTACTATTTATTTTTCACCAACCTTAATAAAGGAAATTTATTAAAAATAATAAAATAATTGTAAAAAGAAAACAAATACGCGCATTTAGACCGCGTCACTGGTGTGTGGTAGGTCAGTAGCTGGATGACAACAACTTTTTTTTTGCATAGAGTTTATATATTAGAACGATCGTTGTTAAATATTTTGCTTCATTGGTACATATTTAGTGTTTTTGGAGGTGTGTATTATGTATTTACGTTATTTTTACTTGTGTTGCACTACTTCTTGTTTGCTGTCTTTCTATTGTTGCCATGTAATCGTGAGAATAAAGAAGACATAACCTATAACCTCATTGCACACACGTGGTGATGATCACTTTATTTTGGCTTTACATTACAGAAAATGGAGACAGCAAGACCCATTAAGCTTTCTTTGATTTAATTTTAGGAAATCGAAAGAAAGAACACTTATTTGCCATGTTATTGTGACTGCAAGCCGGGGCCCAACAATATATAGGCATGCTGACTGTCACTTCTAACCTATAAATCGCGTTGTTTTACTTCATTTACAGTGAACCACTGCATTTAAAACTTTCAACGGCTACTTATAATTATACTTACACCTGCAGTATAAGTAGATGGCTTAGGTTGTTAATATAAAATTGTTCATATAATAAAAATATAAAGGAATGAAATTTCGAGATAGGAATTTACAATGCTAAATGAATAATGTTTTCATCCAGAACACTGACCACCTTAACAAAATGGCGGGGATGACGTTTTCAATAAATGCGCGTATTGCGGCAACTTCCGAAACTTAAAAATATTTTCATGAGCATATTTACTAGTATAATTTTTTTTCGTAAGTTCCCGAGATATGCCTAGTGGGAGCCCTTAATGAATCAGTTTGTATAATTATTATAGGTATTACGCATAGTTAAAATGCGGAGATACAAATATTGTAGGATGCATGTTATTTGAAAATATTTACAATGTTCTTACGGTATTTCGCATCCTCCATATTACTTTTCCACGTTCATAAAATGTATTGAAGCCACGCCTGTTTACCTTGTATTGTATCTTGTAGGCACGGTTTAGTACTTGCTGACTAACGCTTCGGCGCTAGTATCGATTTTTTTACCAATAAGATTGAAGTATTATGACGCGTCGTCAACGACAACAAAAAAAACATTGTTTAAAAATTTTATACACATCCGTCATTTTGAAATTTGTGCGTTTTCAATCGTTTGAAATTGCTTTTATCTCTTTGTGATTTGTGAGTGAAAAGGCTGTAATATTTGTGAATATCCGTATTTGCAATAATGGGTGGCTTAAGAAATTGCTGCCCGTAAGGATGTTTTGGTACAAAAAGTGTTCGAAGGAAATTCCCAATTTACGATGAAGCGGTGAGAATTGTTGATAATAATTACAAATAAAACAGGTGCGAAGAAAGACGGAGTTTGCACCAGAAGCTATCAGCTTATATAAACCAGCAAGATCTTTCCAAAAACGAGAAGCGTGCCTGAAAAAAATTTGTAAAAGACTAGAAGACAAGGTTCTCCGCATAGAGGATTTTATGAAGACCAAGCCGTATGAAGCATTAGAAAACATGAGCAAATCCGTATCAAATTTGATCCCTTGTCAATTACGGAATGTACACCATACAAAATGTGACAGGTGATTTACAAATTTCATCACATGATCCTAATTTAATTAAATTACAATGATTACTATTTATTATTATGATAATTATTCCTTATTATTACTTATATATTTAGTTAAGTAGTATTAAGTAAGCGATATTTTAATTTGTGGTTATGTATGCAAATATTTGTACTGTATAGTTATGTATTTATGTGCGCACAATAAACGATTTCGTTCTAATTTTTATTTTATTTTCTATGCCCATTCATTTAAGTGCAAAAAAAATTTAAACAATAAATTTCTTAATTGTAAATAATATCAAATCTCCCGCGTATTGGAAATAGTTCTTGCTGACTAACGCTACGCGCCACCAGTCTTAAAAGGTTTGAAACTTTGCTCGTGCCGCGTGAAATTACATGGGAGGTACACATCTATTATACGTATATATATTTATTATCTATGATTGAAGCCATCAATGACATATTGTTCGTAAACAATATTCATTTGAAAGCACATAAATAGAAAATTACCATGAAAATACCAGTATTATATTTATCATAATGCAAAATAGCACGGTCCGAGAGTCAAGGTCAAGAAAGTAATTTTGTGATTCAATTCAAATAAAAAAGAATGTTTAATTGTACACTGCGGGTAATTTAATGCAGCGAATTTTAGTTTAAAATCCGCCTCCACAATCACAATTTGTGAATAACTTCAATATGAATAGTTTTAAAACAGCAACTACAACTTTTGTACCATTTCGTTTAATACGTATTCTATGCACCTAAGCCTTTCTTTTCTGCGTTGTTATAACCTCAAATTCGTTTTCATCTCTCTAAACAACCATTTTCATATTCAATTTACTCCTCAAAATCAATGCCCCCCTCCTTACCTTTGGTAATCTGCTAGCGTGCAATGTTTGAATAATCCCAGTTCGTACGTTTTCTATGCTATCGACCCCCAATCTCATGACGAAGTCATCTCCGACTCCCACGGTGAAAACGAAGCTCTCCGTTACCCTGGCCGCTTCCCTGCTCAACAGTCCAGCTGCGGAGAAGCACATAAGGTCGAAGTTTTAATAGTCGTAGTAGAAACTGTAAGTTAGCGTAAATGCTCTCTCTATAACCTATTTCGCTAATAATAAAACTGTCATGTTGTAACGAGATATGTATTGTACGTGTTGCGAATGGTTAGGATCTGTTTTGTAGAAGCTGAAGCAAGTATTGGCCTTCCCCCCGAATAGAAACTACTAAATTATAACGCTATAAGTAATAAAGTGGGTTTGTTATGTCAGATTTTTATCTGTAATATTGTATTGCGTTTAACTGTAAATATAAATGAAATTCAAGCCAGTGTACGTTCTTAAATAGGATTAAGAATGAATTAATTAACATGCAATTTGAGGGAATGAAAAGATCAGTAATCTAGACCTAAAAGTAAATTACTCTATCTACTAAATAAAGTTCAAACGCCATGAACCGGTAAGTATAATGAAACATGTTTCGGAAGGTAATCACTTACATTGTCAATCGTATACTTGAATCTAGTCGTAAATATACAAAAAGATGCATAAACACATAAACGTAATCTTAAACTCCTCACAACACACCACACAAATGAGATTCTAACAAACTAAAACCATACTAAAACTAACCTAAAAAACTCACTAATAAAAATGACATGCGCACTTCAAGTAAAAACACAAACGCCCCTCTTTTGTTGCCAACGTCTAAAATTATAAGGCAAATAATTTTTTTTTTTTGATTTCGTTATGAAAATAAAATCTTCAAAAGCTGGTGTGAGGAGAAAAGTTATTAGAATTAATGAAAAAACTGTGACGGCTTATTGGACGTATAGATTGAGTACTGAGGTAATATTTAGTACAACAAAAGTTGCTGTTTTCATCAAGCAACAACATACGGCAAAGTGTTTGAAAGAAACACCAAAAGAGAAAAGTTTAATTTTATGTTCGTTTTGTATAACTTATAAGCTACGTAAGTAATGGTTTTTCTTGTTTTTAGGTGAAAATAATATTAGATTGGTATGTCTGACGCAGAAGGTAATAACGGCATAAACATGACATTACAGAATATCTAGAATCATGACCCTGACAATTCCTAACACAAAAACCAGCTCAAATATATTTAGAAAAATTGAATTGTGAGCAACTTTTTCAAATAACTTATTTGGCTATCATATCAACTAGCCTCACTCCTCGCCGATTCATTGCACTCTTTTTAAATTTACCGCCATACTAGTGGTTACGTGACGTATGTCAAAATAAGTTTTTATTATGGTAATAAAATACACTGTCTAAATAAAAAGCGAATGTTTTTACTGTTTGTAGGTATTCTATCAAAGTAAAAATCATCTTGTATAAAATCTATAATCCAAATTTAAACGATTTCAAACATATAAGCTTCGAATAACAAAAAATGACAGATATTTAAAAAAAATCAAGTTCATAAACAAAGCGCATACAACGCTAACAATAAAGATTGAATCGTGTTGACCTTATGTTTCATACTTATTTGCGTTTTTTTTTTATCAAAACCAATTTGTATTTGAATGGTTGGGTACAAGGTTTAACTCATATTTGTTACGATGTAATTTAAAGCTAGGTTATGGTTAAGTTAGAAGGTTAGAACATCAATTTATCTGTTGGTTTGTTCATATAGTGTTTGTGTTATTACTCACCTAATATTTTATATTAATGATCTAATTACCTTTGATTTTTCTTTAAAAGTTTTTAAAGTTATGATATATACCTATGTATGTGTGTTATTGTTATTGTGCATTGTGACAGGGTAAATGATATAAATTATTAAATTATAATAGACCGAATGTACATGCTGAAAACCGTTGTTTCGTTGAAGGATTTCGCAGCGAAGATTTGGAAATATTCCACGCAATCCCGTTACGATGAGTTAATCAATCAGTTCATTAATATCCGAATCAAGTCACTGAACTTCTATTTAAATTTAGATATTTAGAGAGTAAAATATGCAGGAACAGAAATATGTGTCAAATATTGTTCAGTTATCCGTTACATTATTATAATTTTGACAGTTTACATTATTACATGTGGTGATGTTTTATTTGTGTTAAATATTTTTACTTTAATTTTGTATAGATTTGATTTGCAGTTCGTCATGATTTTGATTTGCTATTTTAAGGTTATAAGGTACGACAATTTGATTTATTTTTCTAGATAAATGTTTTACAAGGGTTTTACAATTTGCATTTAAGGCGGAGCTTCTGAAAATATTATTTGCAAATAAAGCAGCGTTAAAACTACCTGTTCCCAAAAAAAAAAATTCTCAGACTCGAGCATTTATTTCACATAAATAATAGGTACTTTTTATTTGATCAAAATAAATATTTATCCTTGTATAAAGCGTTGTGATTTTGAGGTAAGTATTACTATTCTTAAAAAGATATGAAAAGTGATTTAATTCAAGAATTTTGCTCCAAGACTAATGCTTTTAACGCAAGTAAATAGATATTCTTAAATGGGGACTAAAAGTAGTTTCATCTAAGACTCAATATTATGCTGTTAACACAATTTTTTTCTTGCCTTAAGAAGTGTTTATCTTGGGCATATTCAAAACGTAGATTTATTTGGTCCAAGACATTTATTTAAGGTAAGCATGCATTTTTCTGTGTGTAGTTATCGATTTTTGTTAGTTTTTAAAATTAATTTCAACACTGTAACTACAGATTTGTTCAGTGACGGATTTAGGCTTGCTGCCGCCTTAGGCCCCGTTCGATGCGCCGCCCTTTTTGATAAAGTGAATTTCATTAATTTTGATCCAATATTTTTATTTTAAAATAACTTTATTTATTGAAATATAGTTTTTTAAATATAACTAACAAACATTACAGATAAATAGGTATGTTATAAACTTCAGACAGATGAATAATAAATATTTTTTTTAATATTAATCAATTTGAAAATTTTTTTTTCCTGGCTTTGGTTCGCGGAAAAACGTCGATTATATCATCATAATTAATTTCTTGGACTAGTTGAGCTTCAATAGACAATAATGCAAGAGCATTAAGCCTATCTTGGCCCATGCTTGCGCGTAAATAGGTTTTTACTCTTTTTAGAGTGGAAAAAGATCTTTCTCCTGAACAATTTGTAGCCGGAATACTCAAAAAAATACGGAGAGCAATGTCCACATTCGGATAAACGTCTCGAAGACTCCGTGAATGCAATACATTGCATATTTTTTGTGCAGAGCGGACATCTTCCGTATTTGCTAAGAAATCTTTGAGTTGAAAATGCAAATGAATACATTCATTGCCTAACGTCTCTTCCAAATCGTCAGGATACTTACTGACTAGTTTATTGGCAAGATTTTTCAATTCGTTTGTATCTATTTCAGATAAATCATCCAAAAAATTGAAATTTTCGTAAAGCTTATCATATGCCCTTTTACGCCCGGCCAATTGTACACTCAGAGTGTCTAGAATAGAATAATAAACATTTGTACGAAAATTTTCTTGTCCAGAAAAAGGTGTTCTTTCATTTGCCCGTGACTCATCTGGCTGAATTGTTCTGGTTTTTTTGCGACGAGTATCATAACGATAATAATCGTGAACTCCAGATAGTGCTTTGGCTTTTTCTTCATATTCAGAAAACTGTCTGTTTCTCATGTTTTGAAGAAATAGAGCCAAAGAACTATAGATCTGAACAACGGATGATAAATCAGCTTGAGATTGTTGAAGCTTCTTACTACCAGCATTAAAACGATCTAAAATTACATTCCAAACAATGACTAGGATTGCTGTTTCTAAATGCTGTAATTTTCGCTGCAATCCCCTAGCTTCAGATCGCGTAGTCGGTTTCTCATCTCTGCTTTCGGCAATAAATTCCAGTGCATCAATTATTGCAGACCACTCTTTTTCTAATGCGTAGCATGCATCATGTCGAGCAGACCAACGAGTTTGAGAAAGACTAAACTTAGTACGGCGGTTAATTTTAATTATGGAACACTTGCAAATACTCTGCTAGAGACACAAAGCTATGCTAACGACAGAATACAAAATGTGGCGCATGTGTCCCATCCAGGTGGTTTTATAGGTTGTATCTTTGTTTGTAAACAAGCCGTTAATCCGTTCCCCAATATTAGGCCAATCCGGGCCTGTTCAAAGTTGTCCTGAGTCCCTACATGCGCCGTTCCGTGCGCGAGTTGCAACTTGGAACAACCAATTTGCCGGAGTGAAACTACTGCATAAGGTATATACTGTGTTCTTGCTCTTGGATTTTTAGAAATTTTTGAAATTTGTAGATGTAATTGAAGATTTTTGCAAATATAAGGAAATTCGCCTCTGAAATTTTGGCATTTCAAAACTTTTGCCGCCCCTCAAATTATGCCGCCCTAGGCCCGGGCCTCACAGGCCTAGGCGTAAATCCATCACACAATCAACCAATTTGAAATGTGATTACTACAAAATGTTCTCTGCGTATAATTCTCTAAAAAAAATACTAAACAATCAAATCGTTTTAAACTTACCTGGAGCGGCGAAAGCGTACACCTTCAAATCAGGATAGCTGGGCTTCATAATAATAGCCAGTAGTGTCGCAACTCCCGCGCCCAAACTATGTCCAGTTAACACCACTCCATATTCCGGATACAGAGCGAGGGCTTTTTCCACAATGCCCGATTCCCTGAGCCTTTTATGTACGTACTTCGCTCCAATGGTCATCCCTTTGTGCGCCATCGTATCTGGCGGTAAGCCTTCGGCCTCGAATCTTTCGGAGCTCGCCGTCAGATCGGTGAACACGTCACGGAGCGATATTGACCCTCTGATCGCAATCAGGATGTTCGAGGTTTTGTGATCGGCGATGACGCAGAAAGGTAGCTGTTTGGAAACGGCAAAAAACCGTAGAGATTTGGACGTCAAAGTTAGCAAAAAAAGGAGATTATATATAAGGACCAGTGATTAATTTAAATATTGTCTAAAGCGGAACGGATAGTGACAGATTAATTACATATAAATATTACAAAAAGAAGAATGGATAATCATCTTACGCCTTGTAGGAATCAAAATTAGTATTTGAAGCAGTGGCGGCTCGTGACGTTTTGTTCAAGGGAGGCTACTGTAGCCTAAGTAACCCTTCTCAGTAAATAAATTATGTTTTTATAGTTATTATTGTAGCATTCTAAGTGTAGAATAAAAATTAAAGAAAAAATAGATTAAAATAAAATATAAATGAAAAGTTACTTGCTTCAGGAATGGTTAGTAAATAGTTACCATTTACAGTTGGTAGGGGTGGCGTGGTCTGCTTTTTAGATAATATTCGCTTTTAGGTTAAACAGCGCGATAGATTTTAACGTCCCGTCATTTGCACAATATTTCAGGTTATGCATAAAACCAAAATGCATCTTTACCATCCTCATTAATAGTTTTATTAATTAATATTTAAATGAACCTTGTGCCATTGTAAAATTTTGATTTAAATCCTTCATAAATATGCCATAAAACATTTTTATTCGCTTTTTTTTACATCATATGCATACAATAATTGTTCAAACGTTCTGAAAGAATAAACCGACATTTCGGTGGAATAAATTACTATAATTATAGTCTACTGACCAATCGACCACTAATTATTATTATTTTTATCGAAAAGTCAATCAAAACATAAGTAGCAGCACGTTATACAGTGATACACAAAAGTATCCTAACGGGAGAGGGGAGAAAAAGTGCAGGCATTTTTGCGAGCATCTCTACTCTACTTTACTTTAACACGTGAAATTAACACACTTACCTCGAATACGTGATTTCTGAACGACGCGAACAGTATATCGTGCTCCCTGACCTTGGAAATATACTTGACTCCCGCCAGATGGCACAAGCAGCAATTGTCATCCGTCACCAATGTCGCTTTCGTGCGAAAACACGAGCAACAAGTCACCTGTCCTAACAGTCGAAAAATACCCGTACCGCAATACCTGTACATGACGAAAGGCCAACCATAAGCGGCCATGGAAAATCGTAAGAAGTGCCTCGCCTCTTCTAGGTTCATCCAGCGAGGTGCCATCGAGAAGATTCGGTTCAAGTCTGCGTTGAAAAGTTTGAGAATAAAACGTACAAGGAATTTTGTACGGTAGTATAGCTTCGACTTGGTTACTAGGCAACAACCAGTGATTTTGCGTGATTACACTTCGCTTCAAGTTTTAGTGATTACTTGCATTCTTTATTATTGTAACAATCTCTGATTGAAAAGATTTTATCTGAGGTACCGGATAGGTATATCTTCCTTTGAAAGTAATTTAAATCATAAGATAGATTAAAAAAATTATTTATTTTTTTATTAATTCTCTATCTCCAAAGCAGCTGTTTTGTTTATTGGTGTACATGGATTCTTTTATTTTGGTAAAAAAAAAAATTGTTGGAAATTTTGGGTTGACGAGTTTAACAAATTTTATGGGTAGGGGTTGCTGCACCCCCAACAATGATTTGAAATCGTTAGACCCTCATTAAAAGATGTCGCCCTTGATATAATAATTGACAGGTTTCGAAATTTTATACAGGGTGAATCTCGACATATGCGACAAGCTTTAGGAGCTGATTCCTGAGGTTATTTTGATCATAAAAGTTCATAAGAACATATGTCCCAAACTGCTTATTTCTAAAGTTATACAACCTTTAATAGTAAGTTAACATAATTAATGTTTTTATTTAAATTAACAAAATAATTAGTAAAACTAAATAAAAAAAAAAATATATTGAAATGACAAACAAACAATTCCCTCTAACAACTACTGTCAAATTTTACAAACAATTCCCTCTCAACACAATTGATTTTGAAGAACCAACTGTGACATTATATCGTGTTAGTCATAGTTCATAATTTATTATTAAACTATTAATAACTTTTAAACCAAACCGTTTTGGACATATGCTCATATGAACTTTATTGATCAAAATAACCTCAGGAATCAGCTACTAAAGTTTGTCGCATATATTGAGATTCACCCTGTATAAATCACGGCAGGTAGAGTTATTTGCGGTAGCTCGTTTCAATATATAAGATTTGTGTTGTTTACAGAATTAATTCACAAGATCGTAAAGGATTTTAGCCACGTGAATATAGTTAACACAAACAACCGAAACGCAACACCTTTATCAAGAAATTATAGGTGGATAATAACCATAATTTAGAAACAACTACAACGAAAGATTATTAAAAAAATAATATGTATTCGGCCAAAACATTCTGGTTTTCTCGATCGTCCATCTCATTTAAAAAACGAAAATAGAAGTTATTTGCGGTAAAATTGAAAGTGACAAAAATTTATTGACTATGTCAAAAAATGTAAATTTATGCGCCGTATTTAATTCCCAAATTTCGTTTCTCTATCTCAAATACTTCAGAAATTATAGAGGCGAGCCACCTCCCAGAAACACCCAGTATATTATAATAAAATATTATATATAATAATATTAAGTTATTGGGCCTTAAGAGATAAGAAAATTACCCCTTTTGCCGATGAATTTAATTTGGCAAACGATGTACCAAACACCTTGTATCAAAATTTAAAATAAAACTTTATTATTTCGACTTCATTGCAATTTTATGTGTAATTAAACATTGTTAGCACTAAATTCCTTTTTAAATAGATTTTTTCAAATGCAATTGAAAAATCGATTACTTTCAATTTTTTCATTAAATTTACTCAAGATCAGTACAGCAAACAATTCCTATACAAACGTGGTCTTCATATTGACTGATTTTTTCAGAAAAAAGACAAATATCCCCTAAGCTAAACTCACCCGTAGTATATTTCGGCTCGTCATCTGCCAACATTTGAATCCGCCTCATTTCGCGCGTTTCCTTCTTCTGTTTCACCCTCAGCAAGACACAGCCGGCCAGCACGTCGGAAGGCACCAAATCCGTACTCCTAAATAAGGTACTCAGCAGCGCCGCCACCTGTTGGAAGGCTTCGTGCCCGTGCTCATCAGATCTGACCCAGCAGAACGCCCACCTGAAGCGTCTCTTCCACACGCTGGTCCCCTTGCGATGCCGCATCGACTCTCCAGCACTGGGGGTTTCTTGAACCTCATGAAAACGACTGGACCCCAAAGGGTCGAAGATCAGCGCCAGGCCGAAGATGGCAAGACCGAATAGGGCCCAGTTGAATATGACTAAGGCTGAAAATGACGCTCGTACATTTCTATCGCGTTCATGAATTTATATCACCTTCGATGACGGTACGTGAAAAGTGTCCTTCGTACGGACAGACGATTAGATCGCCGCAGAATGCCCACATTGTCCCGAAAACGTTCAGCACCGTTTCGGGCATGATCAGGAATAATTTAACCAATAAAATAGCAGGTACGTGCCGCCTGGCTTCCGTGTCCGTGATGGAACCTTGAGCGCTGCGATTCACCAGGACTACCAACACGAAAATCACGACGCTAAGTAAGGCCATCATCCCTATGATATAGGTGCGGACGTACTGGCCGCCTTTGCTGCATTCCCACGTCGATTCGTAATATTTGACGTGGACGATAGCTATGAGCGCCAACCTATTGAAAATTTGAGGTTACGTTTGTGGGATTGTCGTTTCCTTAAACATAAACCTACCATAGTAACCTAACAGCTATTTCAAACAGACCGGGGAAGACTAAATCATCGGAAGCCGCTAGCCATTTTCTTCCGAAAAGCCGAAGCGCTGGCATTACCTATAGAGCCTGTAAGAAATAAAACAATATTTGTTGTATAAAAAAAAGTTTATTAATTTAAAAATACAATCGATAAAATCATTTACTATACAATACAACAAACTAGCATGTAATTTTCTGGATTTTTCAATAATTCTAGATCTGTCACTTGTCACTTTTATGTCAAATGTCAAAATTCAAAACTCGGCTATTACATATAGAAGAAGGATAACAAAAAAAAAAAAAAAACAAGTCTATGTGAACTTACACAAAAGAAAAACAAACCAAAATTATTTTAAATATATTTTACATGCATGTATTATATCAGATAACGAACTGTAGTTCATATCACAGTGGTGTGAAATAATATTAAATAGGCGTCATAACTAGTAATGGAGAATGAAATGCAGAGTTAATTGTTACGATTGGTATATAAAATGTCACAAAGTTTAGCTGTGATAACAGGTAAGCACTGTCCATGTTGTTGTGTAGAAGATTGTATAAAAATTTTATGCTAATAATTTTTAATCCCATTTCTACAGATTCAAAGTTGAATGTTTGAAGCAGCACATCATAATGAAACCCCCTAGGAGGGTAAATGCCCTCACATCGGTAAAACAAGTAGGTATTTGAGGAATTTTCGCTGAATTTTTTCTATTAATATGGTACGGGTCTATAAAATAAAGCTATGGCGGTACCGGTTTGAAACATTTGCGAGTTACGTATTACAAAGCCAAGCGTTTTCAGGGCTGACGATATTGTATAATTCGTGTGAGGTGCAAAGCTGAGGGAAGGATCAAAATGCGCTCCCAGGTCTTTAACAGCAGAACTGCGAGCAATTGGGCAATCATCCAAAACATAATTGCACCTAATTGGATTCCTCTTCCTAGTGTACGACATTACAGTACATTTCGAGATATTCAACTGGAGTTTGTTGTAAGTACACCATTGAGCAATTTTGTTAATTTGTTCTTGCAGATGGTGGCAGTCGCCCATAGTAACAAGTTCTTGAAATATTTTTAAGTCGTCAGCGAAAATACATTTACCACAATCAATACGTTCAAGGAGGTCATTAATAAAGACAATAAAGAGCGGGGGCCCTAAGTTCGATCCTTGAGGTACTCCAGATGTTGCTGTATAACATTTCGACGAAAATCCGTTGTAAGTAACGTACTACTGCGTTCGGTCACGAAGGTAAGAAGCAAAAAAAACTGTCTTAGGTGTTCACTAAAGGAAAAACTTTACAATTTTTTATTAATATGGTGTGGTTTATCTTGTCAAATGCCTTTGCGATGTCAGTGTAAACAGAATCAATTTAAAACATTTGAAATGGATTGGGTGAAGTATGTCAAGTTTGTTACGGTTGATCTTTTTTCCATCTTTTTTCAATGAATTGGTCTGGTGTAATAAAATTTTTAACACGAGGATATATGCAAGAATACAATACTATCTCAAAAGCCTTCGCAAAGTTACTTAGGAATGATACAGGTCGATAGTTGGTGATATCCGTCGACGAACCTGACTTCAGTATTGGACACACTTTGGCAACTCTACAGAGTCTTGGAAAACTAGCAATCCTTACATTGTTAGGCAAACGCTTGTTGCCCATGTTTTTTTTAGCATTCTACAAGAATTTCGGCTTTTTAAAAGTGCCTTTTTGGAAGAAAGAAAAACTGCTTTTTCGCTTAAATATTCATAAACAAAAAATGCAATTTTCTGGATTTTTCTACCATTCTTGGATCTGTCACTTTTATGTCAAATGCCGCATTTCGAAACACCATCATAAAATACAAGAATTATTAATTGTAATTTTCTATTTAAATTAAACCATTTATTTTTTACCTAATACAGACTATTCACTTTGAAAGGCCACCGATCTACACAGCAAGTACCCTCCCATCGGAAAACCTGATGCTAGTTGGGCAAGAAATGACGCGGAAAAAGTTAAAGCGTTCGTTAATCACCTAAAAGCTATTTTTAAGCTCTACACCTAAGAGAAACACGACAACTCCCGAATCCTCATACCGGTTAGGCCGATAACAGTTAACGAAGATAAAAACATTATATAGATACACAAAGCTACAACCCAAGAAAGACCAAGGATATCACCTCGTCACAGGACAAGTGTTTAAGAATTATCTCTTCAAACGTATGCACTGCTAACTTACATCAACAGTGCCTGTTTACGACTCAGATTCATACCACCACAATGGACGGTTACTTTAATAGTGAGAATCCTGGTAAACCAGCAGAGGAGGTCGCGTCATACAGACCCATAAGTATTAATGTCTAAAATTTTCACGAGAAGTTACTTCATGAAACACTGGAAAAACAAAAATTAATACTAGACCACCAACTTGGATTTATGCAATAACACATGACAATAAATCAAATACATCGCGTAGTCAATAAAATAAACCAAACATACTGTTCTGCGTTTCTGGATATAACGCAAGCTTTTGACAAAGTTTGGTCGTGAAGGACAAATCTTTACAAATATACCATTTTTGGTATTTATAACATAAAAGTTAAGAGAAAAAACAATGACCCGTTTTTTACGCATCTGTGTACAATGACATGTTAAATAAAACCAAATATTTTTTTTAATAACTACAAGATAACTCATTGCTATTAAAAAAAAACTATATTTATATTTTTCTTAATAATAGAACGGGCAAGTTTATTTCTAAATCGACCAGAATATATTTCCTATTAATTTAAGTAACAACAGATCCCTTATACTCATCAATAATCGATTGTGTAAACAGCAAACTGCTAAACATTGCAGGCGGTGCTCTTTTAATAGACAATGTAATTAATGAATGCTGTTTGATTCTCAAGGTTGATTGATCTGATACATATGTATACTCTCGTTAAGCTATTTTACGAAGTATTGCAAAAGGAAAAAAGAAGTGAGGAAAAACGCACGATCTTCGTTAAACACATTAAAATTACTATCTATGTATGTACAAATGCCCTTATACTATATAGCAAGAACTGACCTAGTTTTATAGTAGAAATATATACATATAACCGTATAGTGTATAAAACATAATGTTGAACACGCTGTTTTGCGTGATGCCTGGAAAATGCTGTAGTTAGCAATGTATACATACATATTCAGGTGTAGATAAACAAATATTCAATTAGGTAATTTCTGAAGTGAAAAATACCGTGTTTTTTTCCAATTTATGTTTTGCAACGATTGAAATACGTGATAACAGACAATGTGGCGTTTCCTATTTTGCATGATGCACTATAATTATAATAACATATGTTTTGCAGAGGAAACCTTTAACTTTCTTTTATTTAAATAGGTTTGGTACTTTTCCAGAAAATTCATCATCAAATATGCTAGCGAGTTACTAAAAATTAATAAAATTCTTCATATTTAAGTGAGAAGGACATTGAACGATGTTATATTCCATGTATAGTGGTTTTCAAATTATAAGAAACTAACTTTTAAATCCTTAATGCTTTTATTGCACCTCCTGTAGTAATACTCTTGAGAAGGGTACTGTTTACCTGCTTACACTATATGAATCGCCGGGCCGTATTAACTATGAATTACGGCCCCATTAAATAATAATATAATTTTAATTTTAATAATATAGTAAGTCATATATGTATAGATCTCATCGGTTTGTTTGCGT
This sequence comes from Cetonia aurata, assembly GCA_949128085.1. Lineage (NCBI taxonomy): Eukaryota > Metazoa > Arthropoda > Insecta > Coleoptera > Scarabaeidae > Cetonia > Cetonia aurata. The sequence continues at coordinate 38,132,335 of OX421887.1, read as the reverse complement.
AAAAGATAATTGGATTAAGCGGCCCGTAATACTGCCGCTGCGTACTGCCTTTCGTATGAATATAACTTACTATATTATTAAAATTACATTATTATTTAATGTAATTTTAATTTTAATCCGATTATGTTTTACGGAAACAAACCGATGAGATCTATACACAGAGAAAAATAAAATGGAAAACCTAAATAAACAATTAAACGACTCAATCATATCAGATGATGATTTGTGAAATACGGTGTATATTAAGTACCTATATTGTATAATACTGCCACGGTCTCAGTTTATATAAACATGACTTACAATTTTATTGTGCATTACCAACTAATTGTTAAGCTTCATATATCTAACTTATTATTTTTTGTAAATAAACCTAATGTATATTATTTATTATATATATTTAAAATTAAAATTGCGTTTTACTATTACCTTATAGTGCCGTAATTTATACTCAATCCGGCCCCTGCATTCATATGCTGCAAGCAGGCAACCCGTACCCTTTCAGTGAGGCGGGCAGGTAATTATCCCCACATAAGATGCAATAAAATCATTACAGGCTTAAAATGTTACTTTCTTCTATCTTGAAAAGAACTATATAATGGCATATATGGGCCTTTCAAAAAAAAAAGAATTTCGTTAATACTTCACAGCTTATTTTATTCCATTTCAACATCGACCAGCCCTTATCGAACAAACCCTATATAAAATCCAAAATTTTTAAATTGAAACAAAGACAAGAGTTGCTTTTCCTTATGAGAAAAATATTTAAGAAATGAAATTGAAAAAAACACAGTTTCCGTTAGGTTGTAATAGTTTTTATCCTTTAGAATAATAAATTTACTTTTTTTAGTATTATAATTATCTCTTATTTTTTTAATTTTTTAAACAATTATTATTCGGTGAAACTTCCATAAACTATAGTGCATGTCACATCGCTGGAAACGCCTTCGATTTCATTTTAAAATGTCACCTTCATTGCCCAACGAAATTTGCTGACACATTTTTAATAAGTGTCCCACTAACAACTATTTATCAGTCTGCATATAAATCCGCAAGCGAATGAACCAGTAATTACTTTTGCATTAGCTTTTTTTCTTGGATATCAAAAAACTACGACTTAAGACATAAACGTTCATTTGACGTTTACGTACAAAAACTAAAGAATATTTTTTACTTCTTTACGTCTGAATACAAGTCTGGAACCTTGACAGCTAAACGCGTCATTCGCCAAAAAATATTACATAGGTACTGTAATCTTACGTATGAACCGTGCATAAAAAAGACAATAAAACCAGAAACTAGTTCATTTATTTCTTGTCATCGTGAGTGTACATAATGAGAAGGATGTTATAATTTGGAAAAGTACAGTGCAGAGCTTTCTAAACGAGACCCCTGTCAGCAAATGTCGACCTTACGGACACTATGTAGGAGTAAAGCAGATATTCGTGCTAGGGAAGGTACTTAAATGGGCCGTTGTAAAAGTTAAAAGCATATTTTTATTTTTTTTTTGCTTATATGTCTCAAATTTATATATACAGGAATTTAGCACGAACACTACGAAAAATAGGAAAGTAAGATTTTCTGTATGTATACCGGGGTGTCCACACTTAAGTGTGCACTATTGATAACTTTGTTATCTTTGGAGGTACAGAATCGGTCAAATAGACAAAGTAGTACTATTTTTTATGGCGGTCATAATTGTGAAAACAGAAAAACAATTGAGCGTCGCGTTCTCTAGATATTCGTCCAAAATTATTTTTTTTAATGGAACGCCCTGTATATTTTTTTGCAATTTAAAAGAAAATTCCAAACTGAACAAAAAAGTCTTAGTACACTATTATAAAAAAATGTCAAATAAAGTAGTTACTGAGACATCTTTATCTTTGCTTTGTTGGCATGAAATTGATATACCTATGGAAAATTAAAGCGTCACATTCATTAAAGCGTTTAATTTAATAAACAAATAAAAATAAATACAAAAATAGCCAAGAAAATTACTCAAATTAAATGTAAAGACACCTCCTTCCATTTCAATACATTTTATACACCTTCTGTGAACATTACGAGTAGCTCCTAAAATTGTCCTACCGTCGATGTCGTCAATGATGTTGGAAATTCTTTCCTGAAGCTCATCCACTGTTGTATATCTATGTTTGTACACTTGATTTTTTACTGCTCCCCACAAGAAGAAATCTAACGCGCGGGCCACTGAATAGGACCATTTGTGCCAATCCATCTATTTCCAAATAATCTTTCTAATAACTCACTTGTGTCACGGTGATTATGTGCGGGCGCTCCATCTTGTTGAAAGTAAATAATCTGTCCGTCTACCAAATTTAATTCATCCAGAAAATTTTCTAAAATTTCTGTCAATAATGCCACATATCTTCCTCCTGTTAAAGAACCCCGATAGAAAAATGGTCCAACAATTCGGGATCCGATTATACCACACCAAACATTTAAAGTAAATCGGTGTTGGGGATTACGAGGATAAACAGCAAATGGGTTTTCACGACTCCAGTAATGATTATTTCTTTTATTGAACATCCCGCGATTAGAAAAGTTAGATTTATCACTCCATAAAATGTGTCTAAAGAAATTGTGATTTTCTTCAAAAGCATTGATAAACCATTGAGCAAAAGTTAATCGTCTTTGATAATCGCCCAAAAGTAGAGTTTGAACAGGCTGATATTTAAAGGGAACATATTTATATTTGTTCAGAATTTTATGGATCGTGCTACGAGAAATACCTGATTCTCTGGACAAATCCCTTACAGAATTATCTGGATGTACCTGAAAATATGCCAACACATTTATTTCTATCTCTGGTGATAATATAAAATCATTTTTTTCCTCTTCTTTATAAAAATTGTTTCGTTGCTTCTTAATCTTCGATAAAGTTTTAAAAAATAGCGACGGTCTGGTACATCACGGTCAGGAAATTGCTGAATGTAACGTTCTAGCGCTCTATCTGAATTTTTGTTAAACAGCAAGTACAACTCCGACATATCACACTTTTCCAAATGAGTAAATGCCATTGTTACGGTTGAAAAAATTGTAAAAACAGTACTTTTTCCCCACAGTAACTTTAACAACAACAAATATAAATAATTTGACAGCTACTAAACAATGTGACGCTTTAATTTTCCATGGGTATATCGATTTCATGCAAACAAAACAAAGATAAAGATTTCTCAATAACTATTTTATTTGATATTTTTTTATAATAGTGTACTAAGACTTTTTTGTTCAGTTTGGAATTTTCTTTTAAATTGCAAAAAAATATACAGGGCGTTCCATTAAAAAATAATTTTGGACGAATAGCTAGAGAACGCGACACTCAATTGTTTTTCTGTTTTCACACTTGTTACCGCCATAAAAAATAGTACTACTTTGTCTATTTGACCGATTCTGTACCTCCAAAGATAACAAAGTTATCAATAGTGCACACTTAAGTGTGGAGACCCGGTATATGTATTTCCTGAAAGATCCATACATATATTTCAGTATTTCTTTGCATATTATCCGGTCTTTAGTTATTACTATTGCCAATTTAAATAAATTTAAAAGCAGTTTACGAATAAATTCAACTGTATGTTTTCACAAATTTTAAAAGCAATTAATTTCAAAATACGGTATTTATAAAGGTACTTTTTTGTTGGTAGATCAAAATATATAGGTAATATAGATAAAAATGGCATAAATATAAAATACAATATTTACTACCGCAGGTGCAGGGATCAAAAAGACTATCGTTTGTTTACTAAATATAAATTTATACTTGACCAAATTGTTATTCCATATATATATATACAAGTTTATAGTGTCCTCCTTCCATATTTCCATTCGTAAGATGTATGAAACTCTATAAGGGTGTTGATTTATCTGCTCTCGAGTGTACCTATATCTAAATGTAAGTAAAATCCAGCCTTTCGTGCAACAGAGAGAGATTAATTCAATGCTTTCTTCGAAAGAATGCGCAGAAACAGAGAATTAGACTATGAAATTGGCAATTATTTTAATTGATATGAAATATATTGTATACACGTTAGTAATATACAGTAGCAATTCATTTCAACCGTAAAATACATTAACAATATATAAAACAATAAGAAAAAAACACTGATTTTATGGAAGATATATATTCTTTTTTAATGCATACTTAACTTTTATTGTTACCGATTATATTGTTGAATATATCGTATGACAAACGTATAAAAAATTACTTATTAAGCATTGTTGTTGCTGATATGCTTGAATTTTCATACCCGAATGTACACTATCGCCCGCGGTAATTTGACCAAATAACAAATGTTTAAAAAAATGAGAAAATAAAGGCAATTAATAGGTACTAAAAAATAAATGTATTATATAGGTACTCAAGAAATTTAACGAAAATTATATTTTCCAATTTTACTTTTTACATATTTTTCTCGTTAAAAAGCACTACCTTTAAGTGTATTTATTGTATGTATGTACCTGTAATAGAATAGTTTAAAAATTTGAATTGTCAAGTGTAATAAATAAAACACAAAGTTAACATATCGAATTTTTTTTGTGATACTAATGATGTTTTTGTTATTTTTATATAAGCCAAAAGTAAACAAGAAAAAAACCTTCAAGAAAACCAAATTATCAAATTGGCCTTCTTATAAAAAAGTAATCAACTATAAGTAGGTTTGTTTTTTAGTCAACTATATAATTATTTTGCACTTAAGTGCTTACCTCTGCTGTACACATAAATACTTTTCTGTAATATATAGGTATAATCAGCATGGCTGCTTAATTGCAATTATTTTGTGTTAGTATAGTATGCATGGCATCATTCTTTAAATTAAAAAATGAAAAAGAAAGACGCAAAACGTTATTAACAATACCTATACCATCTGTAATTAGGTTAGTACATTTTTTTCACACTAGATGCTACCTTTTTTGCATAGGTTATATGTATGTACTCACTGAATCATGCCACAACAATTCTGATAACAAAACTCCACCTGAAGAAACTTATATATTGTTAAACTATTTTTATGTAAAATAATTTTTTTTTTTTCGAAATTTGTTAAAATATTCTGCGGATCTAAACATTATATTTTATACATATACAGCATTATTCACACTATACGGCACGGAATATTACAGGAGGTGTTCGAAAAGCCACTGTGAGGTTTTTTTTTTTCAAAGTTGTGTTGTTTCTTTTTAAGGAACTCTCTGTATATTATTACATTTTTGGATTCTCTGATCAAAGGTTCCTTAAACAATTTGAATTTTGTGAAAATCCAACCTAATTTTCATGTTTCAAATACTGAAGAAGTATTTAAATTATATAAGCGAAACTTACAGTGAAGGGTAGATAACAATAGACCATATTTTAATTATAACAAGCTTGCCACCCCATACAGGGTGTACAAAAATTAAAGATTTAGGTATTATAAACCTTATTGAAGCAGGTACCTATTTTGATCAGAGAATCAAAAAATGCAATAATATACAGGGGATCCATTAAAAAAAACAACACAACCTTGATACGTTTAGGGCTTTTGCAACAGCCTGTGTAATATAATAATAATTTTAAGAAGTAACCACAATAAAATATCCCAAAAGTGAAACTGTTTAACTGTCACGTATTTTTTGCCATAATATTCCATGTTGTATAACATGAATAACCCTGTATAGCATATAATAATACCTTTAAAATAAATAAATGGCGCGATAAACTTACCTAATGAGTATTTAGCAGCTAGCATGAAAACGAATCCTTAATTCTGCCTGACGATGCCCAATTTAACTTATGCCTGTAATAAATAAGAATATGCATTAGGTGACAATAATATGTGCATGGACGCACACTAATATAATATACAGTCTGTTTATACTTAAGTTGATAGCATATGTAGCTTGTTTATTATTAAATAGTATTAAACGAATAACGAAAATCCACAACAGTACAGTAATACACTCCGCCAAAAAAGTATCGCATAATTTAGTTTTGAATCATAAAAGTATCGCATAATCTTTGTTTGTAGCATAAAGTTGTAAATATACTTTAATGCGCTCTAAGATATAATTTCTATGATTGTTTAAATAAAATACAGGCCAAATAAAAACAAGAACTCATACTTGAGATTCTTATTAAAACAAGAAATTATAATTTTGGAAAGAAAAATGTCATAACAGTAGCTTTTAATACTGAGTATTGCCACCTCTGGCTCTTATGACCGCTCGCATACGGTTTGGCAGAGATTCGATTAACCTCCGTATATAAGCCTGATCCAAATTCTCCCACTCGTCACGGAGAGCATTTGCTAGTCCATACAGGTCCGCTGGGGCAACATTTTGGGTTCGTATCCGTCTGTGAAGGAGGTCCCACACGTGCTCGATAGGGTTCATGTCCGGACTTACCGTAGGCCAATCTAAAACTGGAATACCAACATCGTTAAGGTATTCCTGGACGATTATTGCAACATGCGGTCGTGCATTATCGTGCATTAACATGAATTCGTCTCCTATAATTGGCGGATATGGTACTACATGTTCTTCTAAAATGTCCGTTATATACCTGTGGGCAGTCAGTGTACCTCTGTCTACTGGTACTAACTCTGTACGACCTGTTAAACAGATGCCTCCCCAAACCATAATAGAGCCACTAGCGAAATTAGGTCTAGGTCTGATATTACACTGCGAATAGCGCTCACCGTCTCGTCTGTACACTGAGATACGCCTATCTGAGGTGTAAAGACCAAATCTTGACTCATCTGTGAAGAGTATATTGGCCCAGTCATTAATGTTCCAATTTACATGTTCTCTGGCAAACCTTAAGCGAGCCACTCGGTGGTTCCTAGTGAGACGAGGGGCTGTTAAAGCTACTCTAGCTCTTAATCCACTCTGTCGTAACCTATTCCGAATAGTTTGAGTACTCACACGAGTATTTCTGACTCTAGCCAAGTCGTTCTGCAATTGTCTCGCAGTTACATGTCTTCGACGTAATGCTTGTAGTAGTAAATAGCGGTCATCTTGGCGAGTAGAACATCTTGGACGACCTGGTACAGGTCTTCTACTGTAAATGCCTGTTTCCCTATATCTGGCTACGGCTCTAGAAACACTTGACTGATTGATGTTCATCAAATTAGCAACGTATGCTTGAGATCGTCCATCTTCGATTAAAGCAACTATAGCAGCCACTTGTTCTGAAGTTAAATTGCTCATTTTAGTTTTAAAAGCGTTGGTACAGAACTCTGACTTCGCACTTTAAAATTTGTCCGTATAGGAAGACTTTCAATAAACAACTGAACAAACCTTACACATATGCATTTTTCTAAATGTGTTCTTTTAGGAAAAAAAATAAGTAAAAACGCTAAGTTCCATTATTTTGTTAGTGTTTTTATAGTTCACATACATGAGGCAAACTTTTTGTGAACGTATAAAAATATCTTGGTTCATAAATGCCCTTTTTTAGTTTATGCGATACTTTTTTGGCGGAGTGTATATAATTGTATTTATTTAAGCATTTTTTTTTAGATTATCTACAATTGGACTATACACAGTAAAAAATTTCTGCGTGTAAAGCTCAATAGGTAAGTGGTAAAAAGTTTGCGTTTAAAGTTGCATTTTGTTACCAAAATCAATTTGGTAAACATATTTGCCCAATATGTAAAATATTTTTTTATTGCGATTCAACAACGATCAAAAGCAGACAGTCTTGGTTGAATAAGGAACTTAACTTACATCGAACCAAGGTAAGGAAGTTGTTTAACAGAGCCAAACGTTCTGGCTGTTGGACGGGACATAAGATAGCCCTAACAGAATAGTCCAAAGTTCAAAAGGAATACATGGGGAAGTTTCTGCTTAGAGGATTTGGCCCCGGCAGCACGACTCCAGAAAATCCTTTCGGAGGACCGCTCAAACAGCATAGGTCTCCTATAATAGAAACAGGATTTACTGAAAACGGAAATGGAGTCCTGTCGATTCAGATGCATTTTCCTAAATTAGTACCTTTTGAAGATACCGGAGACTATTACCAGACCTAAAAGTCTATCGGGCACTCACTCCTGAAAGGATGAAATGGGCAATTAACACTTTCAGGCTCTACAAATCACTTGGAAACGATCGTATATCTATTCCCTGTCCTTTTACAGAAATGGATGGATATACTCTCCCCAACACTGATAAAGCTTAGGCCCCAGTTACGCCAATGGATATATCCCACAAATGTGGAGGAGCATAAAGGCTGTTCTCGTCCTAAAAAAAGGTGACAAGCCTTCGGATGAGCCAAAATACTGCAAGCAGTTATTAATGCAAAGTTTTTTTTTATGAGAAATATATTTCAAAAATAAAATGGATAAATTCTATTTAGTATTAACTGTCTTTTATTTTTTTTTAAACATTAGTTACTTGGCCAAACTTTTGTGCACAACATTGTACATAGTCTATAATTATAGGTAGGCGTATTTATTGCCCGCAAACTAAGATGTAAAACATTTTTTTTATCATTATAAACAATAGCTTAACGAATAAATAACACATTTAAAACGATTATAAAACAATATATCTTATTCAAGAACCTGTTTATATTCAATTATCATATTTAAGTAATAAAAACACCAATTGTTAGAAACATATTTTAAATAATTTATTGGTCATTCTATCTTCTCTACTAAATATAGTCCATTCCCATAGTTTCAACGTCTAACGCCAGCCAAATCATCAATAGAAAATGGGGCAATTAATATTCTAATTGTAAGTTCAAGGTTTAAATTTTATTTTTCGATGTAAATATTTCATCTCTAAGTTATCACACTATTTTTATATGATTTCGTATTATGGAATTACAGTTTTAACAAAGTTATGACACCAAGTACAGATATACAGATTATATACGGATACCAGATGGTTCTCTTGTATCTTTAACAAAGAAAAGTGTTGTGCAGACACAGAGATATATACTAATTTCAGTCTTGATTCTGTAATACACATGTTAGTCACTACACACGCCGGACGATGTTACATAACCAACTTTCCCTCGAACCTGGTATAACTTGCGCGGCCCCTAGTTATTTAAAATTAAAATTAGTATAAGATATGTTCTTCCGAGTATCCAGTGAAACGTAGTACCCACTCATGACCAAGCAGGTACTCGGAACAAAGTACCTAATTAATATTGTGTTAGAAAATGTTTATGTACGAGTAAACTGCTTTTACCAGAATTGCATACTAATATGCTTAACTTAAGTATACTCACTGTAAATAAACACTTTTTGTTATGCATAGTTAGGTGTTTCAGGCCATCTGTCTACTGATGTCTCGCTTTCGCAATCTATATTGCAGCAAGATTTGCGCGACAAAAAAAAACTAATAACGAAAGCCCACCATAGAGAATCATTTATAAATATGTTCATCTTCCGGAAACGTTTCGTTATACCGGAAGTAAAAATTTGATTTATTTTTTTCACACTCCTAATGCAATACCATCATAATCTCTTTTTTTTTAAGGACGATAATATTTTTTTCTAATTGGATGTTGTAATAAAGCTAAAACAAAAGACGACGCAGTGCTGATATGGCTATTACAGCATACTGTGCTGTAATGAGATATTAACGTGGTGAGGGGGACTCTTGCCGGAACGTAATATAGGCGATTAATGTGCAAATTAGAAAAAATACTGTAAAAAACGTGTGCCACAATGACATGTAATGCTCGTACTTTGAATCTCTCGCCGCTACGCGGCTCGAGATTCAAACTTGTACTCGCATTACATAAACGTCATTGTGACACTTGTGTTTTAAAATACTATTTTAACATCAGAATAAGTCGAGAAGTATTAAGCATTGATATATCGATTAAAATGTCAGTACATTTCTTGCAGTAGGCTATGAAAAAGACAAGTAACTTTGACAATCAAGGCTACCAATTATGAGTTGTCCCCATATATGTAACACTACTATATTGCTGACACATCCTAAAAAATTCCGAAATCAAAGGAGGATGGATATATTTATATCGGAAACTACTTGTTCTTGACGTAACGTGCGCATGCGCGTAATTTTAACGTAATAAACATGAAAATCAGTTGACGTTGACAGTTCAAATTTGTGTGGTAATTTTTTTGTTTTAAGGGAGTTGATAAAGCCTAATCACGAAGTACTTAAACAGGCGCACCCCTATGGAGCAAAATTTCCCTCCTAATCATTACAATCCCGAAAAAACCGGTTATCGTAATCGAGCTGAGTAAGATTTGAACCCTGGCCCTCACGATTGTTCGCCAAATGTGCAAGCCACTGGGCTGTCAACCGGGCTGTTATATTAACCATTAACTGGGTTCTGCATTACTACAACATACTAATATCAATTGCAAATATATAATCTAATTTACAATTATGTGTAAGTAGCAACACTCAAATAATCTACCACAAAACAAAGTACTCCCTGCATTTTCCTTATTGTTTAATTTAAATATGGCATTAGTGGACTGATTTACAATTATTAAATACTATCATAATGTGTTTACTACAACAAAACGTTCTGTGTACAAATATATTTTCCCATGCATATTTTTTCTAAATATATATTTATTTGGGAATACTATAGAGGAGTAAATATTCGAGCAACAATTTCTACAAAAAAAAAAAGGATTTTAAATTCCAAAATACGACGCCACGTCATTGAAAAGAACCTATGTTTACATTAGTGTCTGGTCGAAATATTAGACTTCGAAGATATAAGCTTGCAATTAGTTAACAATTTATTTTAATTGTAGTTCAAACAGCATTTACGTCAATGCCAATAAAAAACTAACTAGTAGGTATACACACATATATGTTGTATGTTGTTAATTCCCAATAATTAAGAAATATTTCCAGCCAACATGTGTGCTTTGTATGTCGATTAACTAATATATTCTTTAGTAACTTATGGGGTTATACATTACGAACGACAACGATTGAAGCGTGTAGTTTTTGTCATGTGACGGGTCTTGTTCGTTGCTAGAATAACTAAAGGACAAGCGTGATACATTTATAGTTGTAAATTGTAAGCACTACTACCTCAGAATATTACACTAAAATGTTGCGATTCTCATAGAAAGTCTTACAATTAGTTGTATCGAAAAAGCAAATTCTTTTAATCAGTATTTAGGTAACACCTATCAAACTAGGGTGGTCTTGCAACAAATAACAGGTTTTCTAATAAGAAGTTTCATTATATTTTTAAAAGAAACATTTATTTATATAAGGGTTTATAAGTTTTCTCGACTATTGTTGCTAAATATAAATTTAGGATTACCTACCTGCATTTCTAGCACCCAATAAAACGAAAGTTCGACATTGCTCATAATCAGTTGGCTTCGATTTCTGAATCAGCTGTGCATTTTATAAGCATGTAAACTAAGATCTTTATGCAGAGTGCGATCAAACATTATAACAAAATACAACACAATCATTAATGGATATTTATATACCTTTTTTGAAATTAGCTGTATCTTCACGTTTTTTATTAAGGACATATTTCAGCTTATTGAGTAAATGAAACCATTTTTGTCTTTATTGTTTGTTCATTTGACACCGTTCACTCCACAAACACATACTTAAGCAAACTAATACTTTAAAACCGCTTTCGAACTGATCTCGACTCAACTAACCTGTCAAAATGTATTCACCTAAACTAACTTAAACTATTTATGTATTCCAGATGGCGCTTATACGTAACTAATACGAAAAATAAATGTATTTCAGCACTGAACACAGGTTATTTATTTTTAACAATTTTTTACGTAAAATTTTCTAAACAGTGCTATATGGCATTTGCAATCGTTTTGATATCGAATTCACACTATTGATTGCTAGCGGATTAGTGTTGGCTGTGTTTTGATTTTCCATGAAGAACTTCTGCAACTTAGACATCACTAATTATTGGTCTTCCTACGCTTTCATACCGTCAGGATGCTAATCTTAACCTCATTTTCATGCGAAATCTTCGTAATGGAGTGTGATTTCTACCGCATTCGTAATAACATTGAACTAAATCAATTCTTGTTTGTAGATCAATGTTGCCAAAGTTTTATTCTAAGAACAATTCTCTTAATCGCGATAATTTATGATCTATTTGACAATTGCATCAGCAGTTGACACGACAACTCTTTTGTTTTCCCTACGTACAGTAAAATCATAAGGCAACTAGATTTAATTTACTTTTTGCCACTAGCTTGATTTCTTAAAATTATATAAGCTTTTAAAGTATACCCCTTACTTTATGATGACCCCATACAGAAAAAAATATTGTAAAACGAAGTTAATAAAAAATATGCTCTATATTAAACATGTATTTGAGTAATAAGTTCTTGTATGTATGATCCAGTTTTTATAATCAATTTTTCTCAATGCATACAGCATTTTTTTTTTAATATTAAATCTTGATCTTATATCAGATAACTTGATTGCCTGATGCTTCACGCATACTATCATCCTGCTGCAAATTTATCTGGAAGAGATGCTTATCGCACTGATAAAACCATAAGTTGATTCTATTTTAAATTTGGCTACCACTAATTTACAATGATCATGCAGATTTGATTATAAGTGGAGTATAGATCGGAGAAAATACATTAGCGAGTTATTAAAATTGTTTACCGTTGCTAAGATGCGTTTTTTACCCAACACGTTCCAGATGGGCTTTTTATTATGGTTTTGAGCGCGCTTAAATTGTTTGTGTGAGAGCAGGTAGACTTATTTACAGTTAAAATTAGATTGTAGACGGCAGAGAGCAATTTAGTTCGAATTTGTTTTTTTTTTCTTCATCCATTAAGGTATTACAGGAGAAGCGAAAGAAAAAAATTACAAAATATAATTTGGAATCTTTTGGTATAACATTGATTGACGTGTAATGATCATAGAGCGGCGGTTTTAATGGCACCAAAACGCTTAGATAGCGGTCGAACTCAATTTTAAGTGGAGCCAAATTAATGTTGTGCTGTCGATATACTCTTTGATTGAAAATAGCGAAAAATAATACGTCAAGTGTGTAAAAACAAGACTCAGCATCTACCACTCATTGTCATTCGATGTATAAAAATTAATAATTAAATATTTTTGCGTCACCAAATTTCGTCCTTTTCAATGTGAAACATCTTTAAACCACGAAAAGGAGCCAAAATAGAAAACTGCGAAAGAATATCAGCTTCAAATTCACTTTTTGATATTTATTGTAATATTTCAAAATCTGAAGTTCTCGTAATAATGATGGCATTAATTTCGTCTTTGGCCATTCTACGCTTTTCAAGTTTAGTGGAACATCAAAAGTTTTGAAGGCCAATTACAGTTTTAAACCGCGGATGAGCCTTTTTTAAAGCGAGACGAATTTGAAAAAAAAAAAGATTAAGAAAAATCAATCTAGATCATGTACCGACGATCCCAAACTAATGACTGGTGTAGACGGGGGTTAGTGGAGATTTGGGGGTTAGTGGAGATTTGGTGCGGTGTAGCCGGTCTGCTGGTCTGGGCGGAATCCGTCATCCAACGACAGATTAACTGGTTTTAGTGTCTAATACCTTATGTCAAATATTTTCAATGACTATATTCGGGAAGTTTCAAAATCAAATTCCAACTGGAAAATTCTAACGGGTCAATTCAATTGTAAAACACCTGTATATTACTAATCATTAGCAATGGTAATCCCACTCAATTATTACAAAAAAATAAAAGACAAAAAAGGAATTTAAAATTACCTTTCTTGCTTATTCCTACGCCATTGAGTACTTACTCAATAGTAATTAATTAAAAAAAAACGGTTATTGTAGTCCCATTACTTGCGATAAGTGATTATACGACTAATAAAACATTAATTTGATATCATTGAATACACTTAATGGGCCGTAAATACTCGCTCAGCATTGTCATATCAACGAACCGTATCCGTTGATTTATTATTGGAATACGAAAAAAATTGCTAATATAGTTAATGCTGCATCAAATCAACTGGTGTGCAGTTAGCAATGGATTTCAGCAATAGAAATCTTGACAACGAATAGCTGCTTAAAACAAAACCGAATACCAAATTCTATTAAAACGACATGATTTCTGTAAAAGCCACTATCGAATTTTTGGAAAAAGTCCCGTCACCTGAAAATACTCACATCGATCGATTCGGAAAACATCTATTGCTATACTCACGAAAAATTCCAATTTTTTTTGCAAATTCCTAAAGAGCACAAAGTAGAGAACACACAGGGCAGGGATAAATCAATTCCTACTACTGTAAATTTTTTTACAAATGATTGAACTGGATATTTGACGCGTAGCGGTAACACCGATAAAAAAAAAACATGTACATATTGCTGTGCTGATGGTCACGAAAAATTCCAAATTTTTTTGCAAATTCCTAACGAGCACGAAGCTATTCGCTGTCAAGTTTTCTATTGCTGAAATCTATTACAAACTTCACACCCCTATCAAATCAAATATAATAAATTGAATTACATCTATAGTAATTAATCTAATGAACGCTTTGATAATGATTACTGTTTAGGAAAATTAAAAGGAAATGCATATTTATACCAGTCGTACCACTGGTAATAACGATATGCCTCTACACCTACCTTTGTCAAAGTTTTGCTTCGAAATTATATTAGAAATTAAAAAAAAAATGCGTTGGTTGCAATTAAATTCATGTTAGTATATTGTTTTGAAGACCTACAAAGACCTTCAGTACTTTAGAATGCAGTCGCGGGTCCAATTAAAGCATTTCTTGCGAAATAAATAGCAAAAATTTGAAAAATTTTAAGTTATTTCTTGGTCAATCTGAATATTGCGATTTTTTATATCTGTAAAGAACACAAAGTCATCTCTATCGTTAAAATTAACTTTGCACTCTTCGTTTGGTATTAAAATGACCATTCTCCAGAAGTCTACTATTTTAACTGTATACCCGTTTATCCACGTTTATTCCTGCATTATTATTACCCGATTATCGTTTTATTATGTTGAATTAAAATTTCGCTTCAAAATTATATTAAAGATTTAAAAATGTATGTATATATATATATGTTGGTTGTAGTAAAAATAGCTTAAATAGATTGTTTTGAAGACCTACAAAATGCTTCTGTAATTTAGAATGAAGGCAATAAGCTCTATTTCAACGTTTTCCTAAGAATTAAATACTGAAATGGCGGAAAATTTTGAATTCTTTCTTGATGAATTTGAAAATTGCGAATTTTTATTTGTGTGAAGACCACAAAGTTGCTAATTACCCATTTTTCTATTTTTAATTAAAATTTCACTTGGAAATTGTATTAAAATTTAAAAATTAAATAAAATAGTGTAAATATTGCAACAAAGCGCTTCTATAATTTAAAGTATCAATTCAGGAATAGTTTAGAGTTTCGGGTACTACTCATCTAAGAATCCTATGATAAATTATTGGAAAATTCAAAATCTCTATTAGCGAAGCTAAAAACTAAGCATTTTTATTTGTGTGAAGACCACATAATCGCTTCCATACTGAAAGTTTACATTACCATCCCAGTTTGTTTTATTCGCACACTATTTAGTCATCAATAGCATTAGAAAGAAATTGGGTAAAAGTTATTCTCGTGTTACTGACACGATACAAAAGCATTCCTCGATTGGAGAAAGGTGTACGGCCTGCGTTTTATTTAAAAAGTATCCCGAGTCAGTGTAGGTAACGCCAGTGAACGATTTTTACCGAGAAATTAGCGCACAGTCACGGTTTTGTTACCACACATAACTTCAGAAAACGTATGATTTGTATTGTTTTCAATTACCATTGTTTATTTTATAATTGTTTATATATGTCCAGCTTCGAAGCGTGAAGTTGTAATGCAAATTCCCGTGAAAGGAATTCTCCTCATTTATCTTACCTGAATGTCTGTTTTTACCTGTCACCTAACTCTAGGAATACATTTCAACAACTACCTAATTAGTTTTTAATACCGCAGCATGTATTAATCATTAGAACAATGTATCTACTTGCTTGCATAAGCATATAGAACAGTTCTTATGAATAATACCGGAAAAGCAAATAGATGATGAGGCAATATAGACTTTAAACATAAATCAGAAAGAAAAAAATCCCAAAGAATATATGCTAAGTAACCACAAAGCTCAATGAATATGCAAATGAGTTTTACCTATTGTAAATATATAATATAAGTTTATTCAATAGGTTTTTCTTAAAGAAACATACGTAGATAGCAAATTCAGGTGTTAGATACATAAGCAAACACATGAGGTGAGCTTTTGTCTAGTTACTTCTTAAAAAAAACTTTGCTAGAATATGCAAATCATTTATTTACATCTAAAATATAGTCCTGTAGTCCTTCAATCTGGCCTTTTGTTTATTCTCAAACTCAGTCTTTAAATTTGGGTATAATCTCTTATTTTCGTAATTTTTGGAATTGTAATCTAAAAGTAATAATAATTATTACATCTAAAATTTTTCTTTGGAGGTTTGCACATTGTAAAACTTTTCTATTCTAATTGTTGAATATTAATTAATTTCTTTATGAAGTCAAATGAGAAACAATTTTTGTGTATTAATGTCAGGTGTTCGTTCAAAATGCCAAACACTAGTCGATTCTACTCATAAAATTTCGAAAAAAGAGATCGAGACTTGACCACTTCTGACAAGCAATTTGAACCACGCATATAAAATATAATTGTCGTTACTTTTCGACAATAGCATATACAAAATTCACACAATAATGCTATATAGGTACTTTTAATTTGGGGATTTCCATTTCATTACAACGATATTCCAAATCGAATTTACGTAATCCCGAACCGTAAACAAACATTTAATAACAACCTAAGCAAAAAAGGAACGAAAAATTGACCGTTAATTACATCTGGAAATTAAACCTCTGTTATGTCCAACATCCAGTCGACACGGACATTAAATTTTGTAATAATAACTAAGCAAGTCGTAATAGCAGACGTAAATCTCGCACTATTTCAAGTAAACGTATCTTGCGGTAACAATCACCTGTGCTTAATTGCATTGGCAATAATACCTTGTATCACCCTACTGCAAAAGACCGGTTTTATAAGAGGCGATAGACTAGCGTGTGCATATAGTGTTGGTTAGAAATTTAAAATACTACTTGAAATGCTGCGGCGAACGTGCCATAACCTACTTTCCGTCGAATTACCTCGAAGTGTGTATTTTGTTTATGAACTTACCTGTCTGTAAGTGACAACATGTCAAGCGGCAGTTTTCAACGCAAGAAATGTCATCGATATGTCACTCGAAAAACTCGAAGACTCGCATGGGATATAACCATCACATTTGCCTTGGATTTCGCACGATACAAATCGAGTTTAAAACACTGCCCGTTCCAATCGAGGGGGAAATTTGATCGGAATATTCCCCTCGAAGAAAAAACGGGGGTTCGAACGCACCACACTGTATAGAACACTTTTTCGCGCACTATTTCCTACGTCACGGATGGTGACACTCGAATTTGTGCGGAAGGAACACGGAAAAAGTCCGCCTGAACGTACTCGTCTAATTAGTTTGGTGTTTTAAAGTCAGGTAACACAGATTTGACGCGCTTTCACTAGCGATTACTTCGGTGCTTGCGCATCGACAGGTGTCCGGGGAGTTTGTGCGACTGTAAGAGCGCGAACCTGGCCGAAATACTGCGGCAAAAGCCAGCTGGGTGGCGGTCGCCAGCTTTCGACTAGCCTCGGTCGAAGAAGCGTGGGCTTAACCCCGGACTAGAGGTGATTGATGGATTGTTCGATTCCATCGGGAGTAAATTAAATCATTATTAGTTTCATCTAAGCTATATGTATTTATAATACATAGGTACAACCTATATTAAATAATGATTTCGATATCGGAATCCTCCAATGAAGTCGAGGTGTTTTTAATTACTCATATAAAAGAAAGCATAAAATGACAACAATGGACAAAGTGAATTAAACTCATTGTCAGATTTAAATTTCTACAAAGGGCGTTAAATGTGTCGCCGGAACTTATCGCACGAAAACTACCAATGGTAGAAAAGTATTATTTTCTGTACACTACACAGTATAGGATTTCGCATTTTGTAAAATTAATGATAAATATACAGAGTGTTACAAACTCCCAGAGCTTCCTTCATATTAAATTTGAAAGAGCAACCTTTTTTACATGAAAAATATATACTCGTTTAATTTTGATATCTTGATCCGTTTTCGAGATATTTGCATTCGAAAGTTTCAGTGCGTTTCGTGCTACCACCGCAATTTTTAATTCTTAAAATGCAAAGTTGGCTATTCATCTGACAGCTGTCATTATTTATGCTTGTCAAGCTTATGCGAAAGTGCTAAGCAAGTAGCTTTATTTTCTTCTGCCTTATTTGTACAATAAGTAGTAAAAAAAATGCCACGGCATAATGACTTTTCAGATAGTGAAATAATCGTTTGATTATCTTTCATAGTTTCGTTGATTTATTATAGAAACGGAATATTCTCTGTTTGAATAGTTTATTGATAAGATATTTTAGTTTATTATTTTGTTTTAGAATATTTTTTACTTTATTAATAATATCATATCGAAAAATTGGACTGGTTAAAGTTGTAGCTTTGTCAGCTAAACTAATCATAACACTATTTTTTCGCTGATTTAAAATTTAGATAACGTCCAGACCATGTAGGTTTGGTACACCATTTAGTTAAAATTTCGTTATTGTTTTTATGAGTTGAATGTCTAAAAATCTAATGCTGTTTTCTTCAATTTCAATTGTAAATTTTAATCTAGAGTGATAAGAATTAAATTTTACAAGTAAATCTGGTATTTTTTCTCCTAATGCTGTTATGCATTTCTGCAAATTCTTAGGTATGGAATTTTGTTTATATTTTTATCAGAATATAACAACTTTTAATGTGAATTCCTGGCGACATCTGTTAATGAGAGTACAAATTTTAAAATACTTTAAAAAACTTATGGGAATTAAATAAATTAAAATAATATATGAAACATTTAATATATTTACACCATCAATCTGAAAATACATATTACGAATTATAATTAATATATAATTAAATTGCACTTGTAATTATGGGATTTGTAGTTTTATTTGTCAGATGTTGCACCCATTGGGATTTTCTGTCAAATCGTATTTGTCACCATTTGTCATCAAATAGTTGTCAAATTTGATTCATTTCGTCTTAAAAAAATCGATTTATGATGAAATGAAACATAAAAACTATTTATTATCAACGGATGTGGTGATGTAGTTCTTAATAAACGGTAGTATCTCCAAATTCCACTCAACCACTCAAATAGTGCGCTTGTTGACAAATAATTTACCTTGACTCTCTTTTAAATGCTCGCTAAGAAAATATTTCTTTAATCTATAAGTAAACAAAAATAATATTTTTTTAATATTTCTCATTTACGGGTTTAATATAATATAAAAGTGTTATAAAATGCATAGCCATCACAGATCGGCGAGGAGTAATTTCACATATGTAAATTCCTGTGTGAAATACTTGATTTTCTTATTGAATTTCATATTCTGGGTAAGTTAATTTTGATCTTTTATATAAATCGCGTGGATAAATCCTATTTAAATATATTTTAGCTTATGGGAGGTTTACTTATCGGTATCGGGATGTATGCCTTCATGGACAAATGGAAACTAACGGGATGGGTCAAATTAGATACAGTATACGATGTTATTTTAAATGTTTCTCTAGTTCTGATGATCATGGGTGGTGTGGTTTTTATCGTTAGTTTCGCTGGATGTGTCGGAGCGCTCAGGGAAAATACGTGTTTGCTCAAATTCGTAGGTGTAAAACCTGTTATATACAAACTTATATAAAGTTATTATTTACAGTACTCATTATGTTTGCTCATATTTTTCCTGTTGGAAATGGGGGTGGCGATCGTTGGATTCGTGTTTCCGCACTCGATGCAATCCGTGTTGGAAGAAAATTTTACCGATAAGATAATTCATACTTACAGAGACGATCCTGATTTGCAAAACTTTATCGATTTTGCTCAACAAGAAGTATTGAATTTATGTTATTTTGTGTGGGGGCATTTTGATAAGATCTTTTATTGTAGTTCCGTTGCTGTGGGCTTAGCTCTGAAGGTTACATGGACTGGTCGAAAAATGAGTATTTTAATTGCACTTCTCCGAGCGTTGAGCATTGCGGTGTGCCATTTTCGTGCTGTATCAATGCTACCGATATTGCAAGCGGTTTAGTCAATATTATGTGTGGCTATAAAGTACAGACGTTATCGGTAAGTTCTTTACTTAGCACTTAATTTTAATCTTCTCTCAATATTTTTTTGCATTGACGAAAACTATCTTTTAGGTAGCAGAAGCTGCTAAAAAGGTTTGGACATCAGGTTGTATAGAGATAGTACGTTCTTGGGCCGAGAGGAATCTCTACACGATTGCCGGGATAGCTTTGGGGGTCGCTCTATCGCAACTGTTCGTGATTTACCTCGCCAAGACTCTAGAAAGTCAGATAGAATTGCAGAAATCAAGGTGGGTCAGTTGAAACATTGCTTTCGAGGTCTCGGGGCCTAGGGTTTTCCTGTAAATATTACATATACATCTATATATCGTCCTGCCATCGTATTTTATTACATGTTGTTGCGTACATGTCCGATCTACGCATCGTATCCAAGTTTGTACTGTTAATCTTGTAACGTGTAACTCCCCTCGACTTTGTAACTAACCGACGACATATATGAGTTTTTAACATTTTATATTTTTTTATAAGCGGGAATCCAGATGGGACGACAAATTCTTGTAGGGTAAATTTTAATGACTATACAAAAATTTAATATTTATAATACCTTCATGTGATATTTAATCTGAAATTTTATACGATAGTTTATTAAGGTTATCATTCTTTTTAGAGTATTTTGTCTTGTCTTTTGTATTTTTACATTATGTGCTTTTAAGGATGCTTTATATTTAAATAAAGCTGTATTGCTTTTGTTATATAATATATGTATTCTTTTGTTAAATGTTAGGATATTGCAAAGTAAGCTTTGAACACAAAAAATGACTTTGACAACTGATGGACTTAGAATTTGGAAAAAAGTTTAAAATAAAATTTTCCTGGACTATCACATTAAATCTAAACACTGCCTTTATAATTCTCAATAAATTTTTAACAATCACTTTGCAATATCCAACTCGAGTATTTAATTTCTCATTTCACCTCGTTTTTCTTAATTTCCAAATTATGTAAGACCTATGTATCTATTTATAATATGTAATACTTTGTGCTGATCATTTATGTTGCATTCCAGAACATTTGTGAAGAAACATTTAATAAAGAAAAATCCGTGCCAAACTAAAAAAAAAAAAATATGAAACCATTTTTCCTAATCCATACAATTATGAATGTGTTTTAACTGTCGTTAGATATTATAAATGTAGTGTTTGTGTAGTTCGGTTAACGAATTTCTGTTACAGTTACTTCAAGGTACTGATGTCAAAATATTATTGATACATAAAACAAATCTCATTTTGAGCCTTCCGAAGAAGGAGCTGTTATTCCGAATATTGATAATTTAAACATAAAAAAGAAATGCATCCTTTATTATGTATAATTAGTAGTATTAATTCATGACATGTTAGTCTGTGGTGATGTTCTGTATTTTTTATTTAATTATTTATGACTATAATTGTGTGTCACTTTTTACGAATATTATTCTAAAAAAAAGTATGTAGAGTAAGAGAATTGTAATAATAAAAATAAATAAATAAAAAAATTTTCATTTTTATATTGTTTTTTATTTGTACAAAAGATTAAGAAATGCTGTAGCTAGCTTTACTCTAATATAAACAAGTGTTATTTTTAATTTAGAATTCAAAAACAAAACAATTATGCAGGATCTTAGAGCAAGCCTCCCTGACTCCAAAATGGGCATTCAGTTTTTGAGCAAATGAAAAGAAACTACTAAAAACTTGTTTGAAAAGTGCTATTTCCAGGTTATGTCAGACGCGATTTTGACATTTCTAACGGGTGTTAGTGGTCATGTGGGAGAAAAAAATTCTAAAGTAACCAATAATGTAGGTAAAACAGACGCAAAATATTATGAAATGCCTTACGAAACGTGTATTTATATTTCGCCTATTAAAAGTTCAAATAGAAAACTTGAAATAAGAGACAAGTTTTATTCGAAAACTGTAGAAATTATAAAATTATTATTATATTATATTATCATTATTCATTATAGCACTGCTTTCAGTATCTTTTCAATTTTAGGGTTGGTATGTTGTTAAAATTCGATGTACGAATGAACGACTATAAAAACAATATTGAAAGGGACTCCGAAATAATTAATACAATCTTATCTTATTGTTGGAGATTTTGTAATATAAGGCAGTTCTCATATAGTCCCTTTTAGGGGATGACGCATTTATTTGATTTAAGGCAATTTGGAATACAATCTAGGAGAAAGTATGCTGTCAGTTGGCTACATTGGATTCAAATAAAAAAAAGCCGTCATATTGGATTTTATCCTCTGTATTTTAATATTTATTTTTGCGCCTCCGTCCAGAAACACTGATTTTGCATTACTATAAATCGGCCGGAAACTTACCATTCTCCGGCCTAGGCCGCCAAATAGACCATTATTGGTTGGCAACACTATATTGGAATTACTGACATTTCTGCCATTAATTATAGATTCGATGACAGATTTTTCGTTACACAATCTCTTAATTAATTCATATTCATTCCATTTCTATTTTCGGAAGATTTTACAGGTAATAAATAGTTAATAACTTCACACACAACCTCTGTAATATGAGTTGGGGTCTCCATCGTCCTTATTATTGATGAATATGTATGAAAACTACCAAGAAAATTAAAACGTCAAGTCACCAACGTATTTTAACCCTGATTTCCAATTCAAAATTCACACGTAATATGTATTGCCAACCTGTACTGTTAACTCCCTAGCGTTAATTTCTTTTATTATTTACAAAAAAATTAAGCTTTGTCGGCCCAAAAAAAATGTGTAACACACGGGCAGAAACTCTTTTGCGAGTATTTAATATTTTTAATATTGACAGCCGTGATAGCTGCAGGGATGTCTTTAAAGCTAGGAAAATTTTAAGGTTTGCCAGCATCTTAATTTATAAGTCAGCTGTCTACGTAAAAGAAAACTTGTTTGAAAAATAAAAAAAAAACACTCTTACAAACCAGTCACGTTGATCGACTGACGGTACCCAGACGCAACCGTTCAGCAACAAAGAAATCCCCGTAATTCAGTGTTTGCGAGTGTTTAACAACTTACCAATCGATTTTATTTTGTATACTGACACATTGTATCCAATGTAGCTGGCTCAAACGCTCAAACGATTTGAAAATAAACTAAACTACAGAAAAAGAATTAAAAAAAAAAACGACATTAGGAAAGTGAAATGATTTGAGACATTTTATTTTCCGAAATAAAAATCATTTACATATAAAAAAAAAACAAATTAGTAACCAAATTAATAATTAAGTACAAAATATCAAATCCTATTAAATTACTAAACGAGTATCACCTATTACTTCATTTTATTATTAGTAACTAGAGATATCTATCCTATAAATGCAATTGGTAATTAATGGTAAACACTATTCGGATTGACCAGGAATGTAGTAAGAATAATTGTCGTCTGAAATTGTCGAAAAACAACAAAAAAGAAAATCCTACAAATTCTAAAGTACAATCGTTGTGCAATACATCCCCGTAAGATTGATATTCCCCCTCACTACAAAAAGTACAATATAAAAATAATTATGCGTCTATCATCATCAGTCTTCTCAGTTATATATCCCACTTTTGTTATCTTATTTCGTGTATATCTATAATTATTGCTTCTTCGTATTATTTGTGATAATTAATAATAATATTAATCCTACCATATCTGTAATTATTACAATGGTTTCGTGGTGGTATTCAGCTTTCTCTTGTTGTAATTCAACCAGAAGATGTAACTCTCTTTGACGTGCCGCATAAAAGAATAATTCTTCGTCGCTAAGAATTTCTTTATCGTATCCTTCTCAACGTCTTTGCTCGTTAGATGCACAGTTATAACTTTTACTACGACCCGTTCGAAAGGTATTGTTTCCAGCACTTGCAATTCCGTCCCGCCAGTTTTCAAGCACAAATAATCGACTGTCGTGACATTCATCGCTAATAGTAAAGAATATAGGGGAAAACATTTGACTCTGGTATTGAAAATGTCGGAATCGTCGATGATGGAGTTCGAGTGGATGCTGTTGATTTTTACACCATCGTGATCGCCTTGGTGAAATGATACCTTGAAAGGAAAAATATTTATCAAACTTATACCCTGAAAATATGTTTTATGGAGGGTATTAAGAGAATATTTACTTCTTTCGGATAGGGTGAAGGGCTTAAACATCCGTGTATCGCTTGGGAACGTTCGCGGTCGTGTTTCTTCAAACTGAAGTAATGTCTTGGATCCGGTTGTATTAACAAACCGTGCCAATTTAATTTCTTCTCCAACCAGGCTGTATCGGAAGTCTTACCGTCGTTGTAAGCGCCGGCTTCGATAAATATCCCATTATTCTAAACATAAGAGAAACAAACAAACAAATAATGATGGTAATAATAAAATATTTTTTTGTGTACGAAAGAAAATCGGTTTAATTGAGAAATGTTACGTATTTTTACAGATGGACAAACTGGCTTTAGAAAATTGATTATTTCGTATAAAAAAGCGTATTGCACGTGATTCTAATGGTTTCTGTTAGTTTCCAATTCTTCTATGAACAAAGTTAATACTATTAACGTTTAAAAACTTAGAACATAACGGATTATAATTTCACTTAACATAAACGAGCACTGCACTAAGCAGTTTACCCCAACACATTTCATCAGGTTGCCTATACACTTAAAGTGCTAAAATTCAATACTACACAGATAAAAAAAAATTGTAGTATATTGTAAACACGCAAAAAAAATGTGTCGTCTTTTTTTTGCGTAAAAAAAGAAATTATTGCGAACGATTGCGAAATATTGGAAAACCCATTCTGTCAACAGTCATGAAAATAAATGAAAAAATTAGATTTGAGTTTTTCGGTTTTTAAAAAAAGACAAACCAATATTATCGTAAAAATATTTTTTAAAGTAATTCGGAATGATATCGAAAGTAGGAAAAATGGATTTTTTCGGGTTTTTGTATGTAAAAAAGGATAATATGGTCTCAAGATACTAAAAAAATTCAAAAATATTTTAAAAAAAATGACGTATATATGAAAAAATCCAAAAATTGATTTTCCTATTTTAGTATAAAAATTAAAAAGATTTTCTATGTGATTCTAAGGGCATGCAAAATAGGTTTTTTTCTTCCCTTTATAATCAAAGACTTTTCAGATTGTTTTCGAAAATACATCAAAAAACTAGCACATTGGACACAAAAATTGAAAACCTATTTTTTATATAAAATTTAACAGACAGTTCTTCCAAAATTTAGCCGACTCTATAAAACCACTTGTTTCCCTATGTAAAAATATCCATTCTGCATATTAAAATCAAAAATAAAAAACTTACTTTATTTTCTAACAAATTCAGGACATAAGCCAAATCCTCAGCGGGAGCATCACTAAACACATCGGTATATTCACCTTGAGCTTCTTTCACAGGACGGAGATGCATTTGCCGGATATAAGCGATTAATTGTGGATTATCCTGTTTCACCTCTAATAATTCGTAATCCTTGCTCATATTCACTTGAAACTGATAATGACGCATGGCTATCGATCAGAACCACCATAAAATAATCTAATAAAATGAATTTCCTATTCCGAAATTACCTGTATTATTCATGTAGATAAACAGGACCATCATAACGGTGACGAATGCCATGAAAAATGCCATCAACGAAAGAACCTTCTTCGACAAGGAGGCCCCATAGATGAATTTACTCACCTCGGTGGGTGCCGGTTGGGTATTCGCTGCCGGTACAGCATTATTCGTACCACCAGTCTGAGCTGTCGGTTGACTCATTTTTACATGACTTATCTGGCTTGAAGAAGTTTGTTTTTTATAGGTTAGATCACAACAAATCACTGGCGATTAAATTATTAAAATTCATTCGGACCAACCTGATATTTTAACGGCGATTCTGTCTCCGTGAAGAGAGGATTTTATCGGGAAAATTTCCCTCTTGTATCTATGTTTAGATCCGTCGCTGTTGCGGCATGTTTATTTAGCTCTGTCGCCACAACAAATAAAGTGCAATAGGAGGCGAAAGAAGACATCATCGTACTGCCGGCCAGGTGTGCCGAGGTATGCTTTAAGGTCGCTGATCGTAGAGAGTACAAAGATAAACACGGGATTGTAAGCTCTATGCGTCTTTTAGCAGGAGACTCCCACCATTCTTTTCCGCCGAGACTGATGCATTATTTAAGCGACATTCTTATGTATTCGTTATGTACGGCAAGACAAGGGAGAATTTCATAGATCGCGTTTACTTGAAAATTAACATTGTAAACAGACACTTTAAAAATTTCGCTTTTTAAGGAAGCAATCTTATCATTGTTTATTGATTAATTTTTAATTATTCAAGTGATAAGATCATTTTAC
The DNA here is from genome assembly GCA_949128085.1 of Cetonia aurata. NCBI lineage: Eukaryota > Metazoa > Arthropoda > Insecta > Coleoptera > Scarabaeidae > Cetonia > Cetonia aurata. The sequence continues at coordinate 38,105,766 of OX421887.1, read as the reverse complement.
ATGTGCAATATTACACAAATAATACAAAAGAAATGACAAAACCGAAAAATTAACAAATTTCTCTCAAATTGACAGATTTCTTCGTGGAACATCGGACATCTTCGTAAATTATCGCGAATTCCCAACGAAGCTAAACGTCAAAAAATCAAAAGCATTTAGCGAAAAAAAAATGCTTTTATTTATCGCGATTTTCACGGAATTTTCTTGCCGCATTTACGAGAATAGAAATTCATTGCCGGGCTGACGAAGCCGATAGCGACTAGGTAAACAATCAAGATAATCGAGTAATATGCAAATGACGGAGAAACTGACACACTCCTAGAGATATCTTCCCTGTTAATTCCTCCCCATTTTATGAATAATTCAGAAGGGGCGGTATTCCGGCTATTTACGGCCTATATGCCGGAGAGAGTGTGTTTACTAACACTTAAATATTTAATAACACGAAAATAATAAATAAGAAGTTGTTTGTTTGTATTTTACCTGAACGAAATCAATAATTAATACGTATGTGCATATCTTACGTTACATACGACCTCTAATGAATACATAATAAGAGAATTTAATAATTGAAACTGACGTATAAGATGAGAGTAAGGAAATTACGGTCATTTTATGCTAAAGGTATAGAAGCCATTATCGGGTTATTAGTATTCATGTGGCCAAGTTCTCATGATTAAATGCGTGTGAATCAACGTTTTTGCGCCTGCAGAAGTTGTGCTTACATACTTTGGTTTTATTTTAAACTTATTTCAAAATCTCGTCTGCGATATTTACATAAATATATACAAATAGGCTTTGAAATAAGTTTTTTTTTAAAGTACTTCCTGTTGAACACCTATAAAATGGACAGTTTTATTTTTGGCGGCAATTTTAAATTTGACTTTTTAAAAATAACGCTATTATATAATAATTTGCGTTGTTTATATTGAATTTACCGTTCTTTAAGTAATATAGTATAATTATCCGTAATATATAGACGAAATAAACGTAGTATTTTTTTTTTAATTTCTTAAAAACACCTGCTACTACATCATCCTTTAAGCACCTGTTATATTTTGTAAACCCTACGCTGTTTACAGCTACTTTATTCTATGTTAAATGTTAACGCTTCGTTTGCTAGGAAGGGCATCGAAGCATCTTGCAGGTAGAAATAGATGGATGTGGATAATTCTTATATCCTATCCTTGAACGAACTACCTGGCTAGTTTTAAGAAGGCGTTTGAATAAAAGGTTGGCAGTTACAGCGTAACAAAAAAAGAGAATGTATTATTGTATTATTATGTTAAGTCTCCTGCATTCGATAAAGTCTTATTAATTTATACACAAGTACAGTCGGAATCATATAATCACACATCTATAAATTGATGAGAATTGTGCCATACGATATGGCAATATGGCATTTCTATTGGAGATTTATGTATAAAAATATTAAAATGAGTTATTTTATGATTGTACGAAACATTTACATGCATAGATAATGGTTTAATATTATATAATAATAAACATTATGTTAATAAATATTAATATTAATGAATGTGACAGTTTGAGGTTATATTTATATCTAAACGTTATAAATTCTGTAAATTATTAAATTTGTTCTCTTTTATTAAAAAAAAAGCCATTAAAAATACTGATGTCAAAAATATATCATGAAAAACATATCACAAAAGCATGCATTCTATAAAATAAATATAATTCGTGCGTTTCTTATAACCCTATTTTTTTTTAATATAGTATTAATATTAACTGGACTGTAATAAGAAGATTACAAATTCGGGCTCATATAATTCACTATTATAACTCTATAAAAATATAATTGGGGAGAAACCAACATTTTTAGGTAAAATCAATACCTACATTTATACGACTGGGTATCTATAAAAAGTTTATAACGTCTTATTGAGTCACTGAATTACTGCTGTTTTGTGAGTGATATAAACATTAAAAAATACATTAGCTAGGTACTTATAGAGATTCTATTGCAGATCAACTAGTTAATATAAAGTAAATTTATTATTGGCTATAAATATGAATAATTTTGTATTGAATCTCGAATGAAACGTACTTAATCCTGTTCCTGCAGAGATAGCCAAACACATTTTCTGTATTTACTTTTAGTTATAATTTTATACGCAGAAGTTGCAATTACATTAAAAACAATGTTCAGGTAGGTACCTACATAATATGTTTTTCCAAGACTGTATTCAAGTCTATTAGTCTGGCACCTGCAAATTTTTGTTGCTGCTATTTAATTGCACATATCACATGTGTTCACTGCAAGCCGATATATTAAGAAACAGGATGTTTGGCACGTCGGTTATGGTCGCATAATTCCTACTTATTTCTTTTTTTCTTAGTACGTTGTGTACCTGTCGGCACACTCGAATCGTACATGTCAAGCATGTTAATGTTACCGACAATAAAAATGTCACTTGATTTCGTTGTTGTTGAATAATATACGTATTAAGTGTTAAAATTAAGATTTATATGACAATAAATAATAATTTAATTAATGATTTCTCTAAGGTAAAGATTAAAAATGAAGTATCTGTAATATTACCTACCCATATCAGTTATTTAAGTCGAGCCAGTGATAAGTAATTGTACAATTTAATGAGGAATCCGGTTTTTTTTTTTGTTAGACTCTCCTTATTGATATCAATAGGGATATTCAGCTTGATTCTGGTGTCCATTGAAAAAATATCAATATTGAATATTTTTCAATATAGTTTTCAATGTAGTTTACAATATTGAATCCTTTTCTGATTCTTATGTCCACATTAGATCTTCTCAATAAAATATGAAATGACGTTGGTTATTGAGAAAAGTTTGTGGGAAAATTGTAGATGTGGTTGGCAATAAATTTAGTTTTATAGGGTTATGTCCTTATATGTTTGGTTATGTGTATGTTGTGTGCATGGATGTAGAATACTACATATAAACGTTGTGTGTGTGCGTAATAATGGAAACCGCAAAGAAGATACGCACTAGCAAAACACAATTTTCAATATATAATAATTATATTGAAAAATATCCTATTCTTAGAACAGGAAAATTAAACCCGCTAGATTCTACAGACACAATTAAAGGTATTTGGGAATTACTAGTAAAGGAGTTAAATTCTACAGGAGATGGTCCCATAAAGGACATAAATGGATGGAAAAAGGTAGGTAATCCACATTATAAAGTTGCAGATCATATTAAAATAATATCTACATGTAATAGTTATTCATAGAATGGAAATCAGCAACGAGAAAGAAAGCTCGACAAGGCAGAATGCTTACAGATCATGAATCGAGATTCATACAATTAACTGGAGAAGTTGCTGTTTCTGGTATTGATGTGTCAGAATTAGGGATACAAGAAGAAGTATCTGCTGTAATGTCACAACAGACAACTGTTATTCATATGTAAAAACCATATTTGATGATTTCAGGTAATGGAAGTAACAGCAACAGATGAAGGAAGAGCAGCAGATGATGGTATGGCAACACGTAAAGTAACGGATGATGAAATTTCAAAAAAGACAAAATCAAAAGATAGATCAAAAAGTATGTATAAGTGCACTTATTTTTTAAATATGTTTTTGATATATTCTAAGTACTTTCGGTAGTTAAATTTTAATTTATGCTTCAATTTATAATTTATCTTTACAGAAAAGGGAAATGAACTATTAAATTTATATAAAGAAAGTCAAGAAGAACAAAATGCTGGATTAAACAATATAGCAGAAGCACTGCACTCCATAGCTGAAAGTATTAATCGTTTGTGTGATTTATTAGAGTAAAATTTACTGTACTAGAAAAAACCATATGAATAAAGACTGTAGTATTTTTATAAAATTAATTTTTTAAAGTTATCCCTTAATTGCCGTCTCTCTAGCTGTAATTGTTGACTAAATGGAACTTTTTTAATACAAATGTAAAGATTATACAATTTACCGTTCCTCATCTATTAATATTTCATTAATTAACAGTAGAAAATCGCCTCGTCCGTTTACCATTGCACAAGAATATCAGTTTGTACCACAAATTTGTAACCTTACAGAGACATTGAAAAAGCAAAACAACACTTTTTACTAGTTGTTACGATGTTTCAATGCTTGAGAATGTATTACAATATTAACTGGACACAAGTATACCAAACTCATCTTAATATTAAAATATTCTCGACCCTTGAGTAAATTTCAACCTTGAAAGGACATAAGAATTAAGCTGATTAATTTACTAGTTTATGTTAGGTTGGCAATAGTTTAGGTGGGAGACGAGAGAACTGTATAGAGCTGTTGAGACGTTGTCGTTGTCATTGTAAACAGTTGTAAACAAGAGTGAATAATTAAACATTAAAAGTGACGAATCGTGTAGTTATTTCTGAGACGTGTGAACAGGGTAGTAGATAACATTATTTTAATTTTAATGTCGTTTATAATTCTGTAAGAGAATTTGTGTTTGCCCCCTATTTCACATGGTAAATGGTAAAGGGCGATTTATCTCTTGTATGTGAATTTTTACGTGTGAAATAAATTTGTTAAACTAAGTGAAGTGAAGTGAAGTTAACTCAATACTGCATAACTATAAAAATATTTATTGACCGTACCTAAACATTCACCATGCATTGATGAATTTAAAATGTCAATGATTTGGTCTTTGGCCCGTTTGCGAAGGAGAGAAGAATGAGTTTCTAGGCAAGCTTGTAAATATACATACTTTCATATCTGCTCTACGAATTCATTTATGCCCGTATTTATAGTTCGTGCTTGATATGCTGCCACTGCTCAAGCACGATTAGGCGACTCGTAAGCGTTTTCTTAACCAATCTCAAGCTGAGATCGCTACTCAAGCAGCCAAAAGCAGATCGTGGCCCTGAGATGGTATATGGGGTGCTTCGAGTAGCTGTTTGACAAAACACATGCTTGTTTACAAATTCGTTTACATGTAAACTTAACCTACCTTTTTCATTCATGTGAAATATTAAAATTTAAAGAAATAGTTGAAAATATAGAAAATGTAATAGAGAAAAATCGTCGAGAACTTGAGCGGAAAAGATATATACGTGATGTTCAAAATCCCATCAAGTTTTTTGACGCGAATTTCGTTTACGTCATCGTTTTCAGAAAGATACTGTGGCGAATATTCTTTTGCCTCTTGTTGCTGAAAGACTTCAAAAATTTAATAATTGTGGTTCGTTCATAGGCCGACTTCTCCTGTATTATAGGGTATATCTCAGAAAAATATTTTTAATAATGGCGGACTTCCGGTTTTACCGAAAGTGGGTGCTAACTTCGTTATTTTAAATAGAACAGTCTGTTTATTATTGCATTTTTTGTTTCTTTGTTAAATTTAAATAGCACTTTGTTATGCATCACATTGGATCGAAGTCGCGTGGGTTGGGGATTTCATAATTCTTTTATTCAAAATTGACATTTGTAGGGTTTTCGAAATTTCAAAATATCTTCGAAACTATAAAAGTTAGAAGGATGCGGTGTTCAGTTTTCGGTTAAGCATGAAAGGGCACACGTCTCTTATCAAAAACAAGTTGGATATAAAATACAGGGTGATTAAATAGAGATTAAATGTAATTTTCGAGCTTTAAAACCATGGATAACTCGACTTTTTTAAATGCCCCTGTATAATACTTCAAATGAACTAATAACAAAGGTTTTTTTTTATATAAATATTAATTTAATAGAAGAGTTTATTTTCATTATATACCTATATTGTTGTATGATTTTGGCTGTGACTCATTGCAGATACATAAATGAAACTGCATTCACGCAATGTTTTATGGTATATTTAGAGTATGCAGTGAAAAGTGTATCGCAATTACAGACACGCAATTGTCTGCATTGTATTGGTCCTTATATTTATAGAAACGTGGGAAATCCGTGGAATGACTTGTCGGTATTTAAATACATCCAGCGCCCATAAAATACATATGGTCTAGAGTCTAGACTATGTGCCGACTGGGTTTTAAAAAGGCTGAATAATTAATTAAGTATTACAACCGGCAGGTTACCTACTGCACTCGAACACAACAGTTTATACGTAACAATATGTGTACCTGGACTATACATTTAGATTTTAATATGAGTTGTATTCATATTATTATTAGACGTCGTTGCAATAAAACTTTTAAATTAGTTACCTATTTGAATTCGCAGACGAACTTTATCGAATTCATTAACGCAACGCTATAACAATCCCGCACTCTTGAAACATCCAAATAGATCCAGAACAAACGTATCTAGCCGCAATACTATTTGCATTGTCTCCGGTGAGTGAAAGGAGGAGACCGACAATTCTCAATTCCCATTTGGAAAGCTGGTTTTACGTATCAGCACCAATTCGTGGCGTGGCAGCGCCATCTACGTGTAGCCGAGGCAACGCTTCAACACGTCGCGTATCAAAATATACGATACAAAGTTGGAAGGTTAACGTTTCCTGTAATAATTCGCGAAACTCGTGACTCATAACGTATGGGCACATATGAACCTGACTAATTTATCTGAAAAGTTTTACGAATTGTTGGAAAAAAAGGCGATGTCGGAGAGGTGGTAATAAAATAAAAAAAATGGTAGGGTATATCTAAAGGTACGTATATGTACAAAGTTATGAAAAAGCATTAAATTGTAATTATTTTTATTCAAGTGTGTATTGAACGAGTGTTTAAAATGATATTTTTACTATAGGCGATTGAAAAGTCATTTGAGGTAAGAAATTTTTATTTTATCTTCTAGGTAAAAAAGTAAGTTACGTGATTTTCCATGAGAAAACTGTATACAGGTTAGATTATAACAAATTGACAAATGACAGGTGACAGTACATTCGACATAGACTGAGTGAATTTAGTGAACTAACATAGGAGTGGGCATAATAAACTAAAAAAAAAACCGTAAGTAGGAAAGCCGCGTTTCTGCTCGGAACGGACCCTCTAGAAGAAGGGCACGCCTTGCCCGCGATCCTTCTTGACCCGTACCCTTTAGAGAAAGTGGGTACGCCTTGCCCGCGATCCACCTTGGCCCGCATTTCAACTTTTTAATTTTTTAATTTTTTATTTATTTTTTTAATTTTTAATTTTTAATTTTGTAATTTTTTAATTTTTAATTTTTTTATTTTTTTAATGTTTTATTTTTTAATTTTTTTATTCTTTCTCTTGCATATGTTTAAATAGTCATTTTTAAATAATACAAGAAATTGTATAATAATACGAGCATAACCGATTTAATCAGTGTCTTAAAAAACATCGTTTTCATGAAGACACTGCGGTTTTAGCAAGCTACACAATCGTGCCTGATATGATATTATGACAAAAAAAGTGAAAATATGACAATATGAAAACACGAAAACAGGAAAATGTAAAAATGTGAACAAATGAAAATATTAAAATACGAATTTTCGTTTAAACTAACCTACAAAAGTCATAACGTGATAATATCAAGTAAAATGAAACTAATAGCATTTTCGATTTACTGCACTTTTATCCACTGATTGTATTTCCATCTTATTTTAATACATAATATTAGTAAGAGAGAGAGAGAGATATACTCCATGCGTAAAGTGCAATAAGTCGAAAACGCTATAAGTTTGTGTGTCGCAATGCACTTTTTTTAAATATCTATTAAGTTACCTATGTTAAAATAAGACTGGTTGGGAATGAAATTTATACTCAAGTCTAGTTAAAAAGGTGCTCTTGCAGACTAGGGCAATTATTAATTAATTAATTGCCCGCGGTCTACAGCACTTTCTCATCTAAGTTAAACGCCAGTTAAATTAGCGGCCACATTTTAAATTTCAGATATTTAATAGGGTTAAATACTATTGTGTAACGATACTTTTGTTTCGATGGAAATATGACCAACATTTCTATAGCCATTTAAGCGTTTATAGTATACTAAGTATATAAACTGGTAATTTTCAAATCATTCCCGCATATCATTATCAAAGGTCTAATTAATACGAGCATCTACCGCTAGAGGGTGTTCTAAACTTAGTTACTAACGTGTTCATTTGCTTAATTAAGGAACCAGTGATAGGCTACACGGTGCGGTATAGTATTCTAGAAGGATAATAGATACACGCATGAATACTCTTAACGAGACAGCTTTCTCTAACGAATTTTGGTTAAATTACGCATGTAAACAATCTGTAATTACACGTTCCATCGGATTGAATACGTTGTTTGTACCGAAATTACTACGGAGAACGTGCTGTGATGTGATGAATTTTCGTTTGGAAAATTTACGAGGTAAAAATAATAACAAGGAAAGATAACGAAGCAGCAAAAAGCACCCTGCAATATAAGAAAAGGTGAATACACCACTCCTGTTTTTTAGCCTCGTTAAAGTGGTCCTTTGTCTCGCTAGTCCTCGAGTTGCTGATCCTTTTTTGAATTGATTTTATATTTCCCTGCCGGCGTAGAATTGGCGCGCTCCAGATAAGGGGAACCCTATTCTATAGACTGCCCGCACATCCAGGCATATCGCAACGAAATTCCATTGAGCGTTGGAATGACGTAAATTTCAGAAGATTATATTGGATCAGATAAGCGCTTTAGAAGCGTGTATCCCGGTAAAATAAAGTGAAAAGGATATGGGATACATGATAAGTTAGATACCCTGTATACTGGAAATAAATGAGGGCTACGAGAATGTAATAGAACTTAATGTCTGGTATAAAATGAGCTATGGTATATCTTTATAAAATAAATTCTGCTGTTTAAGGGAGTTGAAGTGGGAATTATAGGAAGGTTACCTTAAATCATATGTGGGCAACAACCGGCCCGCAAGACATTTTGAAAAGAAAGATGATTGGATAGTCCTTCATTGCATTATCCACCAACAGAACTTGTGTTCTAAGTCCATTCGACTCCAGAATGTGGTGAATGTGGTAGTAAAAACCCTCAATTTTATTCGATACCGAGGGCTTAACCATCGTCAGTTCAAGGCGTTTTTGGATGAAATATCAACCGAATATGACGACGTAACATATTATTGTGAAGTCAGATGGCTAAGCAAAAGGAAAATGCTGAAACGCAGTGACTCAAAATGGATATGTGATTTAGCATTTCTGGTCGACCTTACAGGCCATTTGGATGATTTAAATTTGAAACTTCAAAAACAAGGACAGTTAGTAAATGATTTGTACAGCCGTTTGAAAGCGTTCGGGGGCACAGATGCTATCTGGTAACAGTTACCATTTCACCAAGCTCTCTGCGTATGAAAATACTGCTTACGCTCATGAATTCAAGTTACTGTCGGAGCAATTTTCTAACAGATTTAGCGATTTTAAAAACGTGGAAGACAGTTTCAATTTATTTGCTACTCCAACAAAGAGTAATTTACAAAATGCTACAATACACTTGCAAATGGAGTTGATCGAGCTTCGAGAAAACTCACTCCTAAAATCTAAATTTGGGAACGTGGAGTTGTGCGATTTCTACAAAAAATACCTCGAAGAAGACCATTTTCCGGAGCTTAGAAAATTCGCAAGAAGATTTATTTGTGCGTTTGGCATTACTTATAAATGCGAACAGCTCTTTTCAATGATGAAAGTTAATAAATCAAAACATCGCACAAGGCTGACTGACGATAATTTGGAAAATTCTTTACGTCTTTGTATCAGTGAAATTCATCCAAACATCGATAGATTAGTTTCCCAAATTCATTGTCTCATTGATTTCGTTGTCGCTATTTAACTTTCGTAGTTTGTAATAATTCCAAATTTCACCATTTAATTATAATGTTGTAGGTACCTATTTTTTCCATTTCATTTTCTTATTTTAATAAATTGCATTGTAATAACATGTCGTATTATTTCGTGTCTGATATCTATCGCTAAAAATTATGAGCACTACTTTAAAACACTATTTTAAAATGGACTACTTTTAAACGCGGCCCGCGAACGTATTTGCACACTAAAGTTTGGCCCATAACATGTCAAAGGTTACCCATACTTGCTTTAAATTTTTATAATCCTCGTTTTCTTCTGGTCATCTCAAACTTTCTTATTTCTTAAGCGCGCCATTTCAGATTTTGACACTACCAGAGAGTCTATGATTTCATCCATCTATTATTAAATGTTAGCAAAAATTTTTGATATTATTTTTTAATTGACGTCAATTTCCTAACTGTGGATAAAATCCCGAAGTAATTTAATACGAATCCCTGGGAAAGCATATAAATTTTAGTAAAATGACGTTTTCACTTAGCACTTTTACCTAAAATTGAAAAATGCTGGTCGATATGTCGGAAATTTTTAAAAGTATAGGTAATTTTGTTAAAAAACGTAAAATTACCCAGTTTCTGGTGATTTTCCCCCAAATGTTACTGGAATTTTTAGCAGGAATCCTTGTAAATTTACTAAAATTTTTTAGTGTGTACTTTCGGACAGTTATATAATAACCATTGTCGTACTAGATGGGATTTGTGTTTAGGGTCAATCTGGATGGGCCTAAAATTCCTATTTTCTCAGCGCTGTTTCTTAAATGGGTTTTTTAAAATATCCAAATACACATCATGATTCATAATACCCTCTATAATTACCAGATCTCCAACACCAGCAGCTATAACCCCATACCATCAGTGAGCCACATCCATGCTTCACCGTTGGAACGCGATTTTTTATTTTCATTTCTTCGTTTGGTTTTCGCCAAACCCTAACGCGTTCGTCGCTGCCAAAAACATTAAATTTCGTCGGCGAAAATTACATGTTCCCAATATTTTTTGTCGTAACCAAGAAATTATAACCAATTTACGCGTTGCCTTGCCTATGAGCATATTAAAAACGAAATGCAATATCGTCACCGACATCAATCTATTCAATCTTGTCCTGTGTATGCGTTACAATTCAGCGTATGCAGATCCATAATAATAAATGGTGCGTTGTGCGATGGCACGTTCAGCTCGTGAAGGGAAATCGATTGAGCGCAGGAATTTTTAATTTTTCCTGAACCTACGCGTAATTTGGGTCGCGTGCACGCCAGGCAGAGTGGATGCATGCATAGATTAATATGCGCCCCTTGTTAAACGACATGGCAATTATTTTCGAGCGCCACTCTTTCAATTTTCATGAAAAACACCGTCAAATTTTTGTTTCAATTTCTCAATTAAGGGTGAACGATATCACCTGTTCAAGTCAACAGCATTTTCATGGAGGCATTTGAACAACAAGTCCAACATGTTAAATGTCCAAATTACTAAGTATTTAGTATTTTTATTACACTAGTAGTAAATTTCCTTGGTGAATTTTCACAGCAAAGTAATTTTACTCGCACAAGTAAAATACGTGTACGGTTTCGGGGTAATATAATTGCCCGGGAACCGTACAGGAATTTTCTTTAACTCTTCGTTAGAGTGTACTAGATACGCCGACATAATCCTCTGACATCAACCCCATTAAACATTTGTGGAATGTTTCAGATAAAAAATTCGAAAATGCCACATTTCTTCACAATCCGACCTGAAAACCGTGTTACTGCAAGGATGGACGAAGATAAGCCAGGAAGTAACTTTCAAATTGGCAACATCTATGCCTATAGTAGGCTGAAAAGTGTAATAGAAGCCAAGGGGTCCGACGAAAAACTAACTTGTTTCATAACTGTATTTATTCTGATTTTTTTATTAATGTAGGGTGAATTTATTGAGATGAAAAAGTAATTTTTTTCTTTTATTCGAAAACGTTGAGGTATTTTAAGTTAGCAATATGATGATGTCTATATGTACACTCTGTAACCCAAACTTGTATAAACTAAAAATTATATTATTCTTCGTACATTCGCTCTTTTATTATTTTATGTTGGTGTTTATAATTAATTATTTGAGTCACTGTAAATTAAAACATGCGAATTGTCTTTTAACACACACGCAGGAATAGAGCTAACGCAATATTCACAAATTGACACATCAAGGCTACACTTCTATAACGTATAGAAAAATACGGATTCGAAACATATCAAGCTTTCATAATAATATATCCAGCAAGCATGTAATTTTCCGGCTGACATCAAAATCCAATCTCTGAGATTCATATTTCACGTCATATTTCACCTGTCAACCACATGGTGTGGTGGGGGAGAGGCGGAGGTGCGTAAGGATGCCGAGAACGTAAATAATCAAATATTTATCCCCGTAAACCCTGGAAACAAACAACCGTATCCCCTAGGAATCAAACATATAACTCTCTAGCGACTCAAAGAAAAAAAAAAAAACAGCAATTGTTCGCTTTATAACATACGCGTAACGATATAGAGCATACAAAAACGCTACATATATACGATTGCCAATTGCGAAATAGAAACACAGTTCCCTAACGAATATTAGCGATTTTAACCGACGTTTCACGATCGTGATAACCGCTATATTGGCGCCGCGACGCCGCGTCGTTCAGTTGTTCGTCTGGTGTGTCGTTCGCAAGGCTTTTGACGGGGCGGTGCGAAGTATTGTGTGACGTGGTGAAGAGAGCGAGACAACCGTCGACCACCTGTACGTATAAGTATTTGGTGAGTTCGCAGATCGTATTGTTTTTGTTGTGATTTTCATATGAATTGTTTTTTTACTTGTTGTATTGGTAAAATAAGGCCAAGCATTTTTTTTTGTTTCATTTACTTGCCGCTGATTTTTTCCCCCCCCAGTAAAGTTTCCCTTGATGCACGTGTAAAGTGTTCGAGTATTTAATTCGTTCTGGCTTTTTGGATCCAATTATACAGGATGTTTCTGGTCTCTAAGGGTTGATTAAACAGCTTAAAAAAGGTAATTAACGTACAAATATCTGAATAATAGTTGCATAATAAGAGATATTAATGTTAAACAAAAAATTGTAGCTTTTTTTACGTGGCAATTAAATTTTAATAAAAAAAGATTTTTAACGCTAAAATGATTCTTCAAAAAAAAAAAACCAGCATCACTTGGAGCAACCCAAATAGAGAGGAGCTACAAAGTATTATATCTAAGGACCTAACCATCATCAAACATTGGTGTAACTCCAACTGCCTTTGTTATAACAAAGATAAAACGGTGGTTCTACCTTACAAAGGTGCACTGCGGCAACCTTGTCCATTCGATAGCGACACCGTCAATATGGTTCAATTTGTTAAATGTCTGGGACTTATCGTTGACGATAGTCTTAAATGGTCTCACATCAGATCTGTAACCAGGGAGCTAAATCCTTCTACTGCTCGCATTATAACAAAAATCCCAAAAGAAAGGTGAAAAAATCCCTTACCACAAAATGCTCGCATTACTTATTTTGCCCTTTTTGAATCCCATTTTCGCTACGCGCTGCTCATTTGGGGCACCTGCAGTTTGTACAACTTCAATACAATTTTTAAACAACTGCAAAAAGGGTAATTCAAAAATAGCGGGTAGTATTTATATGAAAATTTCTGATAATGTTAGGAAGCGTACCAGTAAGACGACATGGCAGTAATAATTATATCCGTCAACATCTTCGACATCCCTCAAGATTTACGTGTTGTCATTTCTCAAGTCGATGAACAAACCCTTAAACTTATGAAAATTGCATTTATTTTTTCTCCCACAACCCCCAATGTTCTTCACAACTGGCGGGTAATATTTATATAAAAATTTCCGCTAATGTCAAGAAGTGTACCACTAAGACGACATGGCAGTAATAATTATATCCGCCGATATCTTGGACATCTTTCAAGATTTACGTATGGGCGTTCTTGAAGCCGATAATCAAACTCTCAAATTTTTAAACAACTGCAAAAAGGGTAATTCGCTACACATTTCAACTATAGGGACCAGAGATCACTGCCGACCATACTTTTTAAACTATAAAATCCTAATAATACCCTCCCGGCGCTCTTCATCCTGGAATCTGTCTCACTAATCCGTAAACATATTAGTGATTTACGAAAAGACCTCTTCATAACCATGTTACAAGACGGTTGCCCAATTCAGAGTTAACTAAGAACTCAATCTTCTACGATGCAATCAAACCCTACAACCTTCTCCCAATCCAACTTAAATCGATACCAACACACGTCCAGTTTCGCAGAAAGGTAAAATCTTACCTTCTTCAGCAACCTCTTTACGCTCTTAGCGATTTTTACGGAGGGGGGTAACACTAAATTTCGTTTCCTTCAAACTGTCATCTACCCTTTGCTTTCTTTGCGCGGGCAGCGCACCTTCGTGGTTTATTCTTTGACGACTAAGTGTATCTGATACTTTATATCTCTGTTTATTGTATATGTACCTTTTCAATTATTAAATTTGTTAATTGCTCTGGTTTGTCCACAAAATTAATTCATAATTTTTCTTTACAATAAAGCACATTATTTATTTATTTAGATTAGTGGCATTTTTTACTAAGTAGGCTGATGTATAACTTTTCCCATCTGTCAAGCTGTTTCATTAGTTGTCACTGCATTGCTGGTTTAACGTAAATTTTTCCGAATAAATCGAATATTAAATAAAAAATAAACGAACTCGCTCGTTTTTTTTTTTAAAGCTAAAATACGTCAGGTGTAGGTTTTAAAAATACACCTTAACATGTGCGATTCACCTATAACGTAGTTATGACGGCGCCACAACTAAAAAAACAAATGAAGATCGGAAGATAAATCGCACATGCCACGGTTTTTTTTTTTTTTTAACTAAACCCTGCATGTTTCAACGTTTTTTTTTCTCCTTTTAAACGATCGAGACATTTCTTTCTTCAAATCGACATCTGCATAATGACAAAAGTAAACTAAACCTTTCTTCGGCCGATTGAATCGCGATCAAAGACCTCTTTCTACTGCGATTTCTACGCTGATCAAAATCGGATTTACATCTCATCGAAGTAATTATACACATACAAAAACGTACGACGCAACTTTATTATTCGGTAAATATTAATATCGAGCGAATACTCATTTGAAATTCAAATAATTTCTGCCCCATCTACTGGCGTCACTCGATTCTGTGCGCCCGGCGGATTAACATTTAAATGTGAACCGTGCGCCCGAAGTAATGCCGATTTAATTTTCTACCGCTACACATTCGAGGCACAATCATTATGAGAGGGGAAAATTAATAACGTTTTAGTATTTTGATGGCTGTTGTGACGGTGCCAGAGATTACTCTAATAGGTTATAACTTTATGTGCACCATCGCATTAGAGTATTAATTAATCGCAGGCCATGTACAATTAAATTAATCTAGCTATCGGGTAGTATTTATTGTCTTTAGCATATTTCGTTCTTAATTAGTATACGTATCAATTTTCTAAAATATATTCATTTCTTGTGTATACATCATTTTAAACGATATTGGAAAACTGAAGAGTGTTGTGATCATTCTAAAAATAACTGTTTCAAACTGTTATATATCGGTTCTGACTAAAACAATTAGGAGAACCGAAATAATCCCAAAACAGCCGACATCTTCGACATTCCTCAAGATTTACGTGCTGTCATTTCCGAAGTCGATGAACAAACCCTTAAACTTATGAAAATTGCATTTATTTTTTCTCCCACAACCCCCATTTTCTTCAAAACTGGCGGGTGATATTTATATAAAAATTTCCGCTAATGTCAAGAAGTGTACCACTAAGACGACATGGCAGTAATAATTATATCCGTCAACATCTTCGACATCCCTGAAGATTTACGTGTTGTCATTTCCGAAGTCGATGAACAAACCCTTAAACTTATGAAAATCGCATTTATTTTTTCTCCCACAACCCCCATTTTCTTCAAAACTGGCGGGTGATATTTATATAAAAATTTCCGCTAATGTCAAGAAGTGTACCACTAAGACGACATGGCAGTAATAATTATATCCGCCGATATCTTGGACATCTTTCAAGATTTACGTATGGGCGTTCTTGAAGCCGATAATCAAACTCTCAAACTTATAAAAATCACGTTTATTTTTCTCCCACAACTTCCAATGTCCTTAAAAAATGGAGGCTAATATTAATATAAAAATTCCCGCTAATGTTAGGAAGTGCATCGGATAACGATGATTTTTATCAAGAGTCATTGATTTCTACTGGATCAAGAAAGAAAAAACAAAACAAAATAATCACAACAAAGCAAATAGTTAGCCACTACTAAAAATGCAAAACAGTATAGGAGGGGTTCCGCCAATAACACTCGGTATAATCCAAAATAATTTTCAGATTTGCTGCTATAATGTCTAGTTTCACCGTGTTTGTAAGTGAAACGCCCCGTTTTAAGAGCAAATGAGCAATGAACAAAGTAACAACTTTTCACATGACTTTTTCCACACAGGCTAAAATCTATCTCCAAAAATAAATCTATGCCTATCATGCCATAAATGGCATGTCAACTATAAAACATTCCCAGTATTCAAATTTCAAATCTCTCATCTAAATAGCCACTCGATAATTACCACCTGAGTTTCGGACCTACCATTTCTGCTTGGCTGTATTTTCCAATCTCCCAGTAGCCTGCTCCCTCTATCTACAACATTTGACGTAGATACTAACAGCTAGTAGGAGCGATCCGCATGAATATTAATAAGGGACTCAACTTTGTTTTGCAGATGAGTTGACGCAATACCGTCGTCAGCTACCGCCCACCCAGGACAGAACTGTCAATACACTTCCACCTAATTTCGAAGCGCACTAATTTAGCCACCGGAAGCGCTCGGATACGTATTTAAGGGCTTCGCGCTTTGTATTCTACGTGAATCTACTATCAATGCGGGGCGCCCAGTAGCCGTACGGGAATCACCAGGAAGTGGGCATCGACTGGAAGCGGGGATTAAATGAGGGAGAGGAGAAATGGGCACGAACCATTCGACCAGACCAGACAGGTCTGTAGTCGGAGAAGAAGGTAAGTGTTTTTATAGATTCTTTTCAATATCTTATCTCTTATCCTCGCTACATTTACAATTAATATACATATTGTTAATTCTGTAAGAATTCGAAATTCTTTAAGTACGATTAAAAAGATTTAATTTCATTTCTTGAAACTAGCTGTTGATAAGTACCGTGGGATCTGCAGTAACAGTTTCTTTCTACGGGAAAGACGTTCTACGTTGTTCAAATTTCGCTAATACATCGTAATGCTTTCTCGGTATTATCCTTATCTTCACCTGGTCTAACTAAAGCCGAATTGATGATCAGCAATTTTCCCACGGTTCCCAATACAAAGGGACTCGTTCAAACGGCTTTTAATACTTAACACAAAATAACTTCGCCAGGGGAAAGCTTTTGCTTCCTGCTCGAGTTTTTCCGAAATTTTGGGGGAACGTCTTTCACGTGGAAAGAAACTGTTACCGCAGATCCCACGGTACTTATCAACAGCTAGTTTCAAGAAATGAAATTAAATCTTTTTAATCGTACTTAAAGAATTTCGAATTCTTACAATTCGAAAATTCGTGGGATCATAATTTCCCTCGTAAATGTTACATTTTTTAATAGTTGAAGTCTCTCAATATTAACTTTATGACCGGTATCATTACTATGTTGTGCAGCACTGGATCATTCAAGCATCCTTTCGTCTATCAGCACATTACTATTATTTCTCAAAATGGCATAAGTCTATATAAATAATTATTTTCAAACTGCCATAAATCCTGGTTTTGCTCCCTAGAAGAGCGATCTGCAGAGGGGCCAGAACCTACCAATTGAAGGCATGTTTCATTCTTTACAAACTGCGTACTACTGTGTTTGCTTACTCGATATTCGAACATAAATCCAAACTTCTTTGTCTGAACTGAGGATATAGATTCTGGCGATTCGAATAAAATTGGGTATCTCACTTCTTGGAGCTGTTCTGCTTCCTCAAAAACTTCAATTTTGTGTCGTCGATATCACGATTTTTTGTAAGGGCTGTGATGACAAAAACAAAAACAGAATCATTTCAATATTATTTTGATGCTCTGATTCGCCGAAAACAAATGATACCTACTGAAGAAGGAGAACCTAAAAAATAAACTCTAAGTCTTCTTATTGTTTAAAATAAAGTTATGTCAAAAATTCGTTTTCAATTAATATAGAACTTCAGTTTGGGTTTCGTTTTCTAGCAAAGCGTTCTCTACAAGTTGATTAAGTTCATACTTATCATACACAACGACATAAGTCAAAACTAAAATCATATTTAAGTTACGTAAACAACACCAGATAATTAGATAAACACATAAAAGTACAAAACGGGGTAGAAAATGTGAACAGAAGCTGAGTACCGTTTCTTGCTATTCCTTAACTTTGTTTTTCATAATTAAATATATAAAAATGTTCCTTCGTAAATTAATAAAATTGAGGACGGGAAACATGCCGCTGTTTCAATAAAACTCTTCTGGTAATTACCTGAGAGACAAGCTTCTTGTTAAGTTACACCCTTATGGCGCTCTAAAAACATTCCGTCTTCTACATTCAACAGCATTAACACAAAGTAAACTTTATATCGTACATTTATATCAAATACTACTGCAAAATCCTTTTCGCAATACTATAGAATATTCTTACTCAACTTGAAGCTGCAAGCGTTTTACGACAGCGCGGGTATTAAAATTTAATTTTCCAAAAAGTAATAAAACAAACCCCATTCGCACCGGTGAACGCTTGCGAAATCGTAATTTATTGGACGAAGAAATAGAAACGCATTCGCCACCAGAAGAAAACATTTGAATTGCAATGTTTTCTTCTGGTATAATAATTATAATGAACCTTTTTCGCGAGACTTGCGGAGGTAATCAGTTATGAGAATATTAGAATAAGATTTGATTTCTTGCAGTCCGTAAATATTTAATGTCCAAATGTCGTAGGGATATTAAAACTTTGAAATATTAATTTTTACAACTGCAGGGGAATTAGACTTTGTATAAATAGTCGTTTGGTGACCACTTACGCCCCAATTCGGCAGAAAGTAGAAAGCCCGCGCTCCACCTGGAACGCACCGCTTATGCCCCAACTCGGCAGACCAGCCAGCAGGGTGTCCCACCGAAGACTGGGTCTTTGATTACAGCTCTATTTGTCATTTTAGAAAAAAACTTTTTCTACAAAGTTTTTATAGAATTCAACGCTGCACAACCTAAAAATATTTTTAGGTTGAGCTGTAATCAAAGACCCAGTCTTCGGTGGGACAGCCTGTACATACCTGTTAACGTCATCAAATACTGCACAGGAGAACTTGCCATTCCTTTGGTACATATCATTAAAACTTGTCTTTTGTAAATGATATGTTTCCTGGACAACTGAAATCTTCCCTAATTAATCCAGTGTATAAAAAGGGACTGTGTGATGGACATTTTTGTTTTGGTTTGAAAGAAGAGATTTTGATCTTTAATATTAAGCAAGAAAAAATGAAAATTCTCCTTATCATCTTCATATCTTCATGAACTAACACAAAAAACGCCTAAAGATATTTTAAGATATGATATGAATCTTTATGGATTAAACTATTTTGACATAAAAAAGTAAGAAAAGCACTTAGTTTAGCTCGCGCATTGTATTATTACCATCAGCTGGTCGGATTTGCTAATGCTAATTTATACATGACTGCAATAAATATTAATGATGGATCACAAAGCGATAAAAGCAAACATAATTCATCAGCTTTAATTGCTCGATACAATCACGGCATTTGAGTGGATTTTATAATGTTTCATTAACAAAAGCACCTAAGCCCGTGCTGCGATCTAGACAAGGAGGGAAAGGAAACAAACTTCCCTCCCAGTATCGCCCCAATAAATGAATCCTCAATTTATCTCCCAGAAAATCCAGAAATCTCCAAAAGTGAAACACAATTACATCACAGCCCGTACCACCTGCCTTCGTTACGGCAGAAAAAGAAATCTCTTTATGTTTCTAACTTTAATTGACTTCTGGCGCTCTTTAGCGCCTCGTTTCCGCTGGGGGTGAGGGGTTGACCGGATCTGAAGCGTTCCCCCGCCCCTATTCGGGGGTCGTTATCGATCTGTTCCCGCTACGTCGTTTGAGAACGTCAGGTTTGTTAAAAGTTGCCTGTCGAAGAGACCGAATTATGATCGCAGCAAAAGTTGGGGGCTTTTGGGGCGCAGCAGTGGTAGATGACGTCATCTGGGGGTTTGAAGAAGGTCTAAATTTGACGAGAACGGCGGAGAATAAGATTAAGAGGAATGATGGAGGTCATTAGACGCTTCTGGATCTGATGTTCCGAATTGCACACTCAATTTTTTTGTTTTGGAGGAGAAGGAAGTATACAGGGTGATTTATAATAGATGTAAGAAACTTTGACATCTTATTCAGGAAGGCATTTAGATCGAGGAATCTATACAGCCTAATATAATAATAAACGCTTACATTAGATGTTCAAAGTGACGACTTTCGCCATCTGACAATACACAAGGCTATTATGAAATTTATTTCTAAAATTTTGAAGGGTTTCAGGTAAAATAAAAATAAAGGCATTTCCACTAAGAATTGCACAGCATTTTTGACCTAATGCATAAAAAGCCTGGAATCTTTGACAATATCAGTAAAGATGCACGCTCCAACAACGTGTAGGAATTGTGAAAATTCATTTTGGACGAAAATTTCGTCGAGACAGTTCGCACAGTTTGTGGTGTTTTTGGAAAGAAAATAAATTACATATGGGAAAAGTTTAAACGAGTTTGCGATGTAATTAGAAAAAGGTGCATTAAGAAAAAGACGAGCTGGTGGAGTGATCGCATAAAGGGAGAGGTAAAACAAAAGAAAAGACTATGGAAAATATATACAGGGTGTTAGTTGAACAGTAATACGCCTATTTATACGAGATTCGAGAGATAAAGTTGCAACCACGACCGATTGTCCTCTTCGTTTCTCGTTAGATACACTTGCACGGCTACTTTCAAACTGCTCTACCAATCTGTAAACGTTCAAATGGTTCAAATAATTTATTCCCTACGGTTTCAACATACTTCCTTGGATTTCATTAAAAATCTAATTATTGCATCTTGTTTTTCCTCGGTGCAATGCCATCGCTAACCGAGTAATTTAGAAGTTATGTTTAAAAAATGCTCTCAAACAGTCCGGCAGTTGTCATCACAACAATGCCAACTTGGCCTTCTGAAAGTCTTGTAGTGATTCAATAAACCGTTTTCGAGGTACGACAATTTGTATGTGTATATCACCCCTCAAGTGTAATTTCAAAGCCGGCAAAGCTTGTCGCACGACGCAGACCGCCCCTTAGCTGTGATTTCAGAGCCGACTGAGTTTCTGGCACGACGCAAACCCGTCCCGTAGTTGTGAATTCGGCGCCGGCAAAGTTTTGGCACGATGTACACCGCCCCCTAGCTGTGATTTCGGAGTCGGCAGAGCTCCTGGCATGACGCAAACCGCCCTCGTTCCCCTAGTTGTGATTTTGCTCCGACAAAGTTTCTGGTACACCGTCATAACCCACATCTTAAACCGCCTGGGTGATTTTTAACCCTACACGGGAAATAGATCTTTCTTGCTTTAAATTACTATCAAAATGAAATATTCAACGTCCAAATTTAAAAAAGCTCCCTCCTACGTATCATTACGGCTAATACTTGTTTTTGTTTACATTTATATGTAAATGTTTTTTTGATACTCACCTGTTATTCATTGTACAGTTTTATGTTGTTATTTGCACCTGTTTTATTGAAATAAATTCCTGTTTGAAAAACGCTTTGACTGTTTAAATTGTTGCGCATACCATAATCAGAACCCAGTAAGTACCCAGCACTTACGCAAACAGCTACTTCACTAGGGTTAAAAGTCTGTTATTATGACGACGAAAGTGCACACAAACGCAAGGCGGAACATCTAAATATACATAGCTCAACCTAAAAGCAATGAGTCTAAGAAATAATAAACCGGTAGCAGTCGTTACAACCTGAGAACTAAAAGATATCAAAATTCAGTGAGAATCACCCAGATTTTTTAATTTAACCATAATCGGTGACCGAAAATAAATTTCGAGACACACCGATTTATTGTTGTTTGAAGAGGAATGTTTTCGTACTTAAAAATAAATAAATATTTCTGTTAAAATTAGAAAAATATAGCAATTAAGCATTTAAGAAACTATTATACTATAACCAACAAGGATGTTCTTCAACTCTTACGCCACATAAATCCTTAACTTTCTTTCTGTTCCAGTAAACTTCGATCATTTCCAAATCTTAAGGGCCATAGGCAAAGGCAGTTTTGGCAAGGTGAGTGTTAGTTCCGGTTTATTTATTATTGTTCTCAGCTAGTTTATACAGTTCCCGCTAGAATACCCATTCTCTAACTGATAAAGTGTTAAAGTGGATCCACACTGCGTTTACTCGATAACAGCGTCCATATTTCACTTCCCCGGAAGATTTCCCGGCTCAATTTGGAGGTTTCAGATTCTCAGATTTATTACGTATAGTTTGGTGCAACGGAACTTGCGCCGATAAAATGGAGACTTTAATAATGAATTTCTGAGGTGAGATATAAAAAGAAGGACAAGTTTTACTAATAGGATTCAAAACGATAATTTATCACTGAAAATATATCAATGTCAATGTGGGTGTAAGTGTACACAAATAATTTAGCCAAGACGAGACAAACACAATGTTTAGCAAACCGATTATCGTTTCCCCGAGCCTCGATTATAGGCTTTGTTTTTTTTTCAATTAATGCTTGCCGCGTTCAAAAGATGGCGTTCACAGGGAGAAAAATGTGAAATTTTACTACAATTGTCCCCAAACATTAATCCCCACTCCAATCCAACAACACTCCAGACAAATTCATATGCAATTCACTTCAACAAAACCATTTAGTTTTGTCATCACTGTCTCCCTATAGTAATCTCTACATCCCCAAATTCACAATTACGTTGTGGCAGAAATGATAACAATACGTCCTGTTGTATGATTAAATTAAGCCGTTAGAGGATCTAGGTAGCGCTACCGAAACGAGGCGGCAGAAAATATTGCACGGGATGATGAGAATCCTCCTAAAATTGAACTTGCAACTTTGCCTCCTGGATCCTGAAATCACTCTATGAATAATCAAAGTCGCATTACGTGGCAAATGACGCACAGTAAGTGGTAGCTCTTGTATTCTGCATCGCGCCGCGGGATGGTGATGAGGTAACTTCGTGGAATGACGCTCCCTGTAGCGACGTTAATTCTATAGTAATTTTAGTTGCTAAGTTTGGTAAACTGAGACTGCATAGAGATATGAGCGCTTGCAGGTATCGCATTAGATAAATAATGGAATTTAGTTTTATATAAGGTGGCAAATTAGTGTAAAAAGAAGCATTTTTTTTCATTGGATACGACCTATTGATTAAACCTGAAATATTTCGTTTATCGGCTGTAATAATCCGGAATTGACGATACAAACTCAATGGGTAATGTCAACGAGAGTGCTTATCGGAAAATTAACGACTGGTTAACGATTATTGGTATAAGTGTTATTGTTATCAGTAAGAGCTAATTTTTATTGATCTCTCCAATTAAAAACAGATTGGGAGTATAATCTGTTTAGCGTTCCGAGCAATTTAAGTGTATAAATCACATGAGAGGAGTTTTCCAATGGAGGAGTACTACTTTAATTTTAAAAGATTTTTTTTTTAAGTAGCACAAAGATATTTATTTAATAATTCAAAGTATTAACTCTGCGATCACTTGAGGAAACTGACATCTAGTGAATGTCCACATCAACTTTGTCTGCGAACGGTCATCCTTTTGAAAATAATATCACAAGACCGTAAACGGTCTTTATTTGCGAAAACCAGCTCAAATATTGGTTGTGCTGGCTGAAATTCTAATGAGAAATACGTTCATGTGTTTTGCGGGATATATTGTAAAGACTTGGGGCTCTATTGAACATCTTTTCTCCTGACGGCAATAGATACAGCGGTATGCTTTTTTCGTTTGTGGTTTTCAGATAGAGTAGTAAAAATATGCCTTCAAATCCAATACACCTACGTTACGTTGATAAACCAAAAGTTACCAACTAACGCTACTAAAACATGTAAATAAAGATTTATTCTACAGAAAAATAAATATTCAAGAAATGAACTGCTAAGTCTTTGATCAAATTTTGGAAGCACAATATGTGCATAGTGGTTTTCGATGTCCGGCGCAAATGTTAGCTTTACACATAACACATATGTCTGGACCTTTTCTGTTGGCCATTCGCGGACACACGAAGCACCTTTTCTGAGGCATTTTTATTACCGTCTGAGATAGAAACTGTAAGTATATTTTCTTCTCTTTCACTGAGTACGTCATATATAAGGGAGCGTAGAAATCCAGGCAATGTTGGTATTTTTGCTCTGATATGTAAATGCGGCGTTAGATACTTATTGCAAAGCTAATTTTTTAAGAAATTCTTTTCTTGGAGCAGCTACCCAGTTGGCACTATTTCTTGACTTGTTTGATGTATATATATAACGAAAGCATTGATGGCTGCCCCGTCAAGCATTCCATAAAAAATGCCAATGTGACCATCGACGTGTTTTCCTTGCAACAATTTTGGAGTGGCACAGCTTCAAATCGGTTTTGAGTCATCGTTGCGATGAAAATGGGAACTCCAACTTGTGCAGACCACATATCTGAGTGCTGAGCATATTTTTCTTTAACGCTCCGCTCATGTATAATAGTCCAAGTGAAGCCAGAATTTCCTCTCGATTTGTGTTTCCTGTGTGTGGTTTTGAGAGTGCCTCGAAATTTCTTCATTTGTATTTTCAACAATACAATGCATCAGATTGTCATCAAAAATTAATTTTCAAGCGTCAATTTCATTTTCTGTTCTTGCTAGCAACTGATTTCGGCCCTGGCATTTTCAATACAACATTTTTTTTGTAACGTTCGTCTATATTTCGAGAAGAAATTACAGAAAATTCAGCTGAATAGTGTTCATTCACCCTCCGTTTCCTCATCACTTTCTTCACTTTCATCACTTAAAACACTTTCTATATCATCTTCTATCTCCTCTCCTCTTTCATACCGACGTATTATGTCTTCCAATTCAGCTTGTGTCAACCGTTTATTGCCGGAAGCCATCTTGGTTAAAAATAAAATTGGTTACGATATTAGTAACGTGGTGTCGCGGGCGACACAAGTCACAATTCTTTACACTAATTGATAAGAGACGCAGTTCCAACTTTGGCAGTCGTTTAACCACTAAACTGTGAAAAGGTACTGAGAACAACCAATTTGCCCCTCCAGACATGTGCATAAAGCGTAAATAGTTGCTTGGTAACTATTTACGTTTTACATATAACTATGTGGATGTATGAAAAATGCCCGTCGTAAGATCTCTTGGGATGGCTTTATGTGTCAGAAAGAATTTTTTTTTTTGTTAATGTTGAAATTAAATAAAGGAATCAATTATGTTCCCTCCTTTTCAATTTTATTGATAGTTTTATTCTCTGTTGTTATTTCACCCTGTAACGCTGAAATTAACAAAAAGACAAACACATTTAGATGCTACTCTGGGCTTTGACCGAAACTACAGACCTATGTTTTACTTCTTAATATCAAGAGTGTTAACAGATTTAATATTAATACAATAAGAATAATATATTGGACAAAGGTTGCCGACGGTAGACGTCAGAACAAAATCTGTATGTCTTTCCACATTTGTGCAAAATAAAGCCGATACAGATTACGAAACCTCTATTCAATATACAAAAAATTTCATGAGTCACAATCAGATACCTGAAGTTGGCGGTAATGCCCACAAAAACTTGTTATTACAATAAAAAGCCGATAAGAAGGAGCCTATAACATTTTGTCTTAATATTTTAAATACAGAATATACCAAAATACCGGTATTCATATTAGTTTAATATTATTGGTTTTGGTAAAGCAGGTCGGTATTACAACCCCTAATCATATTGCTTAAATGTAATACTACTTAAACAATTTATTGGGATTTCATAAACATTATAAGAATTATACCACCGCAGAAGTAAACAACAATTAACCAAGTTTTAATGCACGAATGCAATAAATAAACGTTAGCTATTTCTAACTGACATATCCGTATTTGCCAAACTCACAATCACTTTTCGCGTTTCAACTTTTGAATCACTTTGGCCTAACCTTCTGCCCATGACTAGTTATTAAAACAAGGAAAAAGTATGAATTGTGCTAAAGTTGTCTGCGAAATAGCGCAATGAACTTCACCCGCATATCTTTCTAAACCGCTACGAAGCAAATATAATACATAAATATGGGTAATTCACAGAAGAACGGAATAGTCGCAAGGCAAGGGGAAGGCGCGGGTGCTGGTAAACTTCCGAACGCACCCGAACAGCTCGCTGCGTTTAGAGTACGCATTAGACCGGACATTTTGGGTATCCCTGAGTGTACATACGCGATTTAAAACACAAATATGTAGAGAAAAGAGGAAAATCCCAAACGGTCGGCAAAAAAAAACTTAATCTCTCGTCGAGATAAAATTATCATTTTTTCTGATGCGTTTTTATTAAATAAACTTAGCCGTCGACGTGTTAGCCGTTTTAAAATTACGGTCGGCAATATGCGAAAAAATCAGCGCTAAAAAAGCGAGCGGCAATTTTGATCAACTCGCTGAGTAGACGTTCTACGGGACATTATTACAAAAAGGGGGAATTTTACCAAATTGAAATTCTGAAAATCCCGAAAACGCTTTGCGTATATTCCCCTAGAGTCCCCGTAACTTGATATAACGCGTGTCTGCAGGTTTCGAACTCTAAAATCCCCTTCCTGAAAAATATTACATCAATCCCAAGGACACGAAAGACAGGTTATCTACAGGTTAGTTAAAAAAGTATGGAGTATTGTGGTTAATAAACATTTTACGAACATATTGTGTTGAATAATGTGAATTTGTTCAGAAATTAGGAACATGTACATTTTATCCTACAATTCGATAGAGCATTTTTTCTGTTTGATCTATTACTAACAAGTGAAGCCTCGGAAACTAAATCGCAGAGGCTGATGAAACCTTGCCAGTTTGCAGACCCCGTGCAGTGTTACTCAAGAACACTCTCTGTTGCGACGGAGTTGCAGCTTTCGGAGGTGCAATTTGACTTTGAAATTCTCGCGAACTTTCGTTTATCCGAAATAATTCTTAAAAGGCGGAACATAGAAAAAAAGTTTCAACGGCGAACTAGCATCATTTAGGCAGGCCTTTCAACTGATATAGCTATTTATATACAGGGTGTTATAACAAACAGGAAACGACATATTTTGTGCTTTCAGAAAATAGTTATAATCACTCTATTTCTCATCGAATACTGTGACTTAAATAATTATACAGGGTGTGAGGAAATTTTCGAGAAAAATTACAATCTGCGTTATGGAACATCCTGTATAAACGAATCGAAATATCGTTAACGGCCTACGACGATTTAAAACTGAAGTAACAAAATGAGGTTTGACCGGAATTTCAATATCTAATTATGTATTAAAAACGGCGGAATGGCAAGTCGTTAAATTTGGGTCTTTTTCCGTTAAAAACAATAAATAGCTAAACAACTGACGATCAAAACCAATTAGTACTTTCACAGAATGTGTTTATTTTAACATGGTCTATCCAAACATTCAATAAAATACAGGGTGTTCCATTTAAAGAAATAAAACCTTATTATGCAGCTGAAAAATGAAACACGCTACAGGTACGATTTATAAGAATTCATAAATAATTTTTTGAAAAATCGTTTGGTTTATGAGCAATTTTCTATGTAGTATTTTTTTTTACCAAGTTCGATTTTGTAAAATGTATACTTATAAATAATTTTTCGACCACTGTGTCATCTGTTGTTAACATATGGACACTTCCACTTCCTAATATGTTCTATTGTAACGCTTGCAATATGTGACTCTGCGAATGAATTTTATCTAAGCCCTAAATTAATGTCGACTCTAATGATTCCCAGCGAATCTTGGTGATAAAGGCTGAACTTATTGGAACTGGCTGCTACGTGAAGCATAATCTAATCTTCACTAAGTGCACGCAGATGGGGTTATAGAAAGGATTACCTTCTTGGGAACTACTTTTATAAGTCTCTTAAGGGTACTCAAGAGTCCGCTTATCTTTATGGGAATCTCACTCCGTTGGATTCGATTTAAACTGGAACCATCGACGAAACACTAAGATTTAATTTACAATTAGAATAAATGACTTCTTTTTTAGGTGAAAAAATACAGAGGACTTTTTATTTATATATAGGCATCATAATTTTCCGTGCCGTATTAAAATTATTATGTTTAACCAGAACTTCCTTTTCACAGTATAATAATGTCAAAGTTGCTTGTCAGTTACAAACTTTTATTAAGTTTTTCCGTTTAGTTGAACTTCCGAATGTCAGTCGTTACCTATAATAGGTATACACACATTCTAAGATGTAAGCCCTAGATTACACTCCGCGAGTAAAGTATCGATTAGATTTGACACGCTGGCAGTTCAACGACTTAGGTAATACTTTCATTCGAGAGCGCAACATCACAAACAGCGTATTCCTCAAAAAAACTTATTAAACGTAGGTACATACATATATCGATTTTTGTGCACCAATGCTAAAACACATTCGAGACAGCTAGCATTTCCACGTTCATAGTTACTGATTAGTCAGTCGTGCTCGTCCTACGATCGACTGTAGCGATATCGGTTGATAGAATAGTTAATAGGCAATTCCCATGCGTAACTACCTTATTATTGCAAGCACAAACCGGGATGGATTGATTTAAGGGAAACCTTTGGAATAATAGCGCCTACCATGGGTTGAATTATCAAAAGATAATACCCGTTTGATGGGATAGGGAAATTGGAGAGGCTACCTGCTTTGCACTGAGAGAAATCCTTGTAGTAAAAACTTACATGGCGCAGTAACTCACGATTTTGTAGAAATAAGTGGGCTCTAACGTACACGTTTATCATTTAACACTAGCCGTTGTAGGAAAAGTTCACAGCTGTTTGTAGGATCAATTTTGTTTGAAATAGTGACACATTTTACAGCTGAATCCAAACACTATTTTTTTCATTTCCTCCAGTGCAACAAAAAGCATAACACAATTGAGCAACTAATTGTAAGTAAAGGCAAGACTCTCCTTTCTCCAGTATCGTTTATCTCTATCATGACTTTCCATTACATACCCAATACCATGAGGCAAAAGAGGGCGCTAGTGTTCTTGGCGTGCGAACAGGGCATAAGCTTCGAAGTGATTGATGGGCGCTAAACATTCGTAAACGGAACATTGGGGTATGATGCTACATACCTCTCAGAGCTGGGTATATTCCAGATGATAATTGAGGTGGAAACAGTTTCTGGAGGCTCGTTTTTTTTTACGAAAGCAAAAAGGGGTGGATAAATGAACGAGAGCTGGAAAGAGAATCGGTTGTCAAATGCTAGTGTCTCGACAGGAATGAATGATATGTACGCCTCACGACAAAAAAAAAAAAAAAACGTGCGGTTCTCGTGTTTGCTAATGGAACTCGCGAAAGTTGGGATGTAATTTGATATCATAATTGGTTTACTCTCACAAAAGAATGGTGAAAAAAAAAAAAAAATAAAACGCGGAGAGAGGAGCCGTGTTGATTTAGTAAATGGAGTTTTATAATGTTGACGGCGTGAAACTTGATTCAGACAGTTTGTACAAATTTATATTGTGTTTACAACATTTTATTTTTGCTCTTTTAGTGGATGTGTTTTCAAAGTTTTTTTTATCATTAATATCTACATGGGGCAAAATAATATTATATCTAGAGCGGCACAAAAAGCTGGGATTATCTGTCTGCCTGGTCTCGAATCCCACAGGATGGGTATATACGATTATCGTATCCTGGGGACGCTGTCAGGAGTCAGTTCCATCTCTTAGTGAGAATCACGGCATTTATTTTTGGTTTATTTAATATTAAAAAGGAGTCATTTTTATACGCCGATATATTAAAATAGAGACGTAAGGGGTCCGGATCCCGGCTGTCAAGTTGATCAGCTAATATCGTTCTTTCTTATGGAGGAAATACAGTTGAAATAGTAGCTGAATACCGATCTCATACGTCCTTCTTAGATCATCAATACATAATAAAAAGACTATTGATTCAATCAGCTAATATTGTTCACTATTAATGGAAGCCATAGTATGTTTATATATAAATAAATTATTATTTTAACTAAACGTACATTTAACCAACCTCAAACAATACATTGTCAATCCCAACCAGAAACAAAACATGTAGCGCACACCTGAATAAACTTTTCCCTAAAACATCCTCAGGTAAACTCTAACCTTTACAAGCATCCCGCTTCGACCCGTCCAAGAACTGACCGCCGACAATAAATTACTAAATTTAGCTTCCCGCTGTGTGTTTAGGGGAAGCATAATTTCAACCCTTTATCTCGCAGTCCGAATAGCTTTACGCCCTCGCATACGAGCATGAAAATATTTAGGACTCGACGTAATCAGTTGGAGTGAGATTGTACCTATAGTAATTTAAATTCTACTCCTTTGAAGTATACAATACACGTAATACGAAGAATGTCGTGTCCTATCTTTTGTTGCAGGTCTGCATTGTCGAGAAGAAAGATACGAAGCAGATGTTCGCAATGAAGTACATGAATAAGCATCAATGTATTGAGAGGGACGCCCTTAAGAATGTCTTGAGGGAGGTCGATATCTTAACCAAGTTGGATCATCCGTTTCTGGTCAATATATGGTTCTCGTTTCAAGGTGAGTAGTTTTGGATTGTCATTTTAGCTTTAGCATTTCTTAATGTTTATTAGTGTCAATTTTTTTTTTTTTTTGATTTGGTCTTCTAACAAAACCTTTTTAATATGTTGTGACCCTCATTCATTCATTCATTCATAAAGTTAGGTGGATACCTTTAGTCCAGGCACTTGAGCTAGGTGCTCATTGTACCGTCCCTATTAAATCTCTTACTTCCACTCGAGCAGTTTGGTGTTCTCTATAAAGCCCAGTATCTTGCTCAGTGGGAACTTGAGAACCTTCGAGGGCTCCAATAGATCCTTCCCGAAATGTTTCTGCCGGAATGTTTTCAACTCCTCACATGTGCTCTTCTGCACCACGGTTCGCTTACTCGGCCTGTGTTGCAAAGATGCTTCTTCAGGGGACAGTGTCCAGTTACCAGCCCAGTAATGGTTTTAACTTCTTTCTTGCTGCGTCTAAGTAGGTTATCAGAGAACTTGGCATCCCCATCCCCTATTAGCGCTTTAGCTTGGAGTTGACCTTCTGTCGTCCTCCATTTGTTTGTGCTTGCATTGTCCAGCCAGGTCCAGATCTCCTTTTTAGCAGAATCCCTTGTAATCCCACATACAGGCTCTGGACCTATGAAGTGACTTTTGGAGCCCTCCTTGGCTAGTTCGTCAGTTATTATGTTGCCTTTTATATCCTCGTGTCCCGGCACCCAAATCAGCGACACCGTGTGATCCTGTGCCAGTGAGTTGAGGGATTGTTTGCAGTCTCTAACTAGTTTCGACCTAGTTACAGGGCTCGAGACTGCCCTGATAGCAGCCTGGCTATCAGTCAATATACTTATTTTCCTCCTCATGCAGCCCCCCTTTGCAATCATTTCTGCGCAGGCTGCAAGGGCGAATACCTCTGCCTGGAAAACCGTCGCATGCTTCCCCAGGCTTATGGATACCCTTTGATGAGGGCTCGGTCCGCAAATACCGGCTCCTGTGCCCTGGCTGGATTTGGATCCCCCCACGATGGCCTCCAAAGAAGCGGTCCCTGTGCTGTTGTTTGCACCAGTGATTCCCAGCAATGCCTGTCTCTGGACAGCGGTCAGCAGTTTCACTGCGGAAGACACATCTGTCCTTTTCCACCAGACTACTGCCCCATACGTCATCGCTAGCCTCACCACAGCCGTGTATAGCCAATGGATCACCCTCGGCTTCAGTCCCCAGGTTTTTCCCACAACTCTCCTGCAGCGCCAGAACAGTTGGGTAGCCCAGGTCGTTGTTTTAACTAGGTGATTGTTCCATTTCAGTTTCGCATCGAGGGTTACACCCAGATACTTTACTTCTTTGGTTAATTGTAACTCCTGCCCAAACAGTCTGAGTTTCCTCATGTTGGTGAAAGCAATCAAGTTTGTTTTATGTCGATTAACTGAGAGTCCTTGTGAGGGACACCATTCCTCCACACTTCGCAGTGCATTACGCATGATGCCTGCCAATACGCCCGGGCACTTCCCCCTAGCCACTATGACAATGTCATCAGCGTATCCCTGCGTCCATATTCCGTTGTCGTTTAACGACCTGATGAGATCATCCACGACTAAGCTCCACAGCAGTGGTGATAGTACTCCACCTTGAGGGCACCCTCTAGTTGTCCTCATGGCGATGTCTTATCTAGCATTTGGGCATTGACCACTCTGCTTTTTAGCATGCAGTCAACCCATCTGATGGTCGTTTGGTTAATATTCCGGTCCATGTTGTGTGACCCTCTGTGAGTACATAGAGGGCACTTCATTCAAAATCCAATGTTTGCCTTTCACTTGACAAATAAAAAAACAATGTAATGTTTTATATAGAAACATATTTCAACGCCTACCGTGTTATTAGAGGCAATAAATGCCGTGCAGTTCTAATAAATACGTAAAGTATTCAATAAAACGAGCAAAAAAAAAGAATAGTTTGTGTTTCCCGTCATTTCTTATTTTTACAATCGTATTTCCCTTGTAATAAAAAGGATTTATTGTAGCGGTACCGGAAACCAGGTCAACTTAAAATATGTCATCCGTCCTTCGCAATATACAATTTCCATATCGCTAGCTTAAATTGTGTGTCTTATCTACATACATAAAATACATACGTATGTAAAGCAGATGCAAATGTAAAGCAAAATATGTTAGAATATAATTTGCGGAACGCTCCCACCATTTATAAAATGAAATGGGGTATTTATAATCCACGCGTTAGCATTTTTCATTTGACTAGAGTGTGGATATCTGCTTTATTAAACTGCCGTACAAAAAGTCTTTTACTTTCATTACCTGGGCATTAATTATTAGCCACGTGGACATTTTATCTAAAAAAAGAAAAGTTTTTTTTATCCATTCTTACTTTGGGATAGAAGTATACATACAATGTGCTAATCTGAAGCCTTAGCTTAAGCAATATTGTATTTGTGAAAATAATTTTGAGGTATAAATTGGAAAGATTGGATATTGGAATCTGGACGACCTTTAAGTGAAATTCTCTCCCAGTAGATGGCGCTGATTTTTTTTCCGTTGTTCTAGACATACCAACCAAATATTTTAAATTCAAAAAAAGGGCTGTTTTAAAAACAATATTTAAAACTGCGCCAAAGTTTTATTTTTTTAAATTATCTTTTCTTTAATTTTTCGTTTTCAAAATTATCACATTTAAAAATCTAAATACACAACAAATAAAAATAAATTCACAAAATTAGACACATAAAGTTTAAAATTTAAAAATCGGTTCACAAAAAAACAAACGTGGATTACTTTTCCGATATATTTATCTCTCTCGCAAACTTGGTCGTCTAGATTCGATATTTTTTAAACGGCATTTTATAAATAATCCTTCCTCATTCTTTTATACAGACGAAGAGGATCTCTTTATGGTAACTGATCTGCTATTAGGTGGGGATTTGAGATACCACATCGGGCAAGAGGTCCACTTTAACGAAGAGGCTGTCAAATTGTTGATATGCGAGATCGGGCATGCGCTAGACTACCTAAAATCCAAGCATATAATACACAGGTAAGAAACGAAACGATTTCTCCTTTTATCTTTTATTAACAAAAAAAAAATATTCTGTCGACGAAATAGATTGGGTGTATACAGAAAAATATAGGTAAGTTATATTGGGATAAAGTTAAATTAACTTCAAAGTTCGATCAATGCCAACAAACCAAATTAATTAAATGAAGACCGGCACCCCAACTCCAGTTATGAAAGTATAAGAAGCAACTTCATAAAATGAAGTCTTGTTCTGTCGTTCTAGCTTCCTTTCTTGTTTAATCTTGGTGGAATGTTTTTGTTCGCTCCTTTGGGATAATTGTTTGAGTTATTGAAAGAAAAATAGTGATGTACATATTTCTACACACATAAAAAGAATTTCTTAAGCCAAAGAAATATATTTTGTTACCGGCTGGTATCAGTGACAATATTCTAAAGCAGAGTTTAATGGGCCAAATTGTTGTTAACACAAATTCGTAGTGACGAGAAACGTTTCTAGATTGCGCTGTAAAGTCCAAATTGGGCAAAGTTGCTTTCTTTAGGTTGTATGTAAATTTAGGTTGGTGGTTCTGTTTTTTACAGTTGCATCTTGCATCCTTTGTCTTCACTCATGTGATTTGTCGTTTTGTGGTTTTACTTACACGTCTATGTCACGTATTTGCTATTTTCATATCAATTATTATAAAACATGTTGAAATGGAAAACCGTCGGTTTTAATGCATTTAAGACTTTTAATTCAGATAACAACTGCCAAAAATTTAATCAAGAACGTTGCCACGTGGAGATCTTGCACGAATGTCTGCATATTCATATTAATTTCGCTAGAATTTAAAATTTTAACTCTGCTTTTTAAAACTGCTTAAAGCTTAACTTATCGTATAAATGTCACCCTTAGCCTTTCCCAATTAACGGGGACGTCCATTGGGCAAAATTGCTAAGATGCGAATTCACAAACTGCCCTGAATTTCACTTGAATGGGATATAATGAATAAGGCAAATTTACCTTACCTCTATAGTCACCGAAAACGCCAACCAACGCAAGCGAAGAAATTTAAACCATTCTTGGTTAATCTCCAGCCCCAAGCATTATTAAATTAAATAATTTGTAACCTCTTCTCCGCTTTCAGCTGTTTCTGTTTTAGGAAACTAACTATTTTTAACGTGACAATTTTGCAGGGACATCAAACCGGACAATATCCTACTGGACGAAATCGGTAAGTGAATATAGAATTTAAAACCTAGCTCGAATCTCCATTCATTTATTCTGTCCTTTTTAAATTTTTTCACCGAAGTAGAATCACGGCAGAACTTAATCTAAACTTTCTTTGACACTCGTTCTGGCGAACTTCTCCC
Organism: Cetonia aurata; assembly: GCA_949128085.1. NCBI lineage: Eukaryota > Metazoa > Arthropoda > Insecta > Coleoptera > Scarabaeidae > Cetonia > Cetonia aurata. The sequence goes on along the minus strand of OX421887.1, from coordinate 38,070,813 downwards.
TTTCGAAGCGCCAACAATGGCACGGGAAGAGACCTTAAAGCAAGCAAAATAATATTTCACACTCGGTAATCTAAACTTGTCTCTTGTGTAAAGTTTTCTTTAGCGCGGAATAAGAGGAAATAGATTTTGCACTGGAAACTAGATCCAACCCACTTTTCTGAGATTTTAAAAGTGGTAACAAAAGTTTTTGTGTGGGGTGGGTAGTTGGTAATGTCTCTTTAGAAAGTGTTAAAACGCCTTCTTCTTTCAGACTTACACAAAACGAAAGACATTGAGGTGAAAATTATTATAACTTACATTATTTTTTGTTCTATTTGCTTCCTCAATAATAAATATTAAATAGACAGTATAATAACACCCAAAACGACAGGGGAATATTCTAAATATTCTTCTGTGATTTTAAACTTGCTGTAAGGTTTATACCATTTAAGTGAGTACTTATATAATTATATATTTGATATTTTCACTTTTATTGCTGATTAAACATCAAAGATACTTTGCATATCAAATGGAAATTGATTTGATAACACATAGATATCGTTGTTAATTTGCAAGAGGTGATTAAACATCTTAAAAGAAATTCGCAAATGATTTTGCAAAAACAAGAGATAATTATATCCATTTAATCGATTTTACTAAACAAATGGGCCAATACGTTGTCCGTTGACCAGTCCGGCCCAAACGTCTTACCGAAAATCTGTCCAGACTGCTATCAATGCAGTCTCGAACCTTGTAACTAAATCAAAACTAATTAGAGACTGCAAACAATCCCTCAATACACTGGCACCGGATAACACGGTGTCTCTGAGGATGTAAAGTGCAATATAATAGCCGACGAAGTAGCCAAGGACTAAAAGGCACTTCATAGGTCCAGAGCCCATATATTGGATTACCAAGGATTCTGCTAAAAGGGAGACAAAGAAAGTACAAAGAAATGGAGGATGAGTAAAGGTCAACTCCATACCAAAGCACTCATAGAGGATGGGGATGCTAACTTGGTTTAACCAGGTTTTCCACGGCTCAAATATGAGTATTGTGACATGTCGTTACGTGTAAACGTTGCTTCATCAGTTGCCAATACAATCAAAGAAAAGTTTGGAGTTTCTGCATGTGATTGTAGGAACCATCGACAAAATTGTAAACTTCAAACTGCAAAGCCTCTGTACTTTTTGTACATTAAAAAGTCAAAATGTCGATGTTTGTGCATTATTGTCCTCATAATAATTTACTTACAAGCACTGTATTTCATGGTAATACTTGCGATATTCTTAGAGACATTTATTCGAAAGATTCGTCCATAGTTCCATAAAACACAAATCGTTGCGATAATGTAAAATATTATTCGTAACGGATCCCCCAATATATCATCCCAGTTTATTCCAGCAGTTATATAAATTACTATCCATTTTAAAAACATCAATCGAATCAATAACGCAGAGAATTGCCTTTAAAATTAATATAATAGTCGGTGCGAAGGCGACAGAAATTAACTGGTGTCTTAATAGAAGACTCGTTCCGGCGAAATTTGATTCAATTAATGCTTAAACGTGGACGAGCTATATAAATGGAGAGGGACTAAATTGAACTGCGCAGAATTCTAATAAACTTCCCTCAGAAGAGCGAACTCTGAATAGAAACCGGTATTGAGTGAAAAGGGATTTGACGGTACATAATCTAATTCCTAATTGAGTCGATGTGAGAATTGCAATGATAGAACATCGATTGAAGAAAATTGATAATTAATTTTAAACTTTCAAGGTCACGCCCACTTGACGGACTTCAACATAGCCATCGTCTTGGAAGACGTTCCTCTAGCCACGTCGATGTCAGGCACTAAACCTTATATAGCTCCAGAAATCTTCGACTGCGCCGTAGATCTCTGTGTTGGCTACTCTTATGCGGTGGACTGGTGGAGCTTAGGTGCCTACATCATATAATTCTGTTCTCAATTTCCTAAATTCTTGATCGACCGAAATCTAGGTGTGGTAGCTTTCGAAATGCTACGCGGTTGTCGCCCCTTCGATATCCATTCCAACACTACGATCCAAGAGGTGAGGATCCTGTTCCATATGGGGGTGGAATACCCAACAGGTTTTAGCGATGGCGTAGTCAATTTATTATCGAAAGTGAGTGGAAGGAATTTTAAAAGGGTGAAAATCGCCATAAATGCTATCGTTTTGCAGTTGTTGTGTATTAGTCCGGGTGCCAGGGTATCGTCCATACAGGAATTGAAGAAGATCAAGTGCCTACAGAAGTTCGACATGGATTTGGTGCTGCAGAAGAAGTATAAACCTCCATTCAGTCCACCTGTAAGTGTATTTATGTAGTCAGTAATAAATATAGTGTTGAATACAATCCACATATCGATCGTGTCCAAAATTGCTCTGAGTACTGGCAGTATTTATGATTAAAGACCGAATTATATGCAAAGAGAAATTGAAATATGTTTTAGACCACTCGCCTACCATCTTTTTCTCGCGATCTATGGCAGCTAGACTCGTGCGACAAAAAATTTAATAACAAAACCCTACCTGAAGAATCCTCTAAAAATATTTTCAACTTCCGGAAACGTTTCATTATACCGGAAGTCGATAGCAACTTTCTTATTTTCAATGGAATCATATGTTTTTTCTTGCTTCAATGAATCCTACACATTTGAATATAAGTTTTACTATCCCCAAATTTAACCGTTTTTGAGATATTCATGATTTTGTCAAAATTTTGACATTTGCATCCCCTTCTACCGCCTGCGTCTCTGCAAACTCAACTGTTATACCACGCATGTGCGTCTCCCGCTCATTCTTCTTACTGCGGTAGGTATTCCCCTACATTCCCCATCATTCGTCATAGGCACTTATAGCTCACAACGAATACTGGCGCGAGCGCAGCGGTTGCTTTGCTATTCAATCTACACGCAGAAATGTGTTAGATTTTAGTGACCGTGAATTTGTTTAAGTGATGTTTTTAAATTTTCGCCCGAACCGGTATTGTTGGTTTTATTTTTTAATTTAAAAATTGTGGCCGTATTTGCAATAGGCCTGTTGGGGTATTTAGCTGCAAACACGTCGCATACCCTTTGAAAAGAATTGGTGGGTGATACCACCGCATCATCTCAGCTCTCTCCTCCACAGTATAACGCGGCATTTTGCGCAAAAATATGTATTTAAAACTTAGACAACCAACTTACTTGAACTGACTAATAATACTGATCACTGATCAGTCTACACGTGCTATTATCGTACTGCAGCGCCACACCTCGCTGTTAGGTAGAGTGGGAGACGGTGGGAGTATATGTACTTCCCCGCCGTTTACTTTGCAGAGATGCAGGCGGTATAGTATTCTGTATTTTATAAACTATTGGAGATGATGGTCTCATTTTGTTACGGCATAAGAAAACTAACCGTGCATACCAAATACTGTCATAGAAAGCACTATAATTTATACAGAGTGTTCATAAATCGATGGTCAATTTTTAGCCTTAAAAAATTCATTGTTTTCAAATGCCACATTATATTTCTAATTATAGAATTCGATGCAAAAATGAGTTCTGTGTCGATGAGTATCAAGGATTTATACACGCCTATTTGTCGCGTCATTTTCGAGATATAATAAATATTTAATAGATAATTAAATAATAACCATTATTTAATTATCTATTAAATGTACATTTCCTGTTGTGGGCTATGAAAAACACAAGTAGCTTTGCCAATCCTTAAAACAAGCGACATTTAAAAGTATAGGTGAAGTAAATCATCATAGTTTGCGTTATTGGTCACACGAAAATCCAGACTGGATACAAATTAAATAATCAAAGTGTGTGGAGCATAAACGCGGTATACGCGGTGACCGGATAATCTTCAAAATTGAAGTTTGTTGGCTAGTATAATCAACGATGCCTGTTGTATTTTTTATAATTTCGCTTAGATAAATCTGAGAACACAATGTAGCGTTTACTTCCCTCCCTATTATTCGTTTCTTTACTTTTAAACCTCTCACCACTGCATCACAACCAGCGCGACCACCTCAACTGCGATCCCACGTTCGAACTAGAAGAGATGATATTGGAAACGAAGCCGCTGCACAAGAAAAAGAAGCGCCTAGCCAAGCAACGTTCCATCAGAGAGATCCAGGCGCCGTTGAGCCTCCTAGAAGCGGTAAGTGATGCTTTTTCTTTTACTTTCTGTTCGATTCTCCGAACCGGCAGTACCTTCTTTTTATTTCGCGCAATTCAGACCCTTTTGTTCGATAAAAATAGTCCATTTCTGCGAGATCCACCGCCTACTCAATTCTATCGTGTAACCAGCAACCACAAAGAACTGTAATATCCCAGTCCAGAATATCGTCACGGGAGATTTCTACGTTTGTCGAACCACCCCTAGGGGGGAAACTCCCCGGGGCCGCTTTACCGCACCACCGATAATAGGATGAAATCGAAACTCAAACAGCTCTGAGAGACTGCCTTTGTTTTAACCGCAAACGCGTCTCTAGGAGTCTAGTAGGGCATCGATCTGTTTTTTTCCTGAGGATCCCCGCAGCAATGTTTGTTCTGGATGCAATTCAGTACGGTTTTGTACTTGGGACAATGATTGAAAAGAGTGTAGGGTTACTCGGTGACTTTCAGGTTGATTTATTAGACACTACATCTCCACTAGAAGTAACAAAACACTAACGAAGGTTGTAACATCAAGACGACAGGGTTAGCGGTTTTCGTTGTGGTCTTTGCAGCCAATTAAATTTTGTAGAAGGATTTTTGCCGTAGTTATCTGGTTATGCTACTAAATTAGCTGTTCATTTTTTATATTACACAACTATTGTATAAATTGTCGCAGAAGCTACACGCAGGGATATTCTTCGTTTGGTCCTGTATAAAAAAAATCTGAATGTTAAAATGTTGAATGAAGTTGAACCGAATGGAAAATTTGAAAGAGCAACTTTTTTTACACATTTCTCATAAACGTCATTGCTTTTAAACTATTAAGAGAGCTAATAGATGCAGCAATTTTAAAGAAATTTCCTGGAAAGATTCATTTATTGGTCTATTAAACACAATCCTTTGCTAAAATAAGTCTTCTTCCAGAATTGTTGACATTTATCATTGATCAATCTTATTTCAACACCAGACACGTTTTTTTTTTCCAATCTTCTAACCTATAAATCTAACCGTATACGTAGGATCCGAACACTTCACTGGAACAACAACAACAACACCAGCAGCTACACTCCACGGAGATCCCAGAATTCAAGATATACAACCGCTATCAAGAATTGGAAAGACGCGAGAGAGAACGCAAAGAACTGGCGTGGGAAAAAGAATTACAAATCGCCATGAGCCTATCTGAGCGGGAGCAGAACCAACCGCAACAGATCCCCAGCTGTCAATCGTGCCCCAAACTGGTGGAGAGCCATAAAGATACGCCCAAATTGAAGAAGATGACAAGTTACGACTCGTGTTGCCCGGACAAGTTGGAGAAAAAGGGTAGTTCTGACGACGGTGGCAGGAATACGCTGCAGAATATTGAATTTATAGATAGGACGCCGACCCCCACCGACCGGGTGTCCGATGGAACTTGAGAATCTAAATGAAACAGACGTTAGTGTGATATTTATGAGAGTTTCGTAGATGATGACATGTAAACTTGTTTTAGGTATCTGTTCCTAGATGTATAACGTATATGTTTAAGTAAATATTTGTATTGTATATGAAATAGGACCAAAGGGAAATGACATATTGTCAGATATCTATTCAATAAATAATATATTTTTTATATTTTATCCTTCAATTTATTATACCTAAAAACGAACCGACATTTTCGATGAATTTGAGTTATAGAAGCAAGGTAGAAGAAATATCATGAAACAGGTAAGGTTATGTAACAAACAATGGAGTTCAAGATTAAACTGAGTTTGGTCAAAGAAAACCTCTATAAACAAAAAATCTTTTGCTCCTTCCTCCTTTAAAATATTGAACTTTTCAAGTAGGTAAACTAAAGTAAAAATTGGGATAAATCTTATATTGTACTCTGTTTTCCCTTATGTTTTTACAGCCCTTTTGCTGATTGTCTAAGTATGGTGTAATCATCTTTTGAGAAGAGCAGCACCAAGACTCTTTCAGCAGAGTACGAGACAGTTTGACTTTCTTCCACGCAGCAATCAAAACAAATTCCAACCGAATTAACAATTCTAGAGTTTAAAGTTTGTGCTGTTCGCATTTTGTGGTCGTTACACACATGCAAAACAACTGATCATAGTTGCTTAATACAATTTCAAGTATACAGCACAAACTTCTAATTTTTCTTATTCCGAATATGCTCCGAACAGGAAACGAACACACGTAATGCAACATCCAACACGGGGTTATGTTGATAATATAATAATAATATATATTTATTCAGAATGCCAATCTAACATTGGTTTGAATCGTCAAATAAAAACAAAAACATATAAAGCAATTGTATAAGAAGTCATTTACAATACATAATATATCACAAATATAAAAATAACTACACAAAAATAAACACAAAGTCTATATACATTTACGTATTCGCTAATGGTATAGAATGCCCTCTCCAATAACATGTTTTACGCGCTGTTTAAAAAGTTTAGAGCAACCAATTGACCGTACCTCGCCTGGAAGACTATTATAGAGTTTTAGACTCATTAATGCCGGAGATTTTTTTGTTAATGTTAATTTGTGTTGTGGAATTGTCATAATATTTAATTGAATTTGAGTTATAGAAGTAAGGTAGAAGAAATATCATTAAACAGGTAAGGTTATGTAACAAACAATGGAGTTCAAGATTAAACTGAGTTTGGTCAAAGAAAACCTCTATAAACAAAAAATCTTTTGCTCCTTCCTCCTTTAAAATATTGAACTTTTCAAGTAGGTAAACTAAAGTAAAAATTGGGATAAATCTTATATTGTACTCTGTTTTCCTTTATATTCAACCCCTCTCTCCCCCCACTTCCTACCACTGAATAAAGTAGTATAAATGTCATTTTCCACAGTCTGAAGGTCCTTCAGCGTCCCTAGAAAAAACATCCGGAATTTTCCCAACAGACAGGATTCCGTTGACATTTTGGATACATTCGATAAACCACCCGAGAGAACAGATATACGAAATTGGATTTTCAAATTTCCCTTCGGCGGATAGTGGCGCAAAGCCCCCAAAGGAATCGGGATTTTTGCCTATCAGGTTATTTCGATGTGGATTTAGAAGTTATAGTTATATAGAATAGTTCTACGCCTTTTAAACTGTCATAGCAACAAAAGCGAGAGAAATATACACAGATAAAACATTCTCACGTTAAAATCAATAGGTTTATTGAGATTGGGACTTACGTAATATAAAATACCACAGCGTAAATATAATTTAATTCTACAACAAACGAAAAAAAAAAAAACACTTTCACGGATCAAATCGCGACTAATGGCTCTGACAGGCCCTCTAGCGGACGTTTCTGTAATCCACACAACCGGCAAACCACGACACCGACTATACGACGCTAGCGATCCTATTTTCTCGTTTCGTCTTCACGAGGCAATCGCGAAATAATCTCTGCAAGCACCAAGCAGACGCGAGTGCCTCTTGAAAGCGAGACATGGAATTAGAAGACGATTGCTCCCGCGAGACGACGAATTACCGCGTGAGAGGATTTTGTTTGGGTGTTATTGTAGAAAAGCACCCAGATAGCGCGTTTGCTTAGCAAAAAGATCAAATAAAATATATCCAGGCGAAAGCGAAACAAAAACGTTGATGTATATATGCGAAGCTTATCAAATTCTACAGTTATATTCATAAATGAACAAACAAGCAGAACGGTAAATAAACAGAAACGCAAGTCATGTCTGAATAATAAAAAAAAAAAACTAGTACAAAATTTATATCAAAGAGTCAAAGAGCCATGAATTTTGCTAATTGTGCAAATTACATTCAGACTTTTGACACTTCTGCTACACAAAATAATATTAAGTTATGTAATTTAAATTTTATTGTCAGAAAATACAATTAACAAAAGCAAAAAGGAATCACTAATGACTATTGACTAATGGAAGGTCCATCTCTACGTACATTAAAAAAGAAAACTGAGGCATCTGGTGCTAAAATAATGTATTACCGCTGTCGGCCATTTTTCGGCGACTAACATCAAAGGTGCCACCCTCCTTGTCTTTTCTTTTCGCTGACTGAACGCTTTTTAAGGGATATAACCTATGTACAAAAGCACAAATTTAACAATGCACACAGCAACAGCACAGGAAAGTACTTTAAAATCACCACGTTCTTTCACGTTATTCATTAAGCAGCAATTTTCATTATATTATGCTAAACTTTCAGCAACCTCACCGAAAGTTTCAAACTTCACACTGAACTAGTCTGTGTAAGTGTGTATACTGAACAAAGTTACAGTCCCGCATCATATATAATTTCAAATAGAATTAGGGAAAGTAATTAACTGCCATTAGCGCAATTTTTATCAAAAACTCGGGTATTTACGTTCCGAATACATCGCGAGTCGTAAACAAGTAGGTACGGAACTTCCAAACTTGTATTTCGTGGTCGGTTGCGGAAACCGAATAAGATACAAGTTCAGAACAACTTCTAGGTACCTGCAGAATTAAATTTTCGACTGACAGAGCGACTGTATAAAGCTCGTTTCTGCATGGGAAAGGTGGTTATATAAAGTCAATAGACTGAACGATAAAAGCACGTAATAATGCATTTTACACCCCGCTGTGTAAGTAATAAAGTTAAGGTGAGTACATGTGTGTGCTTGGAGGTTACAATGTGAACGGTGAAAATACGTTTTCGTAAGTATAAAGGCGCTCACTCAATATAATATAAGCGAACAGCTTTGTACCTACCAGTAAATAAAAAGAAAAACACAAAAACTTGTATAAAAAGCGCTTCGCTATAACGTAGTGCGAATGTTAGGAGTGAGTTTTTGCTATTCTGTTTTGCCTTACATTCGTAATTCTTTGTAATATTGTTGAGGCTTGAGCTTGAAAGATTCTATTTGAAATCATCGTTTCTTAAATGGCACGCATTATTGCTCTTTCTGGATAAATGTAAGGAAATATTTAATAAAAATAAACATAACCTACACAAAGAAAGGTACCTAACCTATATATTGTGTAGAAGAGTTAAGTTGGTATTAAAATAAAAAGAATGTATAGTTACACTTTTGTAAAAAAAAAAAACAGTTGGTAGTACTGTATGAGTAAAGCGGATAGAATAGACGTTTTGGTTTTAATTGTTCCTCTGTGTATTATTATTAATTAGAAAACCCACGAAAGACAACAATTGATACAAATTGAATTATAGGTATTCCAACTGCTGCATTGCTTCATAAAAAACCACACAAATAAAAATAAATAAATACAGAAAATCAAATGAATATCGTTTATTTTAAAGGCATGAATACCTCCAATTTATTCGAAATAAATTACTTACTAATTAGAAAAATAAGTATATATACCTACGTTATCAAAATATAGCCTTTCTATCTGAAATTAAGATAATGGATAATTTATCTTTATCAATTATAACGCCGATTTTTCCACACATATCCTTGCTTTGTAATCTACAGAGAATTCCTCGGATATAATCCGTAATAATTAAAGGAATAAGAACTCGCCACATTTCGTATTCTCGTTTTCCTGTGATCCAATTATAGGTCGGACAGTGGAAACGATTACAACGTTCGTCGAATTAAAGGGTTGGTCAAAGGGTTTTCGGTGTTACGTTGATATCCTTTAAAAAGGTGGATTTTGATGAGGTAAACCTTAGTTAATGAATATCATGAAATTAAATTAATTCAGGTGTAGGCGAATTGTTTCCAAACTTTGTAATTTACAAAGGTGGAATGCGGATTATGAATTAGCTCATATTTTCTCTTTAAGTTGGAATTATTTTATCGTGTTATTGAGTTAATCTTTAGGTAAATTAGACATAATTTCAAAGGTTTTGACCGTTATGACAGCGTGTGATACAGTTAGCAAGCTTAAACAAAATTACCTAATTGGAAAAAGCATCATTTTCAAATTTTATATAAATTCCATATTTATAAAAAGAAACATACTGTCAAACAATTTAATATTTTCGCTCTGTCGACTATGTATTTTAAAAAATCAGAAAAAAACCTTTAGAAAGAAGGGATGAGTATGATTTTAATTACTTAATCGTAATCAATACTGGTGTTAAATAAGAAAATGTCCGATGCAAGCTTTTAATAAATATATTATGTCAACAGGATTGGCAACACAGGGTTTGGAAAGTAGGAGCAAAGAGTTAGTAAAGAAGATTTCTTTTTATATAAATAAATTAAAAATAATTAAGTCAACTTTACTATACTTTCATATATTTGTTTAAATTTTTATTTTAATTAAAAAAAAACAAATATTTTAATGCAATATAGTACGGAAGATATTTGTAATTTTTATTTGAAACTTTAAGAAAGTTATAAATTCTTCCTTTAATGCAATTTAATACGCCTATTACTTCTAAGATGGCGCTAAATTAAAAATATTTTAATTGAATTTAATTTCAATTTCTTTCAATAGTATTTACTACTACATTAATTTTTTTTAATGCGTACTATAAATTCATGATTATTTATTTTATAGTTTTACTTTACTTTTTCTAAAAAAAGAAACGAAATAAAGAAATATTCGCTATTCGAATGCACAAATGTGAAAAAATGAACTGTCATACAATACGCAGTATAGAAAACAGCTTTTTAAAAAACTTGAAGATGAGTGGAAAAAGTTAAGAGAGACACGTGTAGAAACTATTGGTAAAAAATAATATAATTCAGGATGTATTTTTTTATAAATTATACTCCTGAGAATTAGGCAACTTATTCAACAGCGCCCAACTTACAGTTTCCTGTAAATTATAGAGACCTATGTGCTGCCACCTCTTTGTGAAAAGCATCATACCTAAAACCACACCAAACTATTGCTCACTAGAGTGCAGCACTTATCCTACAGTAAGCGGAAAATTCAAACGGGAAAATAAGACGATTTTCTTGGTATAAATTTATTTTTTCACAAAAAAAACATAATACGAAACAAAAACATTTTATTTTTTCCTCTTTCTCCTGGTTATCTTCTTGGGTTCGTCATCTCCACTGTTATCCTCATTAACGTCTTCTGCACCCTTCTTACCTTGATTCCATTCCTTCTTCAATTCTTGCAGCATATTCGGTGTTAATAAACCCTGTGCAAGTAAACGTTCGGTTAACTTCCCATGTCCAACATTCGAAGGTCTGGATGCTGCAAGTCAGTGGAATATAACACGAGGAAATAATTTCACAAAAGTGCGTACCCCTTAAATAGTTTTGTTTCCTCCTGTTGACGGCAAATTCATCTTCATCGGGGGCTGCTGCTGTACCAGAGCTAACACCAGTTTCTGAGTTTCGTAACAGTCGTGTAATTTGTATTACACCTTGTTGTATGACTGCATCGAGTTCTTTTTGCATATCTCTGACCAGTTCGACGTCAGTGAACAAGTCCATAAATCGATAACTGGGATGAGAAATGAGTTTTATATAAAGGAAAACATTGTGTTGTGTTCGTACCTCAACCACAAATACAGATCTAAAACGTCGAAAACAGCTTCTAAATGTACTAAATCTATAATAGTTTTTGGTGTTTGCACCGGCCAACCGATATTTCTACACAACCAATCGAAAGTGATCACTTCATTTTTGCTGTATTGCCTAGCGAACTGAAAAAATTAAAAATTATACACCGAAATAGAACAAACCTAATTCCATACATACCTTTAAGAACATGGTACACACAAAAGGCATCTTCTTATTAATTGGGGCACAACAGAAAACGTATCGGGCTCGGAGAGGTAGCGGAACGTGTTGAATCATATCAGCAAGGAATTTAAAATCTTCAATGTTACACATGAAATATAAGGAATCATCTACAGTTGATAAATTCACAAAAATATCCTGAAAATAGTAATTTATAGCGAATTTTTCAATATTTCTTTTTTAAAGATGGTACCATTAAGTTGCTGAGTGTCGAATTTGGTAAATGATAAGCGTATAATTCAATTTGATCGGCTGTCGGGTGCAAACCAGCTTGCGTAAGTTCTTCTGGCTTCTGGGATAACAATTTTTTTAATATCGGAAGATCATCAGGCTTGAAAGTTGTAACGGAACCTTGCTCGAATTGCGTTCCATACCTAAAAATTAGTATTTAAGCTAAGAAACTAAAGATTTATTGGGAAGGACATGATATTAGGTAACTGTAAACTAAAACAGAAGGACATCCACGAATTAATTAAATTGAATTTTAAGAGTATAAGTTAAATCAAAATAACGTCGAATAATCTACTATTAAAGCATTTAATTATTAAAATCACTCAATTATTGATCATTTGATTACTAAAACCATCAGTAATAAAACATACCGCCCAGCTCTTCCAGCAATTTGTAAAGCTTGCGACACCGAGATTAAATCCATTTCACGTTCACCCTTCTCATTAATCACTGGCTTGATTAAAGAATAAAATATTATACGCTTAATACTCCTGTAAAAAGAATATATATAATGTTCAACAAGTAAACCAACTAATTATTTTTTGACAGTACAAATTTAAACCCATTCCAATAGCATCGGTCGCCACCATTATTTTACAACTGTTATTAACATCGTTAAATTTAGCTGCCTGGGCTAATTTCGTTCCCGGTGGTAATCCTCCATAAATAACTGCCACTTCTTGCCCTATCGATTCAATCCCCCGCGATACTGAGTAGATATCGTTTTTGCTGAAACAAACGATGCAATCGCCAGGTTGAACGTTTTGTAACGAACCTGAAATGTTTGAATTTTAACGAATAAAGATATGAGACAAAAATGGTATATCACAACCTATAGCGGTATCTTCAACTTTTAAATCAGTTAAGCGTTTATATTTCCTAATTTCGACATCCTCGCCGCAGGTCAAACACAGCTGTTGTACTAAACTAATTGCACCTGCTTCGCCACATAAATGCACCTCCTCAGCGACGACCCCTAAAAGAGCCCTAGTCCAAGCCCAACCTCGCGAAGGATCTTTCAACATTTGAATTTCATCGATAATCGCAACTTCGTCTAATCAAATCGGAAATTAAAATAAAAACGATGTTTCATTACAGCAAAAATTATATTTATTACATGGAATAGTTAAAGACGTCATCTCCACCGTACAAGAAATATGTGACGATGGAGTTCCTGCCGGATCTGCAAAGCTGCGTTCTTCTCCAGTGACTAAATCGCAAGGAGTGCCCTAGAACAGCGAAAATCGCATAACAACTTTTTCTAAAACTATATCAGATTATTATACCCTGCTATTACATTTATTATATACTTCCGATGCTAATAACTTTAACGGCCCACAATAAACACCTGATTTCGAAGTAATATAACGTTCTAAAGCATGGTACGTCTTCCCCGAATTCGTTGGCCCGGCGTGAAACACAATTTTACGTGTAATAGCCCTAGCTTGTGGATACCAATTCGCCGGTGATCTCAGATCAGATATCTTCTTCAAATCGTCCATACAATCCAAATGCGGGAACATCTGTTTCGCATGGCGAACAAAATAAGGGAATACATCGGTGATGTGTCCAGCACCTTGTAGTATATCGCTTATAACAACATGCAGATCCACAGGTAAAGTTTTGGCTTCCAAACAATATCTCCGGAAGCTCACATAAGTTTGGTGTTGTAAATAATCTGGAAACACGATTAAATTACCCATGATATTTTAGTTATCCGATTAGACAGTACTATCTAATCCATTTTCCGTTAGGAGTTGCTTTATTTCTTTCTTCTGATAAAACTTAGTTAAAACCTTTAGTAAATCAGCCTTGTTTAAAGTGCCCGTCAATTCAGCTCCGACGTTTATATCGTCTGGATTTGGTTTTACTGGCACAGGGATGAATAGCGATGAGATGGTACTATCATCTCTTCTTCCTCTGATTTGCTGCAGTAGAAACGGGGCGCATTTTAATTCCTGCGGGGGTTTTGTTTTTAAATTTTGCGTTAATAACACGCATAATGCACGAATTCTGTTTGCCGTTTGCAACATTTCGTAACGAAACGCATTATTTATATCTGCTACTTAATGTTTGAATGCAATTGTGTGGTTATGAAGTATGCTGTGACGGTTGACAGTGGTTGACAGTTTGTGATTAGGTTAGGGAACTCAGGTTAGGTCTTAATACCGCTAAACATGTGCTTTATTATTTAAATTTTTATCAGCGTTGAGAATTACAACAAAAATTAATGCAATTCTATATGATATATTATATACAATCAATTTGTTATATTATAAAATAATAATGAAATAAACAAATCATTGAAGTAGAACTCTGTAATTTAGGACGGATATTTAAGACATCTATAGGACAATAGCACGAATTATATTTAGCAGATTCCTATAATTTGTAGAATATAGTTATTGAAAATGAACCCCTCTACTATGAGAGAATAGTACAAGTTGAGGTAAATTGTTTTTGGCAAATTTCTGTAACGTTAAACAAATACATATTTTAAATACTAAAGAAAAATAATAGTAATGTAGAAAGAAAAAATATGGAATGTAGAATGTGTGCTTTGAAATAAAAATTAAATAGATGATATTTAGGAACATCTATTAAAAAATACTTAGCATAACTATAAAATTAATTTTTACGTAATATATTTCTATATTGCAAGGAATTATTTTTAGATGAATTTAAAAAAAAATAAAACACGTAATAATAAAAAAACAAAATATGATATTAAAATACCCAAAGTTGCTGATATTAAAAATAATTTTTTATGCTTTCCTTGAGTACTTCCATATGATTGGAACACAATATAGTTGCATAAATATAAAAACAAAGATATATAGGTATGTAATACTTTATAGCTTTATTACTTTGTGTACTGATTCTAGGAAATGATACAATATATAATTTTTTTAAATTTTATTTACCTTTTAATTAGAACTATATTTACTATACTCCTACACAGCATTTTGATTAATTATTTTCAATAATTAATTGTACAATAACTATACAGAGTGACTGGAAATCAGATGTAATCGTTCAATGACATTATAGTACACCTCATTTGCGATAAATTTGGCCTTGTAAAAATATTGAAATATTATTAAGGTATTTTAGAAACAGTTAAGTTCGTTATAATGGCTATAATATCTAAATTTATACCAAATGAGATGCATTATCATGTCCTCAAAGAAAAACGTCCGCTTACCAGTCACATTGTATAAATAATTAGCTACTTATAAAATGAATAAATAAATAAATAAATAAATAAATAAATAAATAAATAAAAACAGTCTACATGAGCAAAAACTAACAATAAAAACAAGTTTACTAGTACACCCGCTCTAATACTTCGCTAAAACTTTAATAAAAACAGACTAGATTCTATAAACTGCATTAAAAGCACAGGAAGAACCTCCCTTTTCAAATTATCACTCGTTAACAATACCAGGTTCTTCCTGTTTTCTTCTCCCGTCAGAATTCTGCTGTGAATTTTGGCTTCACATATGGGGGTGGGCTTGGCCTGCAATGTACTCCCCTACTTATGGTAGAGGTAGGACTATTGGTGTGGCTACGAGTAGCACCCGTCATTTCTGGAAACAAGTAGGTGAAGTCCCGTTGATTGGAAAGACTGCGTAAAGTGTAAGTAACACGGTTGATCGTTGCATATTGAGTGATTTCAGCTGTTGAGGAATCTTCGATACGTTTAGAGCTGCGTATAATAAAGAGTATTAATAAATTTTTTGACTATTATAGGCTGTTAAAAAGAGAAAACTCAAACCAAACATTACGGATTTTATTATTTTTAAAATGATAATTCGCTGCAAATATTTTTTACTTTTCAAAGAGCTGCATTAAAATCAAGTTAATATCGCAAGGGTTAAACCACTGCAAACAATTTACCTTACGTAATCTATGCATATATGATAAAGATTATCAAAAAATTCTTCACTTTGGGGATCAATGCTATAATTATCGATTAAACAATAATTTTTCAAGTATTATTCAAATAAATATCAAAACTTACATTCCTTCATGGTGGAAGCACAGAATTAGTGACAATAATATCGCCAAAATTGTCATTACAAACATCGGTACCAAAATGGTAAAAAGAAACTCATGAATGTAACTCCGTTGCGGCACCGCACTTTTCGAAACTGCATTCCATTGATTTTCAATTAGTTTTTGCTCCGTTAATCTTGCTAATTCTTCTGACGGCCTTTTCAAATCTTGTAGTGATGATATCTTATTTAATTTACGAAGATAACACTTTTTATACTGTTTAATCAACAATTTCACTTACCAAGCTAAAAGAACACCAATCTAAAGCAAAACCAGCTTCTCGGAAGTAGCGTTCAACTGTAGTCCGTTTAAAATCCCTTGGACAAGGTGATACTTTCAATAGGGGTCTCACCTCGTCCTGCAACTTCCCTAATTCGTCGGAAAACGGTGCTTTACTACCTAGTCGTAATACAACACTAGAATCAACATTATTTCTGTAAAAATAAAACCTATAACCTTGGTTTATACAAACCCTTCGCCTTCTTTAGGATTTACCGGCAATCTAGCACCCAAATCGACAGCCGAAGCCAAATATGTCATGTACAAATCTTCCTCGCTATCATTCCAAAGATGTTTCCGAAAAACGTCTTTCAACCGATCCATACGATCAACGTCAAACATATCTTCAACATTCAAGTTATCGATCTTCAATTGCACTTCGTATTTGGCCGGGTTTAATTTCTCGACAACAGCAATTACTAATTGCTGCCGTTTAGTCTCGTAATTTTTGCGATTCAAACCGACGATTTCTAAAGTGACTTCGGTAGTTGTGCTCGGTGGTACACCGTATAAATAGCCGACGTTGTGCTT
Organism: Cetonia aurata; assembly: GCA_949128085.1. Lineage (NCBI taxonomy): Eukaryota > Metazoa > Arthropoda > Insecta > Coleoptera > Scarabaeidae > Cetonia > Cetonia aurata. The sequence goes on along the minus strand of OX421887.1, from coordinate 38,053,890 downwards.
GTCACTGTAGATGTAATTTATCCAATCGGGGAGATCAGGAGCCCCCAATAACGAAGGCTGATATACGAATTGATTTGACCTATCTGAAATACAGGGTTCTTTCGAAGTATTTCTACGGGGTGCAATAGGGATTTATAAATACCATCGAATGTCCAATTAAACATCGTGTGGTCGATTACAATTGCAAAAACCTCGGTCATTAGAACATTCCCACAATTTACAGTTTTAAATAAACATAATAAGGCAAATAGCATAAAATTTGGAGTTTTAAAACGCATTTTTATTTAAATGAATAAAAGTTTTACTAATAAAACAGTATTTATAAGAAATTTTACTTTTTACATCAATTTTGAAACTTTGACAGTATTGACGTTTTATTCTTGACGTAATAGAGGGCTCTGCATGTTGTGAAAAGCGCGGAAATTTTATAATTTCGCAACTAACTTCAATTAGTACTTGCAGTTTATTTTAATTTATTAAAAGTCGTGTTTATTAAGGTTCTATTTTTAAAACGGCTCCGTTTATTGCTTTCTTAATACAATAGCATCCATTTCAACGTCGCGGAACATGTCGATTACAACATAATTTATCGTTCCACTTCCTGCTTGAACGCGTTCATTTCCAAGATTACGTTATCATAAAACGTATGCGCAAATACGGCGTATTAATTATTGTATTTCCTTTCGAAGATATTGATAAGTTTTATAGAAACTGGGATGGGATAAAAACAGGAAAACATTAAGTACAATTTCCAGTAGGTGGAAATAAAATAATATGAAAGACGTAAACAGCAGGGAAAAATTGTGTTTGATTTAGTGATAAGGTGGACTTTTTTTTATTATTACTATTTGAAAAGCATTGTGAATTACCGTCTCTGACTAACAAAAACATGTTTATCGCCGAATTTTCCGTTATCTTCTTTACATAATCATCAAGGCGATGTGAAATTTAAATAGAGGATTTAATTTTAAATTTTATTGCGTTCCTATTCGAGTGCATAAATCTCGTTGGACTGAGTGTGTGTCGTAATAAATATATTAAAAGTATCGTAAAATCCCGGGAAATATTTTCCTGTAAACTGTAAACGAAATCGCGTTTGAAAGTGATATCCGTCTATTTGAGTAAATATTTCGTTTAGAAGAGAACTTTACGATTTCCTATAAAATTATCGGAATAACAGCTGCTGTTTTGCATCCAAAAGAGACGGGTGCGTTCCTTTTTTAAACGACATTAATAGTAAAGTAAATCTGAGCGCGCGAGTCCTTTTTGCAACCTAAATATCCGAAAAATGTCGGATTAAATACAGTTGAATAATAATGATCTATTAATATAGTAATATGTGGTAATCTAGTAATGCATGAATAATCGTCCTTGTGTTCGGTTTTAAATTTCGTGGATACTTGCGTTTTTGTACACCTCGGGTATATTTCAGATTAGAATGAAATAAAGGAGGGTGTTGCTAATATTTAGTGTTGCGAGAGTGTAAATTGAACATTCCTTTTCATGATTACGTCCTTTTTTTACTGCCGTAAAGCCGTATAAAAGTCTCATTAAAAAATATAATTGTATTATCTTTAATTGATCAATATATTGACGCACGGCCGTATGTTGCGCGCGCACTTCTTGAAATCCACACAAAAAAGAAGTCGGAGAATAAATACAACACAACGATTCGGATTGACATTTAAAAATAGTGCAAATAGGTGTATAAATAGAATTAACACCGAATCGATTAAAATCGGAAAAAATGTGCGGGAACGCCGAGAACAAGCCGTTAAAATGCACGATACACCGAATAAAATAAAAACCTGTAATGTTCCTAATATCGAACGGTAACCTAGTCTTCGCGAGATTCGTTTTTAAAAATGACCACAACACAAACAGTACCAGTTCTGCTAGTCACCGCCAACGTTGGCTCGATATTCGAAGATGTAAGTTCCTCTTTATTTACCACAATGCCGAAGTGTTAAAGCAACAATTTATAATTCCCCACAGCCCTCGCAGATGCTAAAGATCTGGACAGACGAGTTCTTGAAGACCGTTGCAAAGCTCGAACCCAAATTCATTGCCCTCCACTGTCAGGAGGTCGGCGGCAAGAATTATGAAAATAGTATGAAGCATGTCGAGGAGTTCGTCAGTTTACTGATGTCCAGCAATGAATTAAGACTCTTCGATAAAGTTAGGGTGTATTTAGACGAAGATTACAGTTCTGCAGAGAATTTCACGGTACTTCGAAACAATCCCGAGGTGTTCAAATGAGAATTCGGTGTGATAAAATTTGTTACTCCTTAATTTATAGGTTAGAAAATTATTATAGAGGAATAATCGATATTTAGGGCTGGTAGTATCTGGTTTGTTGCATAAATTTATTGTGATATTTCTGTTGTTTCGTCTAGATTACTTTTAGCTACTTACATTTAGTATTAACTCTGTTCCTTGAGGAACTGCTAATTGTGTCAAATAGATGGCAAACGCATGCGCAGTGCTGAAAATGGCGCATGCGTCTGACGTCCAATTAGCAGTTCAGGAAAGAATAGATTGAGGTTATTAATGCTTTGCTACATTATATTTTATTTGATTTCTCATTAAATACCCGCGACCGACGCAGAAAAATGTTCAGAAATTCTAATTCAATATTCTTTTTAAAAAGAGAAAGAAAAAAATAGTTGTTATCGACTTCTCAATTTGGCGCCTCGAATTTGCAATCAATTCGTTATTATCCTGGATTTTAGGCGCTGGGAAATTTTTATTTTGTGCACGAGAGCGTCGAGGACGTATCGATATATAATTTTAAGGATTTTACGTTTGTCGAGGCTACAGGTAAGGAGATCCATTCGGGTAATATAGAGGCCGTCGTGACTAAAGAAAAAGCGAAGTTTCCGCAAGAATTATTTCCGGAAGTGAGTTAAATTTTAATTTTTAATATTGTATAGGAATTAATTTATTATTTATTAAAAAAAAAAAATTCATTGCTTTACATAGCAGTTTATTATTGATTAAAATAAGAAGCGATCTCTAACATGAATTTATCTAAAAATATTGTCCCACCTTGTCATATTTTTCTCACCTGCTTTAAATTGAAGTAGTGAAACATAAGCTGCAGGATTAAAGTTGTTTTAAAAGCGGAATGTACAAACGTAAAAACAAATATCCATACTAAAGAGAAAGATAACCTTATAAACAAAAGAGTGATTGATTAGTACAATAAAGGCAATATTCTATGTCTCTGGAGGTATCCAGTTAAACATTAGGGAAATTGTAGCCCACCATCAAGTTTCATATTTTAAAATTAGCTATAATGTTACAGAGTGTTTCATAACGCCGTGCCAGTTCAAAGTTATATATGTTTTTAATGGAACATTTCAAATTTCTATTTCAAAACTCAACTTCAATGCCCTGTATAATTTAAAAGGAGTAGAATAACAATGATCTATTGCAGCTATAGCTTTTTAAAGATTGTCAAAATTTATAGTAAGTAATTGTTTAATATTTTCTAAATGGATTACAGGGTGAGACAAAACACAAATTTATTGTTTAGTTTTTTTTGTTAACTGATCACACTGTATTTTATGTAACTATCGTAAAGTATTATAAACTATAGTTTTATTTTTGTTAAGCATTATCTATACCCAAAATTATTAGCGATATTGTTATTATATTTTCTCCTTTGCAATAAAATATTTTTGCGTTGAAATAAACTCTAAGTCCTGTGTGTCTAAGTGCCTCTCGATTTTGAAATTGCTCCATCTTTATAATTCATTTCGAAACTAATTCACCATCTTCACAGCCGATATTCATTAAATAAATTCTCAGTGCAAATGGTCGCGGAAAGGCTTTCTGAGGACGCGTTGGAATCTGTGCGGCACAATCTTCGATTTAGTCAACATCCACCTGTTCCACGACGCCTCGAATTTCGTCGCGATGGAAACTTACCCCTCGGTATACTGTCAGAACAGACGAAGAGCGTTGGAACACACGTTGCAGCGGTTCCACTCCGATTCCTACGGTAGGGTACCGTATTTCCTATTCGGTGATTTTAACTTTAGGACAGACACCGAAGGTGTCATCAAGGTACAGCAATTTCAGGGGGAAAACACATTTTATTATTTCAGTCGTGTGAGATTAGCTACGCATTTCGTAATCTGTCAACGTCAAAATTTTAGCGCGAAATTTAAACTGTGTTTTACTATCTTGATACTTCCCTCTAAGCAATGATTTTTATTTTAAACTATAATTTTCATTACAGAAATTGACTGAAGGACTGAATACTACTCGGGTACAAAGTAACAAAACTAGCGAATTCACTAAGTTACAATATACAAATAACGATAGCAAAACTATATTGACTGTCGGAAAGAAAGAATTTTATCATCAGGATCATCAAACCGTCTTTCTGAGTCCGAATGAAACGTGGGTAAGTTTATTTTTGAATTAAAAGTAAGCAGAGATTGCTGTTTTGACTAGTACTGATCTAATATTAGACTTTGATTTGTGGTTTTCCTATATCCTTGATAAGAATTTCGTATTTGTTTACTTTACTGATGTAAAATTATTTGATAAGGAATTCTTTTCATGCTTCGTTAAGCGTGAAATTGCTTGTAATTGTTGAGATATATAGAGCTTTCATTTAAATGAATTTAGTCAATTTATATAACCTTAATTGGCTGCTCTTCATTACTAACTTCAATCTGAAACGAAGTTAACTTTATTCAACGCAAAACTACTAAATTCCCCATGTAAATCATCCATATAGTTGCTTTCGCAATTAAATATTGATTTTTTAATTTATCCTGGTGAAAGCAAAATATAGTTTTAATTAATACTGACTTAAACTCACTTATTTTCTAGTTAAAATCTTTCGACAAAGAACTGGAAGCATTCGAGGCCACCCTAACCGAATTCCCTGTGAAATTTCCACCGTCCTATCCCTTCGAGGAGAAGATAACTCAAGCCTCGAGTTATATGCAGACAAGATGTCCGGCTTGGTGCGACCGTGTCCTACTCAGTTTGAAGGCGAAAGAGCTGGTCGGCGAAAGCAACAATTACGAGTACAATTTGATGGGACGAGACACCTGCATGGGCGATCACAAGGTAAGTCCCTTATCTCTCGATCCCTTGGGTATCGTAGCCTCTGCATAAACTGTCCGTTTCTTGTGTTTTGATTTCTCTTCTTCGTTACTATGCAGCCGGTTTATTTGGAATTTGACATGTCGGTTTCTGAATAACGGAAAGGTATTTCACTGTTAAAATAGGAAAAGAGTTTATTATTTTGTTTAGATTATGATAATTTGTATAAGTAGCGTTGGTAGTAGTGATATTTTTAAACTTCTTAATAGCTAAATTCAGATTGCTACCAACCGTTGTACAAATTAAACTAAAATTCCATTATTTATCTAGTTCTTTTTTTCTTTTATATGTTTTACATCTTTTCTAGCGTTTCCATTCTTCATTTCTCTTTTTATTTTCATAGATGTAGATTTGTAATCATAAAATATATATGTATATATAAGATATAGAAACGACGTTCAAAGAATCAAACCACTGGTTTTATTTTTTATAATTATATAATTAAATGTTGGTATTATTTAAATAAAAATACATCTATAGATAATTATTAGGATGATAAAAATATCTATCATTTAAAAAATGATAATTGCAAACATTCAAAAAATTAAATAATTTTAATATTATATAAATGTTTTTTTTTGCTATTAATTAATGCAAATATTTGGGACAAAGAAATACATGAATTTTGATTAAAATGCAGTTTTTGACAATTTTGTTTTTAATTTATCCGAAGTGCTTTTTTTCGATCTTATATAATTTTTTACAACTATTTTTTCTGATCCTCCTATTTAATAAAATGGCTGACAATGACCCTTGTCAATTTTCAGCTTATGTATTTATGTGTTTCATGCAAACGTCCCTTTTTTAACGTAAATAACATAATGATTAATTATCTTTATCTGTATTTTTATTTAAATAAATTTTTACCCATTTCTAGTTGACGCATTATCAATGTATGTTTCCATTTTCGATAGATTCTTTGAATTTGCAGTTATAAGAGAAAAATACTTATATTATATAATGTTTTCTTTTTTGTTACTTGCAGCCGGTTTACTTGCGAATGGCCCTGACGACAAACGCAGGTACACTTAAATGTTGTAATCACGCACTACAGTGTTTGCCAGTATCTTGTGAGTGTTGCAAAAAGTTCGCTTTTGTTGTTATAAATGTGATCGACTTTGATTTCGATAAAGATTACATCCTAAACAGTAGAAAGAGGTACGGTGCCAATGTCCCCGTAGATAATAAGCTGTTGCATGAGCCCCTAACTAGAGATATGCTATCGCATGACCCCTACACCCCGGAGAGTTCCTGTTCACGTTCCCCCTGTCCCGAGAACCACGATCACGTCGACAACAAGGAGTACCGGAGGCGATCCGTCACACCCGAGGAGCTGACGAAACGTCTAGAGCAATTCTTGAATATCGCCCAGTCGCATTGCTTGAAACGATCCACCTCGATCGATATAATCTCCCAACTCGCACCTAAAGAGACGTTTCGGATTAGGGCGATGAGCGAGATCCCGAATCACAGATCCCACGTCATCTCGACCTCCAGTTTAGAATCGACCGAAAAGAGCAACCCCAGCGAAGATTGGTTCGAATATGAGATCAAGACGCAGGGAAAAGATCCCGTTATTAATGAATACTGTGATGATAACACGAATAGTACTGACGTGCAAGGAGGAGGCGGGGGGTACAATACCAAAGTCGATACGATGAATAAGAAAAGCATGCGCTCTAAGAGTTGTTGTTTTATCGTGTGATTTCTTTTTAATCCTAATTTTATTTTTATGTGTGTATGGCCTGTGTTTTTTTTTTTTTTTGATTGCGTAGATTCGAAGAATGTGTACGATAAGAACTTATACAGTACGGGTAACGATTTATTAATGTAAGGAATACATTTGGGAATATTAACAGATAGATCTGATAATCTCGAAATATATTTTATATAAAATGTACTTAATTCAGAGAATAAATTATTTACAAATTTGTTAAATATAAATGTTTGTAAGTGTACTTATATAAAATAATCTAGGTTGTGAGAACCTTTATTGCATAGTTTCCTTTGATTCTCCTTGTTCTGTGATAGCTTCTGCCAATATTTTACTTGTTTGCATCATTTTGTTATTGGATCTGTTATGCTCGAACCATACATTCTCCATTTTATTCTCCAGTTTTACTACATTGTTTGTTCTTCTTATCCATTGCACACCTCTTTCCCTCAATATATCTTCATGTTCAATGTCACTAGAACTAACATTTTGGACAAATCTGAAAAGAACTACACCAGGTGATTAGAAATTACGATATATTTCTATATGCAAATCCACAAAAACCCAAAAATTATCTATATAAGCCAAAATAAAATAAAATGTGTCAATCTTCCAAGATTTTATTCGCCCCTTTATCACAGACAAAATATTAAGGAAAAATAGGGGCAAGTTGTGTTAAATTTTAATATGAATATTTTTGAATTTTATAAATTTCGACTATTTATTCTTGGATTGGAACTTTTGAGGTTATGTTGTTTTATTTATGTGTTATTTTTCCTTACTATTTTATATCTTTGATGAAGTGACAAATAAAAGTCACGAATGCTTAGACATTTAAAAAAGTTCTTCATTTTTATTTTGGCTGCATTCGCAAATTTACTGATTTTAAATCTTAATCTACAAATATTGAAAATAATGTACTTAAAACGATCCTTCTTGATTTAAGATATAAAAAGGTATTTATGCATAAGATCTTTAAAGAATTACCATGCCAGTTAATTACTTATATTGCAAGAACTCGACTTTATTTTTTTTTAGCACCTTTTCAAAATTTTCTAATCTATCATCATCATACCCTAAGGTTTGTTCTAACCACTTATTCTATCACGGTTCTTCGTTTTGGTTTATTTGCAAATATCTTGAACTTTTTCTCGTTTTTCTATTATAACTTTTCTAGCTGTATTCCATCTATCCCCATTTGTCCTGTAATATAATCTCCAGCGATCCGTTCCAAATTGATTTTAGCCTACCTCGTTTGGTTTTACTCTCTGCTCTTGCCTCCTAATCTCTCGTAAACTTTCTCAAAAATTTATCTTTGCTCTGATATATGGTTATGTGCACCTCAGACAATTGGTTTAGGTTATATTGTAAAATTTGTCAACATTTTTATAGTTGCAGCTTCTGACATTTTATCCTAAAAATGGTCGTAGTGTCACGCGTTATGCTTTGGTTATCAGTTTGTGGGTTAACACCCTATATGTTTCAAAGTGATGTGACATAAAAATATATACAGGGTGTTAAATAGTTATATTAAAACACAAATGTCACAATCACGTTTGCTATAATGCGAGTGATTCAATCTATTAGCATTACAAGTCATCGTGAAACGAGTTTTTTCTAGTATTCTTTCTAATTTGTAAACCGCCCATCAGATTACTTTTCAGTAAAAGTTCCACCAGTGCGTTAATAGGTCGCAATAACCGCACTAGCGCGTTAATAACGTTTGTTTTAGCCTCGTTGTGGCATTGAATTAGAAAATAGTATATTAAAAAACGAGTTTTTTAAAGAATATCTTACGAAACGTGTTTTATATACTATTTTTTTTTTTAGTAAAAGAAATGAAATTTAATATTGTAGAGAATGATGTGGTGGTCGGTATTGTTGGTATCACAGACGAAAAAGTTACCGGTGGTTGCCGATGAGGGTGCTAAATCGTAAATTGACTTGATTGAAATGTCATTCATGTTCGTAGAATGTAATTATTAGCGTTTAACTTCTTGATATTCTTTCAATGATTCCTCAATTCTTCAAATTCCTTGGTGATGTTATTGATTCAATGTTACCAACCTAATACCGATAAATTTCAGCTGCTGTAATGGATATTATAACACTCATTTGGGTGTCGTAATAGGTCTATTGCGTAACCTAGTTGCAAAAATAACTTTACAAAATCATAAACTTACAGATTATCTTAGTTTTCTAAAATAAATCCTGCCGACGCACTAACGGCATACTCCGTATATAGAAACTTCGATCTTTTTGTTTATTCTGCAGTAGGTAATTTTACTAGCTAAATTGATCTATTTTTCTTACGTTTTTCAGATATCTACAACTTTTTCTTATGCATTTCCATTATAATTACTAATAATAACTATTATTTGAAAGTAATAAAACAAAAAAAAAATTTTTGCTACACCAGGGTTCGAACCCTCAATCTTAGGGGATTACAAGATCACTATCAGAGTTCTTCGCCATTGGGCCATTAGTAATATTGAGAGCACTACACGATTTTGAGAGTTAAAAAATAAACGGCGGGGCATGTATGCCTTAATATTTTTCAAAAATGCTTTAAAGGGCCCCTACTATCGCCTGACAAAGCCACAATTAAACTGAGATTAAATTCTAATGACCTTTTTTTGTCAAACTAATTTTACTCCTTATATTTTCATCCTCATCGAATAAATTGACTATTTAGGGAACAATAGTCAATTTATTCGATTGGTCTTCTTTACTTTATAAGTGTACTTACATATCCACCAAAATAAAAAAAATATTTATAATAGTAGGTACTTATCAATCAAATAGAGCATCGATCTTTAAAGGTGAGTGATATTAAGTTCTTATTGTATACATGAATTCCTTTTGTTAGAACACGCTCAATTTAGATTTTGTCTTTGATACGTTAATAACTATCTTATCAAATGAATTTTTTCTCTTCCCATGCAGGCCTGAACGTAAGTGCAATGAATAGATTAAATATAAAGGAAAGTAATAACAGTAGTAGTACCTTATCGAATGTCAAAAATATCATTGATTCCTCTACAATAACAAGGTATATTTACATTAAGAATCTAGATAACCCGGTCAAAGTATTTAGAGAGACGACAGTGTGAATTCGAATACCACGCGTCCAATTTGATTTTGTATCCGAGAGTTGTACCGTATGCGTACATCAGTTTCTTTTGTCACACCCGGTTACACCGAGCCAGGCGGACAAGTACAAATAAATGCGAAGATGATGTAGTAGAGAATATAAGATTAATATGTTTGACCGTTCTTTCGATGCGAGATCTGATGAGTATTGATATAATTAAATTATGAAACCTGACTGATGAAAGTTACTTTTAAGAACGTTAATTAATTGCAAATTCTCACGTAATTGTTTTGTATTAGCTAAAGTTGGTGCCAATAAATCTTGTAATAATAAGAGACGGTTTTGAAGACGCATCCATATGTTTGAACAACATTTTATTTTAGAAATACGTGTGCAAGTAATTTTAAGTTTTGAATGGTAAAAAAAAATATTTATCGATATTTCTAAATAATCATATTAAACATTCTGAAATATAATTTTTGTTGCACACAGTTGTTACATAAATGTATAATACTAGCAACACATATATATTTTTAATATCCTACTAAACGATGTAATATTATCCTAATTGAAAACATACAAAGCTGTTTTTCAAAAGCATTTATATTCCTTCAGCGCCACCTACCTATATATTTCTCACTCATATTTACTGAAACGTAAAAAGAGATACAGGGTTCTGATTTTCCTCCATTTCGTTTTCCTAAAAACGTTGATTCACCTATTGAATCATGCCTAAAAACTCGACACACCAATATGTATGAGCGTAATTTGGATCCTTGTATGATGTATCTGCTGAATGTAAAAAATATTAATAATTCTATTTTAATATAACCAGTGTTCGTTACTTGTAATGTTGCCTATCTCAGATGCCAGTAATAGCGAAAGAAGATTTGAAAATTGTCGGAGAAGCAGCAACAAATGTGTTTAATTTTTTACTTCGTATGCAGGCTGTCTCCTTATCAATTTGCAAATAAAGCAAAGTACCGAAGGTTCTGGCTTTAAGGCTGCTTTACACGGTCCAATAAATTGTTGAATTTTGTTATCTTGAATTTCTTGTTGCATGTAATTTAGAAAATTGTCGTGAACAAGTTGACAACAATAAATTCATGGCTAAATTAGAATACGTTCTAATTCCTCCTGAATCTTTTGGGGAATTCTAGTTACTTTTCGTTTTATAAATTATCACCAACTGCGGTTATTACTTCGTTATTAATGCTTTAATCAAATCGAGTAAAAGTGTAAAACACCTTTCGTTCATACTTAAACTGGTCTGGATCTTCCTTATTATTCTAATTTATTAAATATAAATTGCCCTTCTCTCTACGTAATAATCAAGGACCGTACAAAGCAGCACATTTATTTTGCCAGTTTACGCATTGTCATTGAATCTTTTGTCACTTTTCTCCACTCTCATATTGAATGTGAGAAACGTCAAACGTCAAGAAAACACTGACAGTTAAAAATTGCACAGTGTCAATTTATTCCCAAAGTTCATGAATAAATTTATGAATTCACCAATTTATTTGACTGTATAAAATTAGCTTAAAACTTGTATCTAGCCTATTTATAAATTTATACATTTATATACATTTACAAAAGAAAATTAAGAGGGAATAAAATATTTTGCAGAGTATTCCCAGAATATAAATAAACTGTAAACACTTTAAGCCAAACGCAAATAAACCATACTTACTAGATATGATTTTAAGTAAACTTTCTTTATTATAATAAATTCCAGATATTATTTGCACTGTGATAAGCAACATAACAAGAGATACGATGCTGTTTATTACAACTTAATGACCTTCGTAGGGTAGAGAGGTATTTTACGTTGGATATAGAATGAAAATAAATGTTTAAGAATATCCCCAGAACAAAATGATTTTATTTTATCGTAAAAGTAGATGATGAATTAAATTAATATGTCATTATAATATTTGATGTATTAAATCTAAACAAGAATGATGTAAAAACGTGCGAAATAAAAATAAATATATTAAAATATGTCCAAGTAAATCTATCAATGTACTTATACTTACCTTTTGTTGAGTTAGTAAGTATTTCAATCATTTCTTTTTTATCTACTATGAGAAAACTAGTCATATAAATACTTAAAAACAAGATATTTTATTTTACGATAATAATAATACATTATCCTGTCTTTTAAAACTCGTACAATCTTGGAATTCGGGATTTGTAATGTACAAATTAATAATATCGCGTTTTTATATAAGGTAAGATTAAAACAAGATTGTGCGAATCTTAAAATTCATTTTAACAGTAATACAGATACAAAACATGTTTCTTCTCGTGTTACATTTATTTACCTTTAGAAGTCAGTCGTGTATATATATATTAGTTGTTTTTTTACATACATATATGTGTTTAAATCTTCCTGTATTCGTTACATTATAATAAAGCTGTTTTATCCTTTTTATAATTTTATCATCGATGTTGTTGTCTCTAGAGTTGTTGTAAACACACACATGTGCAAATATATTAATTAAAATATGTATTTAAACTGCCAAAATGTTGCGTTTTTATTTCCGTGTTTTATATCCCTTACCAACCACAACCCCATCGTAAATAACACTGTTTATTATTTAATAGGTACATATCACATCTATTATTAGATATAATTTATAGACACCGAATATTACCTACCTTCCTTTTCTTTTTTCCTTTTTTAAAATTATTAATGTAGTAATTCGTTTTTAAGGTTCATTCACTTCAAGAAAATAGGGTTATATTTTGAAGGTTTTCTATTAATACGAAATGTATGTTGGATAAAATAAAATGTTACTGATCACCGTCTTATTGCAACAATTTTGGTTGTTTGTCGTTTATTTAAAGTAGAAAAAGGTTATAATAAACCGATATTTTACTATTATCTTAAAGTGAATAAATGAAATCAGTTGAGGATGTTAAAACGTATCGTAAGCCTTTTTTTGTACTGGATTACACTAATTTTATTGCTTCCCTCTGCAGATACACAAAGAATCTGTCACGTCCACCTTAATAATTCATTTCTTTTCTGCAATTCGCTATGATAAAATATCGAAACGGTATATAACTTTCGGTTCAACTTTACGATAAAAATATTTTAAATATATATATATAAATATATTTTTATACAACCTATCCAAGATAAGAATGGGATGACGGCATTGAAATCTTGGAAAAATTTACTTGGTGTTTGTAAAAGTAAATTATCATTTTTTTTTAAGCTGAACAAGATAGTGTTTACAAATTTTCAGTACGATGTTTTATTTTCGATTTTATCAGCTTTTTTCTGTTTACGGTCATGTCATTTTTATTTTTAAATTTAAAGGCATTTTGAATTCTAAAATTGGTCTATATCACCTGCAAGATTGTAACTGCTTCCATTTCCAAGATTCCAATGCTATCCCATTCTTATCTCGGACAGGCTGTATACTATATAAATCTAAGTTGTTTTTCTTTCTAATATTCACGAGAAATGCTTCACAGAAATTTAAAGAAAAAAAAAAATTATTCGGATATTTCAATAATCCAAAAATCAGAGTTTTAAATAATTTAAAAATATAGATGACATAAATATAAAAGCTAGATAGAGAGAGAGAGAAAGAAGAAAATATATCGCAAAATCGAAAAAAAAAAAATCAAACAGTCTTGTGATGTATTTTGTTTCCTTAATAAAATCTCTTTCGACTTTGCTCTTGCTGTTTCTGATAGAACATAATCCCGATCACAACGCAAGCGACAATAGCTATGGCACCGATCAGCATCAGCAAGAAAGTCTTGAAACCCGAAAGCGAGGAAGGTTTTGGGTCCTCCACGTGGTCTCTGGGCGGTTCGAAGAATGTCGCAGAAGGAGATATTTTAGAACGGTCTTCGGTCTCGTCTGCGTTTTGCTGTCATCGGAAACGAAATCGTCCAGAAATAGAATTAGTAGAAATTAATGGTACTTACATCATCGGGGATATCCAATTGGAACAAGCGTACAGATAGGATATCGTGATTATCGGATAAATCACCGGTCGTAGCCGTTACACCAAAATAATACCCCGTTGGGAGTTTTACACCGCTAACTTTGAAACATTCCTTCCATGCTGCTTTATTCTCCAAATCGGTCGAGACTAAATCCATAGATTTTTGTTAATTTTAACTATATATGTATGAGCCACAAGTAAACTCACCTGTCAAAACATCTCTTTCGTACTTAATGGAAATGTGCGTATCATAATCTAAATTCCTTAATTTAGCTTCGCACCCGGCTAATTGCGTATGAGTCCCATCTCGGTCGTGATCATAATGTAAAGTCCCATTATTAATCATTGCCGATACATACGGATGAGCATGCTAAAAAAGGAATTGAAAACATTCAATCATACAAACTTTGAAATTATACTCACACTATGCGGCCCATTATGATTACTGTATGTATCTAAAATAACAGCTAAACCGTAGAAGAGATCATTATTCCCAAAAACAGGCCCCGTTTGTAACCGATCCCTCGCATACCAAATCGCAAAACCGTCCCCATATAAATCTTTTCCCCTACCGTGAGTCTTAAAGTGCACCTGCAGATCCCAATGTTTCACGTTAACCGGCTATAAAATAATAAAAACTTATTCGCAAACATTGAGGTTATGTTAGACGAGATATACGTACAACGGTATTCCATAGCGAACCAGTTTTCGACTGCACATCCGGGGTTAAACGAATATAATTATTAGTAACCATCGTACTACCGGCGAAATCCCAAAACGGTATAGTCATCCCAGCGGCTAATAATAATAATACAAAGTAAAAATTCAACCCAGAATAAATTTGCCAACGTATTACTCACACTGATACGGCTTTATGAGCGAATGCTCCCGCTTGAGGAAATCTTTCGTGTTCCATTGTGCGAAGACTACATTATAATAATAAATTACGTGTAAAAGTATAAAATGTTTTATGTACATCTCGTTCAAATTCCTTTATTTCGCGACAAACTAGTTTACCGCATCTACTGAAAAACTGACATGTCAAATTTAAATCGCGCGAACTTAGTCACACAATGCCGCAATCGTGATGAAGTGAAAATAAACTAGGATTTTGTTATCTGAAGAACAATAAATATTTTTTTATATTGCACAATTCTGCATTGCTATTTTCAATGGCGGGTTAATCGTTCCTGCGTCTTAAAAGAATTGTGCAAAACGTAAACAAGATAAGGATTAAAATAAATCCCCCTTTGTTTATCGCCCGAATCACTGTGACGTAAAAAAATAAAATCCCTACCGAAAACCATGACACCTTGATACAAATATAAATTCGTAAAATTTTAATTCGCCGCAGTTCGCGTTTAGTATTTATTAGCGAGTATATGTGAAGAAAAACATGTTTACGGTTGGGTACTGAGCTTGCGTGTTATAAATAAAAAGCACGCGCCTTCAGTTTCTCATTAATAATGCGAATTTTTGTGCACGATGACCGATAAGAGGATCACCCTATTCAAAAACGGCACGAAAATAGAGGAAAAAATAGGGAAGGTAAGTGGTGAAGGTGCGTCCACACAGCTTGTAAATAACGTGAATTTACTGAAACTTCCAAAACAACAATTAGGAACCAGTCATGTGTAGACAACACGTTTTAGCGATTTAACTGTGTTTAAAATACGTTAGTGTGTTCACGTTTTTTAGTGTTCGAAAGAAATATTCGGTGTGATTATAAACATGAAATTAACGTCCGGTCGATTTGATGTGATTTCATTTATATAGGTTATGTTCATTTATTCAGGGTGAATCTGAATAAAAATAAAAAAAACACGTCTATAGAGTCGACGGATGAAAAACTTAGAGACACTAGCGTTAATGATAATAAATTAACTTATTTGTGTGATCAATATTAATGTAATAATAATAACCACTGACTTTGGAAATTCGGTTCAGGGTGAAGTTGCACACATATTATTACAACGTGTTTTTGTTTACAATTATGACGTATTCATAAAGGGGGCCAATCCTAACGTTACAAACTCCCGCGCAATTTAACCCCTTTATGATTCTACTATAATAGCAAGAATTTTGCTGATGGGGCATTTTAACCCCTATCAACAGAACAAATAAAACTGAAAATTAGTTTGCAGATGCATTAATGTAATTTTTGTTGTTAGGTATTGTTTGTTCCCGAATCTTTGGAACAATTATTAAAAAAAGCTAGCCAAAAATTCAAGGACGAAGCTACAGGTTTCTATACTGCGGAAGGTGGGGAAATAGACGATATTAATCTAATTCGCGATAATGACGTGTTGTATGTGTGTTTTGGGGGAGATAAATTCTCCGCGTCTTCGGACAAAGTGGAAGAGAAAAAGAGATCAGACTGGGTGATGTTAAACGTAGGCGGGAAGCTATTTACAACATCCAAATCCACTCTAACAAAAAAAGAACCGTCAAGCATGTTAGCTAGGATGTTCGCCGAAGAACAGGGCGATTATCTATTCACCCCTAGCAATATAGACGCGAATGGCGCTTATATGATCGACAGGAGTCCTACGTACTTCGAACCCATCTTAAATTATTTGCGAAACGGGCAATTGATCTACGACACGCACGTTAACCCGGAAGGGATCTTGGAGGAAGCGAAATTCTTCGGTATAGAAACGATACTTCCGGTTCTCGAGAAGATTATAAAAAGCTCGCAAACGCCAAGGGATATAATGCCGTTGACACGCAGAGATATCGTCGATGTTCTAATTAAGAGCCCGTACACGCACGAATTACGATTTCAGGGCGTTGACATGTCCGGGGCTGATTTGAGCAAGTTGGATTTACGTTTTATCAACTTTAAATACGCGAATATGCAACACTGCAAATTGGTCGGGTCGAATTTGAGCTGGTGCTGTTTGGAGAGGGCTGATCTATCTCAAGCGATATTGGATGGGGCTCAATTGTTAGGTAAACTTATGCAGAGTAGCTATTTTTTATTCCTATCTCCCTTGTTTATATATATTTATAGTTAATCAACCGTTGTGAAGTACAACAGAGTGTCTCCGAGATGGCGCACTGGACAAATAGGATTTTACATTGGCGTCATGCGCCATCTAGGAGACATTATGTGTACTTCTACACGGTCGAATAACTATAAATATAAACATAAACAAGGCTATTCCAAAAATTTAATACTTCGAATACAGACGAAAAAACTGAATAATCGACTTTTCTTTTCGAATAGTATGTAACAATTAACTGAATTACAAACTCACTGTTTTACAAGTTTTATAAAATCACAAAGCAGATTAGGTTTTCAACGTTGCTGCAAATTAAACTTTATGGATGGCGCTCGTCTATTTTTTTTGTACCCTGATAGGGTAATATGTACAGATGGTTTTAATGTGGCGATTTAACTTGAAACCATAATCCCTGTTAATATTATTAGGGTTCTTAATTATCTCAAGTCCTTCCCTGTTCATACGACTGTAGAAATGCCTAGTATTGCTTAAAACAAGAACATATTTCAGATTTTTTTTTATTATATGTTTTTTATGGCAAAAAAATTCATATTAATAGATTTTATTCTGCAGGTGTGAAAAGTTTATGCGCTAACATGGAAGGTGCGCAATTACGTAATTGCAATTTCGAAGATCCAGCTGGTAGTCGCGCGAATATGGAAGGAGTTAATCTGAAAGGGGCAAATTTGGAAGGCAGCGATATGGGTGGCGTAAATTTACGCGTCGCCACATTGAAAAACGCGAACTTGCAGAATTGCGATCTGAGAGCTGCTGTTTTGGCCGGTGCCGATTTGGAGGTACGTAAAATTTCGTTGAAGTGAAAATTTCGATTACATAATTTGTGTATGCAGGGTGTTTTGGGTACTGCTATTTTAAGCCGAGGCAGATCCTATTAAAAAGGTATGATTACATCAAACACACTCATCAAAAAACTTATCATCACATCATCTCTATGCTGAAGAGAAAAAAAACACCCTGTATATATCATAAATGATCGTTTGCGTAATCAATTCGCAGAAATTAATCTGCGTCTTGTTTAGCAATTAATAAAAGAAAAGTATCTCATTGCCAATTTAATAATGAAAAAAATATCATAAATTATATTTCCTTATCGTAAATCCTTGCAGAATTGTGACCTGTCAGGCAGCGACTTGCACGAGGCAAACTTAAGAGGCGCCAACTTAAAAGATGCTGCGTTCGAGCTCATGTTAACACCCTTGCATATGTCCCAAACAATTCGTTGAGCATTGAAAACTACACACACACAAAACACACAAAATCAGTCAATTGGATCTTTGAAAATAACTCTGCTGTGATTCCGCTGAGGTGTAGGAAGATTAAAAAATTTCACATTAATTCTGATTAAGTCTTTATAAGGCAGTACAGCGCTATGTTTTCAAGAATAAAACAGATTATTGTTTTTGTTAAGGCAAACAGGGGTTGTGGATTTTTTAAACACTTTTTTCTTGTATGTTATTAATGTATGTAGCAAATACATTAATTTGCTTTTTTTATGTAATAAAATGCTGATGGTAATTCAAATAATTATAGTATGGTTTTATAATTCTAACATGAAAGGTGATAATAATAAAAATATATGAATTTATTTATTGTAGTTTTATTTATTAAAAATTAAAAGGGGAAAAAATATGAATACAATAAAAAATCTGAACACGTATAATAACAAAAAATTAATAAGCGACCTTCGTATATCATATACCTATATACCTTATACGAGGGGTACACAATAATTAATGCCTGTGTTTATCAATTAAAAGTAAGAATTAAATAGGTATAAAAACATTTTAAAAACTTTTAATGATTTTAATCTATATCCAAATGTTTTGATAATAATCACCAAAGAGAGATATCTAATGAAATTTATTAAGTAAAATAGAAGGTCAGGTATATAATTTATAAATTTATATTTAATATATTTTTTTCATGGTAATTATATTAGAAACTTGGTTCGTCATTTATCGATTTATTATTAATTTTATAACAAAATTGGGACGGTGTAAAAAGGCTATAAATACTGGTAAAAATAAAATCACAACTTTTTTACTTAAACATCTTTGAAGGTAGCTGTCATAATAATTATTCTTATATATAGGTATTAGTATTATCCTTGTTTTCTTTTTTTATATATCTTTAAGGTTATATAAACAACGATATTACACATTTGTAGCAGATCGTTATGCAAAAATAGTCAAGGTCAAGATGAAAGTGTATTTTGATCAAGTTTTTGAGATAAGAAATAATGTGTGTCAATTCTCAACGAGAATTCAAGGCTATTTTTTATATATGAACGTAATCAGGTTCTTTCTGTTTTGCACTCATTTAATTACACGTTTTTTTTTATTTAAGAATGGAATTTTTCCTGTATCAATAAAACAGATTATTGTTTTTGGTAATTTAGTTAGCTTTTTCATCATAGATATGTAGTTTTTAAAAAAGTGATTTATTGTTAATTATGTATGTTTTTAGAATAAATAATACATTCGTATTAGAATAAAATATCACATATATTCATTTTATAATCGGATATAAAGTATAAAAATAATTTATATATAAAATTTTATGTTCAGCAATTTACACATTAAGGCATACGTTCATCAATATAATAAAATTATAACAAAAACCATGCGTGTCAATGTTTTTGAAATTCAATTTTTGTTAGAAAACATCTTCATTCACACGTGTCTGTAATTATTAATGTTGGACGAAATTCAAATTTCCCGCATTTATTTTATATGTAACCCACATGTAACCTCGAAAATAACCTTCAAAATATGTATGAAATGAATGTAGTACCAAATTGTGATTGCGCTACTTAAAATAATTGCGGCAGATTTGAATTTTGGTTTAGAAATTATGTAATGATAAAGTTATTGGATTACGTTCTTATATATTGGGCTTGATGATGTATCTTTTCTGTTACGGATAACGTCGACGTTAAGCTACTTTTTAACAGATTTCCGTAATATAACCAAAATTCGTATGATGTATTGGCAGCTGTAATTTAACGTGCCCGTAATGGATTACGGCAACGTTATCCACTCGGTTATCTTTGTTTAACACATTTTCTCTATTGTTCACTGCCCTTGTTTACCCGATTCGTCTTTATTTCATGCATAGAATAACCTGACGTTATATGTTTATCATGGATAGTCTAATTAATATATATCTTCTAGATGAGATTATTGATGTAAATGATAGAGGTAAGTAGCATTATTATGCTAGTTGTTTGATTCCTTTGTTTTGATTTTGCCATTATTTCAGGAACTGTATAAATATACAAAGAAGAATTTTATAAGATCTAGCATCTAAACCCTTTGAATTCAGGGATCTGAATTTCAAGAAATACTTTCGAGTGTCGAACAATGTAGCGAGGTATAAGAACTACTGCAATACATTTGGAACAGAAAGTAGTATACAATATGTCGGAGATTGTAAAACATGAGTCGAACGGGTTGGAAAGAGTTTATTAATAATAACAACAAAATATAAAGAATGACGATGCCTAACAAACATGTAACTTATTAATAGTCAATCTGACATTTGACCGAGAGTGCTTCTTCTTTTTGTTTTATCTGTCACCGAGCGCTTGTGTTGCCGTCGTTACCAAGTTTTGGATTGACAATGCCTGTCGCCACAAATATAAATATATGTATGTACGCTAAATATTTAAATGTATTTGTGCATTAGGTGCTAGCAATGCTTTTCTTCTGCGATATATCATAATGTATTATGTTTTTAAATAGTGACTATTAACTTACGAAGTCTATTAAATCTTCATACTGTTTTTATTTGTTTTCTTTATGCATAAAATTCCTACCTCTTCCTGCAAATTAAATTAGAAAAAAAAAAGGAAAATTTCACCGCGAATACTGGGGGCTATGATGTATCATCGCTGTAGTATATAACGTAGTATTACGTTGGCGAATAACAGGGGGCATTACGGAAAACGTTAAAATGGTATGATCTATCTCCAAAGTGACGGTGGCCGTAATCGCTACTTTTAAAAAGGAAAGAAGTATTGCGCTCAACGTTATATTACAGCGGAAGTTACTATTTTATTCGTTGTACGCATGTGCGCCCGAATTTTAAATGTCAAGAGTATATTTGGTCTGTGATTTGATGTACTGTACAGTATTCGCGGTGGAATTTGCCTTTCTTTTCTACTTTAGTTTGCCGGAAAAGGTAGGAATTTTACGCTTAAAAAAAACAAAAAAACAGTATGAAGATTTAATGAACTTCGTAAGTTAATAGTCACTATTTAAAAACATAATACGTCATATATTACAGAAGAAAAGCTTTACTAGCACCTTATACACAATTAGGTTACCCACAATTACATTTAAATATTTAGTGTACATACTAGAGATGTGTCGTTCCACAAGGACTCGGTACAAAGAAACTAGTCCGCACATGGAACTAAAAGGAACGAGACCGCTATATCGTTCCAAGTCCGGACTTAAATGTACCTATATTGTAGTACGCTTACCAGTTCGGTACATTCCTTGTCCGGCATCGTTCCTTTAAACCGAGTTTGATCGGAATAAAATGAATTTAACATATACTGAATTCAGTCAACAGTCGGTGTGTTATATGATTACCTATACAAGAAACTGTTATCGATATTAAGCGATTTGCTGGTGTTGAAAGCCTGTTCATATGACTTGACTGTGGACTGTTTACGTGTTTTTAAATAAAAATAAAACGTTCTGTTTTCTTTTTGATAAGTTACATCTACCATAGTAAATAAAGTCTGTATTGGGTTTATTATTTAATATGTAACTTATGCACGTGTATAATACATACGGTATATGTAGATGTAGATTACATTAGATGAATGCTATGTGAAATGCTTTTTACAAAAGGAATAAAAGGAACTAGTCCATAAAAGGATCGACATTTCCCAACACTAGTAGATACATATATTTGTATCGTATACTATTTTCTGTTCCAAGTGTATTGCAGTAGTTCTTATACCTCGCTACATCGTTCGACACTCGAAAGTATTTCTTGAAATTCAGATCCCTAAATTCAAAGATGCTTATGCAATGATGCTAGATCTTATAAAATTCTTCTTTGTATATTTATACAGTTCCTGAAATAATGGCAAAATCAAATCAAAGGAATCAAACAATTAACATAATGCTACTTACCTATCATTTACAGCAATAACCTCATCTAGAAGAAATATATTAATTAGACTATCCATGATAACAAACATATAACGTCAGGTTATTCTATGCATGAAATAAAGACGAATCGAATGAAGTTGGTTGGTAAACAATGGCAGTGAACAATAGAGAAAATGTGTTAAACAAAGATAACCGAGTGGATAACTTGCCGTAATCCTATAGCGGCACGTCGAGAAGTCCCTCTATTATAAGACGTTATCTGACGCACATTACGGGCACGTTAAATTACACCTGCCAAGAAAAAACGATACATCATACGAATTTTTGTTATATTAGGGAAATCTATTAAAAAGTATCTTAACGTCGACGTTATCCGTAACAGAAAAGATACATCATAACCCCCACTGTAAAGTACATCACATCCAATCACATCACAGACCAAATATACTTTTTTGACATTAAAACTCGGGCGCACATGCGTACAACGAATAAAATAGTAACTTCCGCTGCAATATAACGTTGGGCGCAATACTTCTTTCCTTTTTAACAGTAGCGATTACGGCCACCGTCACTTTGGAGATAGATCATATCACTTTGACGTTTTCCGTAATGCCACCTGTTATCCGCCAACGTAATCATAACGTAACGGCTATCCGTTATATATTACAGAAAAGATACATCATCAAGCCCATTATAGATTATAGTAGAGTTTTACATACATATATGTGTGAAGATAAGATTACTATTACCTATTTTGTTTAGTTCAGTTTATTTAGTTGATATAAATAGTAAACAGTGAGTATGTAAATACCGCATTTTCCTGTTATACTAATTTTGTTGTTATCTATTGCATCACTCTTAATTTTATCAATAGTTGCAGTTAAACTTATTCGAATATTTAATATAATTTCAGAAAAAATTGCAAAATAGAGACGATTATTATAAATAGGAATTTTTAAATTGATAATGGCACTTACTTATATATTCTAATTTGCATTTGAATTTTAAAAAATTACCGCCCCTTATCAGCTTGACGGTTATCAATTTAGCACGGCCGGTTACAGTGTTCCAGTTGGCCGTGATTCTGCGACTAAAACAGTCTAAGCTCGAAATTCCATCATGGCAACCAAATAGGATGATCAACAAAGTTCCGATCTGTTTCACCGTTTAGCGACTCGCGAGATCGTTTTTCCTTCGCTTTCTAGCTCCAGCACGATGGACATGAGCCAAACCGAGACGTCGGAGAACCAGAACCAATCCGACTCGTCGGCGGCGCCGGTTAAACGTAAGCTCGTCGAAAGTGCGTCTTTAAGTTTAAAACTAGTTTTTTTTTGTTGTCTTTGCAGCTGAAGAAAAAGAGAACGAATTGAGTAAGCAGACATTTAGGAAGAAAGTATGGGACCACCTAGAGAAGAACAAACTGACGAACTTTCCTCGTCCGGTCCATTGGCGCATTCCCAATTTTAAAGGCAGCGAACAAGCAGCTGCTAAATTACTGGAACTGGACGAGTTCAAGAACGTCAAATACATCGAAGTCAACCCGGACAAGCCGCAAGAAGCCGCTAGGATCCTGGTTTTGGAGAATCAGAAGAATTTGTATGTACCGGTGCCTCGACTCAAGGAGGGTCTCTTGAAATACATAACCGTGCCCGAGGGAGCCACGAAGATCGACATCAGGAATGCTGTCAGTCGTCGCGGGCTAGAATATAACGGACAGACCATCGGGATTAGTGACGAGATACAGATTGATCTCTTAGTGTTGGGGAGTGTTGCGGTTTCTAGGGAGGGTTATCGTATCGGGAAAGGGAAAGGTTATGCTGATTTGGAGTTCGCATTATTGCTTGAAATGAATGCGGTTAGCGATAAAACTATTGTGGTTACGACAGTGCATGATTCGCAAGTGTTTGACACGTTACCAAAGGAGATTTTTAAGGAATACGACGTCCCGGTCGATTATATCTTGACACCAACGCAAATTATAAAGATAAATAAGCGATTACCAAGGCCTACGGGGATTATATGGAGCATCTTGTCGCAGAGACGTGTCAATTTAATGCCAGTATTGAAAGCTCTAAAAGACATACATGAAAGGTAAGTTCGACTAATTGTTTGTGTGAATTCAATTTTGGGATTATGTAAGATTGTTTGGTTCTTAATTAATGCACTAAATACACAATAAAAGGAAATGCAAATTAACATAAACCCAAAAAATAATTTTCATTATTCTTCCTCCTCGAAAATTCAAATTTATGAATGATTTAGCAAAGGAAAAGATACGGCACTGAAGGACACAGACACAGATATTGAAGCGAATGAGCCGCGTAGGAAATATACAACTCGTTTTAAACGTTTGAGGCGCCGAAGGCCACGTTCCGAGACGAAAAATTCTGAATCACAAGGAGAAGAGGTGTCCAACAACGAGAATGCTGCCCCGCAGAGGAACTACAGGAGGAGAAAGTTCTTTCATCGTCGCAAAGTTGCAAGACCGCAAGAAAAACCTAGTGAAAATGGGGATACGGTAAGTCTTTATTTTCGGGGAATCCCCTTTTTAGAGATTTGTTTTTCTTGTGTGTATTGTGAATTTTTTTATGGGAAATCCCGCTTTTACAAATTTGATTTTTCTTGTGCAATCTGGAGAGATTTTGTGATAAATGGAGATAAAAGTGTTTAGTTTCGCATGTTTTAGATAATAATTTTTTTTGCCAATATAAAATTTTAGAAGTCTGTTCAAATGGAAGATAAATTATTAATGCTTTTGAAATGTTGGAATTTTATTTCTCTTTTTGCAAAATCAGCATGTTATTGTGAATGAAATTTATTGATTTGCGTCTCTCTGTACCTTGTCATAGTGATTATTTTTAATAAAAATTTAAATATAGGCAATTATAAATCATAAAATTAAAATATTTATTATTTAAGCATATGTAATATTTCCATTTTCTATATTTTTTATATTCCTATACTTATCTCGGCTTATTATTTATCTCAGTGAATGGAATACTAAATATCTCTGCTACTTCATAAATTTTACAGTGTAATCGTGGAGTGCAAGAATTGTAAAGAGGCAATTCCTTTATTTAGCAGTCTAGTTTAACACCTAAAAGGCAAAGGGTCTAAGTGTCAATTTCAATTTTTATTTTAACTTATTTTTAATGCAAATGTGTAATTATGATAAATTAGATGCTTTAGAACTTGGGTGTTCGCTTAAAAGCGTCCTCAAGCTCCCGTAATTTTTAGTTAAGTAAACTGAATAATGACATTTACTTTGAATTTTAAAGTTTCTCATTTTGATCAATCAAAGGTCTATAAGGCATGCCTCAAATTATATATAAAAAAAATACATATTCTACTTGATGATTTGGTGGTTTTTAAATGAACACCGGATATTTCCACTTAAAGAAATAAAGCAGAGTCATCTAGTGCTAAAATAATGAAGTAAAGTCTCCTACAGTAAGTGCCACTTCTTGTGCCTTGTCTATTTGCTCATTGCAACTAATTTAGTGACATTTTATTTTTATGCTGGTTCCAATTGAGCTTTTTATGTACTCTTCTTACTAAATTTCTAAATTTAGCAAAATATTGCACCATGCAATAACAGAAAACAACATTGGGCTTTGAAAACGAAAGCAGATGCTATTTTGTATATATTTTGTGAGGGAAATTCATATTTTTGCTTATTATTTGTATATCTTTCTTTTCTTTGTTGACTTATTTCACACTGGTTTTGGTAAAATGAAATAAAAGGGATATTATTATTATTATTATTATTATTATTAATACTATGTCAAATTAATTACTTTAAAAAATGTTATAGGCTTGAAAAAGAACTGTGAACGAAATGTGAATTATTTGTGTGTGCAGCACAAATATTTTGATTTCAAATCAAACAAAATAATTATAACATCAGCCACCTTTCAAATGGTATTTTTTTTTTTCAAAAACTATCAAATGCTTCTTTATTGTAGTAAGTGCATACTAGAAACTATGAAAAATTTTATTCAACTTTAGAATTACATATTGTAAAAATCAAAGTAGCAATGAGTACAAGACCAATTAGTAAATGAAATAAACATCATTGAGAAACTTAATTTTGCTGTCAAAATTGTGAATGACGCTGTGTGTAAATGCATTGTGTTTTATTTTTTTTTTTTGTTTTGCTTGTGGTGATCATAGATATTTCATAGAAAACGATTAAATCTCATTTCTTGCTAAAATTAAGCGAATCTTCATATTTGGATATAGCGTTTAATCTGGAACGACATTTCTTAACAAAAGAATCTTCTAAATCCAAAAATTGGTTACTTTACTCTTAGCGTAATTTCATGTTTTTGACCCTCCCTCGTATACAATTAGATTTTCGGCAAATTTGACGGGTGTTATTTTAGTCTAACGACAAGTAGAGAACATTTGCAAAAAAAAAGATTTATCAAATTCAAAGACAAAAAACTTATGCTGCGCGATTTCTGCCGGTCACTATATTATTCAATATATCCGAAATTGATGGAGGCGGGGCAATTTCCTTTAATTACCTATTTGCATAACTAATTCCTTATTTAATATATCTCGCAGAGCGTCGGCGAAAACGGTCAGAATATACAGAAGGCGCCGCCCCCGCTACCGAGGAAGAACGGCCGATTCCCGCCGTTCCGTCGCAACTTGCGCCAGATCGACTTCTCCCTGATGGTGAGCAACATCGAGAAGAACGTGAGAGTCAGGGACCTGAAGAACGCCCTCATCGAGCGCGGCATCAAACCGAACGTGATCACGTGGCGCGGCTACAAGGGCATCTGTTATCTACACTACGCCAAAGCGAACGCCAAATCGGTCAAGCCGGAGAACGCGCCGATCGTCGTTGACAACGTGATAGAGATCTTGCAGAATTTGAAGATCGGCCCCGACTCCGAGACCAATTTGAGCGTGAAAATTATGGAACCGGTCTCCAGGATCGAAACCATGGACGTTACCACCGTGTAAAGCGTTAGCTTTTCGTCTTTATCTTGGCCATATTCGGTGCTATCATTTATCTTTGCGTGTAAAATAAAAATGTGATTTTTTTACACCTTATAATAGTACTTGCCACCGCACCTTTGTTATTATATTACTACGAACTTTAAAATCTAAACGTTTTTCTGACATTTCAGGGCCTATATATTGTTACTACTACTTGCATTGTTTTTGCCCTTTTTTCTTTTATAAAAGTTGTTTCTGTTTTGACGAACTTTGGAATATTTTTCTATACGTATTCTTGTTTTTAAACCAATGACTTAGAATTAGTTTGATTATTACTGTACTACTATTGCTACTGTTTTGCTTAAAGCATCTTTACTTATTTATCCTAGTGTAATGTAGTTGTATATTTTTGAAAATAATAAATACTTTGTTAACTATGTTCCTTAACTTTGGGTTCTTTATTTTTAACATTATTTAATGCTATTATCGCCTTTCATACTTGTATTCTATTTCGGTTCCTGTGGCCACTATTACTACATTAACGAATGAAAAAACATTACTAAATACATTGTTAGCTCTATGCAAAAACCAATTATTTTCAATTTTTTACGCTATACAATACTTATATATAAACTAATTACAAGATGATAGTACAAAATATATTTTTTATAATTTGGTTGTTGCATAGAGACATATTCTATTAGCAAATTCGCAAAATCCCGGATTTTTGATGTTAACAATCATATTTTAATAGACGTTTATTACTTATATATATATATATTAAAAAGAGAATGAAAGAAAGCGACAAAATCGAAAAGAGGAGCTTTTGTATTTGCCATTTTAATTATAGATATCGATATATACACGATAAAGAAGTTTTGTATATTTTGTATTTCATTTAAATAAAACTTTTGAAATACTAATTGTGTTATTTTTATTTTGTGTTAAAATTAAAATCAATCCAAGAAAAAAAAAAAGAAGGATTCAAATTCTATTTACGCTCCAGAATTGAAGCTGTGCTATGTAAGTTAAATAGAACATAGATGGCTCTCAAATCAAAAATAAAAGTTGAAATTTGTGACTTTCCTGTTTTCACACAAATTAAAAACATAGATTTGGCAACTGAATTACTACTGGAATAAATCTAATTAATCTGAAATTGAGATATTTTTTGTTAAAAATGCAGATTTCTCAAATTTTTTATTAGCAATTCCTTTATTTTACAGCCTTATTCATAGTCACAATAACGTTTGTTATAACGCTTACTGCGAGTACAAGATTCAATGTACGAGCATTACAACAGTCATGAAGTATACGTGTTTGTTTATACATTACATTTACATACGTAAAATGATTTTTTTATTCAGGCAGAGAATTTCAATTTTCTTATGTTGGCAATGCAATCTTGTCATGCGTAATTTGTTCTATGCGCCTTTGCAAAATTTAAAAATCAATTTTAAAAATAAATTTGCGCTTATTTTCATTAATACTCCGGATGGTTCATAACAATGTTAAATTAATTTGCTGTTAACGTGGAGCTAATCGTTTGTATTTTCTCAATCAACAAAAATGTCTTGAGAACTGTCAAAACACATGTACAACCAGCTCGCATGAAAAGTCACCACATAATAGGTATTAAATAAGATTATGTTGATAAGGTTTATGATTTTTTACTGAGGTGTCTTATTATATAAATTGTACAGTAGATAAAAAGTCTTGATAAAGCTGGTATAAAAACATAAAAATACCACACTTTCAAATTTTCGATGTATGATTTTATTGCAATATAGGTGACTACAGTATTCTACTAATACAATGAAGGGGTAAATGAAAGTGCTAATAGGTGGCGCATGGTGCAGAAAACTGTAACAATGAGAAAAAAATGGTTTGCGAATTTAATGCTCTCTATTAATTATAAGATTCATGATAGACTTTAGTGGCAAATTTAATAAAGTTAAAAACGTGGTTCTTAATCATTAAATAAAATAAAAAAAGAAGGAAATAAAAAATTGCTCTCAGTTCGAATTACTGTTTTCTATAAAATTAAGGTAAATACAGGATTTTTAGAAGATTACAAATGTAATAAAGAAATGCTTCTTATAACTACTAATGCATGTTTTTTAAATTTATTTGTTATAAGAAAGTAGTTTAAGAGAAACCTCAAATGGTTTGCTATAGATTCCTTTATTTCAATGTCACTGAAAAGTAGTTCATATATTCGCTAGTAGGTGGCACCTCTATGAGTAATTTAAGGATTTCAGTATGGGAAGTTCGGCGGGAGATTAAAATAAGTGAAGCGAGAAACTTTGTTAATCAAGATTATGCAATTGTTTATAAATTATTAATTCAACTTAGATTATTTTAAGAACAGACATACGTACACTTTTTAATGATGTAAAAACGTTCTTGCTTCTTATTATAGTAACATCAAATTTAAATTTGCCTCCTTTGTTTAGGGATTACTTTTTTTTTAAATAAGTAAATAAAACTCTTTCTTTTATTTAACTAATCGATCTATATTTTATTTAATTTGTATTATTATTTATTTACGAATTACAATTATTTAATTAAATTATTTTAAATTACAATAATCTAACCTACAACACATATTTTGACTAGAATCACGTGTACATATTTTCATTCATTTTTTTATTAGAAATTACGTCATATAGTAACAAGTCAACGATACAAAAACATCCTTATTAAATTTATTTCAAGAAACAAAAAACAAATCCCTCTCCGTCTGGAATTATTTGTGCTGGAAAGCGATATCGGCCCTTCTGGTCTTCGAAAAATGCTTAATCGTCAACCTATAAAACGCTATTCTAAAATCCGGACTGTAAAAAGCGTATATGAACGGATTTATCGCAGAGTTGATCCAACCGAGCCAGGTTAAATATCCCATGATGACTTGATTCGCCTCGTTGGTTGGCAACACCGGCGTCAGGAGGTAGTAGATGAAAAATGGCAACCAGCACGCGACGAAACCCCCCACCACTATGCTGAGGGTCTGCGCCGTTTTCGTTTCGCGTCTAAACGACGAGACCCTAGTCGCAGGCTCGTAATTCAAAATAGAGACGTCGAATTGTAAAGACTCGGGTCTTGATCTGTTCGTCGAAAGACTGGTGGTTGTGTAAAGGCTGGCCGTTCTCTGAGGCGTGATAGGCTCTGGGGCGAAGGAATAACTGATGGTGGTGCGTAGAGAGCGCGTTCCGCCGTTTTTAGCCCGTGTTTCCACGGCGTTGTGATTGTTCTGTTGGGTCAGGGGATCCCCCGCCGTTACCATGCTGTAAATAGTTAGGAAACATAAAATATCACCTTAAATCACGTGTTTCGAATATTAATTGATATAAAGTAATAAAAATACGTAAAGAAAAAAACATTTACCGTGCACTAATATGGCTAATGTACCTGGTACACTTCAAATTATGATCTTCGCATTCCGAAGACACCCGATCCATGTCCGATTCTTCTTTGGCGTTTAATACTAACTTTTGGGATTTCTGCAATTGGAAAGTTCAAATGTTATTAGTATTTTGTAGTTGTCTGATCATCTTTTACACTTTTTGTTCGTTTATTATAAAAATAGAATATTTTTTGTACAAATCATTTCTTAATTTTAATTATTGCTTTTGTTATGAGTTGTAAGAATGTCTACAATATAATGCTGTTGTTTTTTTTTTCAATTTCAGTCTGGGAATTGAATGAATTCAATGAGAATTAAATTTTTAAAGTCATATTAGCTAGTACCCTACATTTTTTTCTTCTAATGCTGTTATGCAATCATCTATCTTGGATAAAACTTCTTTCAAAATCAATTTTATTTAAAATATCTATATTATACCTGACGTATATTTTTATAGTTCTAATATAAATAATGTACAGAGAATTCTTCATAAAAAATAGCTACAACAAACAATATCATGCTTCATTGGAGATGAGCTGTAAAAAATTGCGAATTTCAGCGCCATCTATTAAGAATCGTAAAAAACGTTTGAGACAAAACTTTCGTATTTTAATACGTAGAATTAGAATTTGCAAACAAAAATGGGAGTTTCCATTTAAAATTTCAGTTGCCGCCCGTCCCACCCCCTCAGGGTAAGGGGTGGGTCGTGTTTGGTGCCCTCGGATTGATTTTTGAAAATGCTTAAAGGCGTGTTTTCTTATTTTTCCATTCGATGTGTATATCTCGAAATATTTGACCGCCCCGGAACTTTTGTGACATGTGAACGACACTTAAACTTTTATTATATTCATCTGCAAAATAATTTCCTTAAATAAAGCATAGTCGGCAATGATCGCTCTAGGAATTCCAAAATTTCTGAAGTTCGAACAATTCTAGTGTTTATGGGACAATAACCTGTATAAGAAATTTCGTATACTCACTCGAGATCTAGTGCTGACATGCGACATCTGGTCGTGCCTCTGCGCGACGATACAAGAAATGCGAACGTAGACGTAGAGAACTATGATCATTGGAATGAAAAAGGAGAACATGGCCGAAAATATGACGTACCCCACGTTCTTATTGTAGCGGCAAATCTTGCCATCGTGCCTGCCCGGTTCGTACCTGTGAAATTTGGACGGTAGTGTATAAGATATACAGCGTTACTCAAAAATATTCACACATCAATTTTAAGAGTTAAAAAATAGGTTTTGTGTTTGTTTGTCATACATTACATATTAGATTATTACATTTCACCACATTTTCCAATATTTATATAGTATTTTTAAAAGATATAAACTCTTTAACATAGTAAATAAAAGTATTGATCGATTCTAAGGATATAATAAATTCTTGTGTATGCTCGCCGAAAAGAAAAACGAAAAATACAAAAATAGAAATAAACATTCGTTACAATACACCTGAAACTGTTACCGCAATACGGTATTAGTTGAATATATGGGTTGCGGAAGGTGTAATAGCTCTAAAAGAGAGAGAAAAAAAGATAATGCACCGAGAGGGATTTTGGGCCAATGCAATAAATAAACATGAGGGGGGTGATATACAACGACATATTTTTATTGTAGAAGATACTGTTATTGCTTATACTCGAATGAATAAGTTTGCAATGCTCTGAAGTCAGTTTTTATACAGACTAACGCTCGAAAGAATTTGAACTGAATTTGTTAGACAGAAAGATTGACTAGAGTAAATTTATTATACATTAAAGTGGATTTGATGTGATATTTGTCAGATTCCAAATTAAGTTATCTGTCAAAGATAAATTATTTGAAACTGCATTTTATCAAAATGCTTGCGTCATTTAATGCACTGCAATCAAATATACGATCAATAAAGGGATGCATATTGGAATGTTTGTGCTATTTTTGGATTATTATGCGGTTTTGGGAGCAAGAATTAAACACTTTTTGTTGTCTATTCAACTGGCAGTTTATTTCAGATATTATCTCTGGTTACAACTAACAGACGACTGCTAAGCTAACGTTCGTAGGTGACTAACATAAACTATAGAACACTATATTATATATCCTCCCCCTTAAAGATTTAATTTATTTCGTTTTTTAATTATCCGCCCTGATCTACTCCTTATAACATTTTCCACAGGACGTTGGAACTCTTTGGCACTTGTGCCACTATCATTCAGACTTTCACTCAACTGATTTGATTCATGATTATAATCATCCTGCTCTATAAACTGTGGCACATGAACATTTTTAGACACTTTTAAATCTACCCTGTTTCGTCTTGTAATATTGCCATAAGTATCTTCGACATTATACGACCTTGGGGCTACATTTGCAGTTATTACTTTACCTAGTTCGCAAGTGTTAGTGATATGATTATAAACTTTAACATTAGTGTCTCCACTTAAAGGGTTTAATTCTTTTGCGTTCTTGTTGAAATAGTTTTTATTAAGATTACGTTTTTTTTTCTATTCGTTTTTCTACATCTTTACATATTTCTGGTTTTAATAATTCAGTGCACACAGGAATTTTCGTCTTGCATCTTTTACTGAATAGAAGTTGAGATGGTGAGTAACCCATTCCCTTCAATGGTGAATTTCTATTACTTAAAAGAACTGATTCAATATCTTTTCCTTCCTCGGGCGGTTTTTTTAACAAATTCTTCGATATGGACACAGGTTTCTCTGCCAAACCATTTGATCGCGGATAGTACGGGCTTGTAAAAGAAAGTTCAAAGTTCAAGTCCTGAGCAAACATTTTAAATTTGTCACCATTGAACGGAACATTATCAGGTACTAACAAATCTGGTGGTCCTAACCGAGCAAAAACAGATTTCATTTCCTTAATAGCACTAGTGGCACTTTTATCTTTAATCGGGAGTAATTCTAACCAGTTAGAAAAAGCGTCAAACAAAACAAGATAACTCTGTGTGGCATACGTAAAAATGTCAGCACCTATACGTTGCCAACCTCCGCTCGGTACTGGGTACGGCAGAAGAGGTTCTTTCGAATTCTTTCGGGCGAATTTTTCACAGATTTTGCAACTTTTAATAAAAGATTCTATGTCTGACGCTTGTCCTGGCCAGTAAAAGATTTGTCTAGCGCGAGTTTTGTTTTTTCAATGTCAAGATGGCCTGCATGTAAAATACCAAGTATTTCCTTTCTTAGTAAAGATGGAACTATAATTTTATTTTCTAAAAATACTAACCCGTCCGTTGTACGGAGTTTTTCTTTTAGCTTGGCATATGTTTACGTTCGTAGGTGACTAACATAAACTATAGAACACTATATTATACAATTTTCAAAAGGTGTAATAAGTGGATGTTGATTCTGTCACCATAACCCCTTGTCGGATGCTGGAATCATTAGGTGTGTTTGTCTACCTGTACGAGACATATTCGGTTTAAGAAAAATTATAAGTCTGTGCTGTATTAAGCAAGAAAATAATGTAAAACATCGCATTTGGTTTGAAGGAGGTGTAAGTTCGTGCAACTATGATCGACTGTTTTTCATCTGTGTCTCGTAAGATTTATCTTGTCCCCACATCTGAGTACATCCATAAAATATTCAATTCAACCCTTTCTTATAATTGGCCTGTCGACCGCTTTTTCTGTCACAATGATTAACGACCTATCTCGGATAAATTGTATACCAGAATTGGAAAGAAAAATATCGGCTCTAGCGTAAGCACGACAGCATGAGAATACGTTACGTGAATCTTAACGACTCCGAAACATAAATATTTATGCAAAGCTTTCCCCTGAAGAATTTTCACTTCGTAGTACGTATGCATGGATCACGGCGCAAGACGCATAGCCGTGCCGACCTGTCACAGGCGGGGATATGAATGTTTAATATTAAGTGTTTAGAAGCTATTTGTTGCGCGGATAAATCGCCAGGAATGAATAACATCCTTCAAGGCATAATAGTTAAAAGTGTTAGCCGGTCAAACAAAGGATTATTTACGAGAGACGCGAAATTATCGAGTTATAATTTATTGCGCTACTGCTAATAATAAATCGGGTGTTTTCGGGAGTTTGTGTTGCAGAAAAGTTTCAGGTTCCATCTTGTGGAAGTGTCGCGGAAAGCTGCTGGGGAAAACTTTTATTTACAAGAAACATTGAAGTTATATACTGAAAATAAAGTAACGAGAATAAAAGTTCTATATTAAGATTAATCCGGTAGTTCTAAAATTCCATTTTACGCAATTAATATCCCATATATTAATTAATGGTTTTCGCGCGAAACATCGACGAAAGATATATAATTTCGCGGTGTGAAAGCAGATTTTGGATTTATATTTAAAACAAAATTAATAAAATATGATTAACGGCTTTAGTATAATCGAGCATGATATCAAGCTGTAAAAATAAGTGCTACACCGTTTTGTAAAAGAAAATACAGGGTATTTCAATTGAAACCATATCCAATAGGTGTTGCATCTAGATACAAAATTAAATATTATTAAATAAACAAATCTAAACTCTTTTATTCAAGAGTAACAAAGGTTTTCTACACTGGAATGAATTCCAAGTTTGTTTGTTTGCTAGAGGAAGCTTCGAGTTGTAACACTTCTAGGCACTGACATCTATTGACGCATTGTACCATCTTACCAACTTACTTAAATATAGACAGCCTTAGTCATAGTCGAGTCCATAATAGGGTCTTAGTGGCGTCTGGTTCGATCTCAGGCTGAGGCGGTGATTTTTAATTGTGGATAAAAATCAGAACATGCCTTCTTCTCGGATAGGAAGTAAAGCCGTAATTCCCGTGTCAATGCGATGTTTGGCACGTAAAAAATCCCTACCAAAGGTTGAAATTCCTTTGGGTTCGGCAAAATTTCAGTGGGGTTGGTACAATACGTCAAATATGTAGATGTCAGTGCTTAGAAGTGTCAAGGTGTATTCCACAACCCGAAGCTTCGCCCAACAACAAACAAACAAACAATAGGGTCTTAGTACGCTACTAGCTAGTAGCCACTAAGATCGTATTAGAATCCTACTAACCATTGCCATTTATAGTCGCGTTTATGGTGGCTACTAAGTTATAGAATGGTAGTAGAGAAAACTGTGTGGCAACAGGGTAAAATATTAACAAGTTCATGCGCAATGAATGTCTTGTAATATTTTGACAGAATCCGACAAGCATTGATAAACATATCTCTTATATTTAAGTACAAAGTAAATGGCTGATAGGTTAATTGATATTCAAGATGAATTAGTTGAATTTTAAGAAGCAGAAATTCATCTCGGGCTCGTTCGTAATCCAAAGTTGTATTTAGAAATGTATAATGAATAATCATTTAAAACAAAATATCGAATGTCCAAAAATGTAGCGAATATTTTTATAAATTTAATTCGTAATAATTCAAGTACAGTAAGCAATCATGGTTTGCCTATTTCATGACCTGAAACACAAGTTTTGGCGACTGTACTTGGCTAAAGGTGCATTTGGTGATGATACAGGTACAAAAATATTGATACAACAAAAGCAGCAATAGTTGCTGTTGCCATTTTTTAAAACCAATATTATTTGTATATTTTGTTTAATTTTCTTGTTTAAATCATTGACTATTGCAACAGAAAAGGTAGTCTCGATGAAAAAATATTATTATTGTGTTCTATATCCCATGAAATGATTCAATTTACAAAAAATTGCCAAAAAGCCAATATTTGTTCTATATTCTATTTTTTTTTTTTTAATTTGTTGAAATAGTCGCAATTTAAAAAAAAATAATTAAGGATGGAATTATATTATTTCACAATTTGTTGCAAGACAAGAAGGAAATGAGCTAAATTGTTGAACTTATCAATGTATAAAGCAACATTTCTTAAAATTGAAACTACCAACATTATTCAATTTGGACATTGAAGATAATTATATTTAATAGCGTCTTAAACATACCCCCAATCGCTACTAAGGATTTAGTTGGCAACTAAGCTTAGTACGCTACTAAATACCACAATGAATGTGGATTTTCTTAGTAGGATGTTATATAGTAGCTACTAAACCCTACTATGAATAAGGCTGAGAAACTTCAAACGAGCAAAAAAAAATAAAGAATATTAGGTATATATTCAAAAATAATAATTCGTAAGCGATACTTCAATAAAAAGTCGTCCTATGTTAAATTTTAAAAACTTGTATTGCATATCGAAACGGGAATATACCTAACACCCTTAAATGGGACGAAAATATAATTCGTTCTTCTTTTGTATAATATGCCATACAATTGTTCCAAAACTCCCTCAATTAATTCAACGACTTCATCCCGAATTATCCCGAATGTCCCATTATTTAATATCCTTCTTTTTATCTAACTTCCTCGACTCTCGGCGATCACGCCGGGGGCGCTGTAGGGTGCCGTCACCCCTCAGAGATAATGACGCCAGTAAATCAAACGCAATAACGACCACGCGACGGCGGATTCTCGATTAATGATAACTTGCCCGGGTTTCGGTTCGCCCTTCTAATAGGATATGTTTTGCGAGGTGAAATAGAAATAATTGCGCGCCGAGATTCGCGGAAATTGAGGCAATAAAACGAGGAAGAACGGAAGAAACGCGAACTCACCAGCCGAACATCGGCGGACACGTGATCAGCGCGGACAGTATCCAGACGACCAGGATCATGCTGAAGGCCAGCCTCTTCGAGCGACGCTTCCTGGAGTAGCTGAGCGGTTGCGTGACCGCCAGATACCGGTCGACGCTTATGGCGCACAGGCTTAAGATGGACGCGGTGCAGAGGAGGATGTCCAAGGATACCCAGATGTCGCAGAATATCCAACCCAACTCCCACTGGCCTGGAAGTCAAAATAATGAATGAAAAAAAAAGACACTTTAAATAAAGAAAGAAACGCAAAGGTGATGCAAAATAAGTATTAGGATAAATACGATCTACTAATTTCCTTTTGATGTCTCAGATTAAATGTTACAACCGATATTTTTCTTATTTGTAAAGATATAAGATCGAGCAAAGTGTCATTCGAAATCACAGACCTGATAGACTGCCAATGAACCGTATGCGCATCGCTACGGCGCACCATCAAAAGACTAAAGGACATCTCGGAACACAGACGTCATTATATACGTCATGTTTCATGTAGCGTCATGCTTACGTTAGTTTTCTTTAGGAAGTATTTGCGTCAAGTCACGTTAAGTTTTTTGCAAGTTGACAAGTGTTACTGATGTTACCTAACCTTGCAGTTTGCATATATATAGACTGTTTCAATATGGCATGCGTAATTTTTTTGAATTAATAACGTAAGGAACAATCCGTCCGAGTTTCCATCAAAAATACGATGTTCAAGAGATACATCTAAAAATATACGAATTGAATTACATTTCTACTGTTTTTATCCGCTTCCATTTCCGAATTCATCTTTAAGCTCGATTTTCATTCAGAAGAGCATCCCTTCTTCTTCCCACTAATGCCATTAATGCAATTTCAAGTAACTTCGTCGAATTAACGTACCGTAAGATATCACATTGCCCTTCCACTCATTTTCCATCCAAAATCAACAGCTCTTTTCATTCCGGTACATTCCAAACGGGCGCGTATTTATAATTCATGGCGGACTGTTTATGCTGGCTCTTCCAAGATCTTTGCGCCTTTTTTCCCTGACGGCAGAGCGCGGCCTCAAAGCGCGTTCATTAGAGAGGCGCGCGATACTCGTAAGCTTACTCACTCGCTTATAGCAGCGTAAATTTTTTTTGTTTTAATTCTCCCCCATTAAAAACACAGTGTTCGTCCGCCCGAGACAAGGCTGGGTCCGTCGTCCATTACTAAACCAGAACCCCGCTCACGACAGCAACGACGACAGCGCCATCTGCTAGTATCGCGCGATTATTGTAAACGTAAAAGATTTTTTATATGTATAAAGAATGTTGGATAACACGGAAAACACTTTAACATATGGGATTATTGTTTTGAATAAAAGACAAATTTGCACCTTGAATTTGACATTTGACAGCTAAGTATTATTAAGGTATGTATGTACCACCGCGGCAAAAAAAAAAAAATGGAAACCCAATTTTTATCCTATTGTAAATGGGTATAGTAAGCAAAATAACATATAAACATTTACTGATTTCATATTGTTTAAGTCAGATTTAATTGTCAGTAGCTGTCAAAAATGTTTCAAACATGAAAATGACATTCAACTGAAGTAGAAAAGACAAGGGCTATTTCTAATTGTCATTTGAGCATTTTGCAATAGATTTACACGTAGTTGCATTTCAAAAATTAAGAAAAAGTGACACCAATTTTAAAGAGATTTCACTTTGAATCTAAAGCACGCCTTTTCAGTTTTTATCTCCAGTAATTGGGTTTTGGAACCTTTGGTGTAACAATAACTATCACACTGACAAAAGTCAATGCTAGGTTTTTCCACTATCACCAAACAATTAGTTTTTATCTCATCAAACACGAATCTAACCTAATCACTATATTGCCGACACATCCTAAAAAATTCCGAAATCAAAGGGGGATGGATATATATCGGAAACTCCTACTTGTCCTTGACGTAACGTGCGCATGCGCGTAATTTTAACGTAATAAACATGAAAATCAGTTGACGTTGACAGTTCAAATTTGTGTAATTCCATTATTTATTTATATATTCTTGATTTACTCCATACACTGAAACCATATTTATCGAAATGGATAGAGAACAATTATTATGTGCTGCATCATTGCTTCAGCAAGTGCTTGTGGAAGATTATATAATAACAACATATTCAATTCGCTAATGATGAAATTTGAGCTGCAAAATATCGGCAATACATATACACGAAAAGAGAAAAGTTTTCCCTAAGAAAGGTTTGCAGCATGCATGACGCAAGAGTATTCACCAGGTCTGGTATATATGCAAAGGTTACTTTTGAAAATAGTTTTGAAAACTTTGTTAAAAAGGGATTTTGCATATCTAACATTATCTTGGTTAATTACACCGTTTAGCGGCGATGGACACCTTATTGAACAGCAGATATTATTGTATAATTGAAGGCTTTCTCAAGTTAGAATTTTAATCGAACATACATTTGGCATGTTGACAGTGGACTAATATATTTTGAAAATTCAACTTTTTGAGCAACCTGGCCAAAATGAAGATTTTGACGCTGCCATAGAGTTAAATCACAGAGATCAAGTTTGTGCGTGTATGTTTCCTTAATAAATGTAAACAAATTTCAATAAACATTTTTTTTTTGTATTTTTAGAAATATTTGTTTTAATAATAAAATTATAACTTTATTCCTAGTGAAAACATGAACAAAAATGAAAAAAATAAAGAGAAGATAGTATATTGAACAAAAAATAATCTCTAATATAAAATAGCAACAGTTTCATTAACCACAATACTGAAAACAAGGTCAGTAAAATAAAAAAATTCACACATAAAAATAAACTTAAATTTAGAATATTCTCAGATTTCCTCGTTTTATTTATGTATCACGTTCACAATTTCACTTAATAACTGCTTTTAGATGTTGAGTCTTTCTTTTTCATAATATTCAACCAGTTGAAATTTCTTGATAATAGCCTCATATTTTAATTTTTGCTCTCCCTTGACATAGCTAACAGTAGGTATCATATGGATGTAAGCCTCCAGCATCAATCGATAAAAATAACACTGCTATTTTCTTCTTGTTTGGGTTTCTCTACCGTTCTAGTAGCCTCTAGGAATACTGGAAGGAATATCTGGTAGAACTTTTCCCAATTTTTGATGTCATTTGTTCCAAAGAATTCAAATTATTATTATTCTGCACAATGTTAGAATATATTCAATAATATACTTTAACATAATCTTTATTGTTTACATACACATATATGACTTGTGTATTCTCACCAGAGATAACCTATATTCTGACCATAGACAACTATTCTGACTTTTGCCTGTTGATTTGCAAAACATTTTTTTTCTTAATTACACTTACCCATTAGACGATACGCCACTGCCGGAGGCATCACGAACACGCCCACCAGCCAATCGGCAACCGCCAGGGACATTATGAAACAATTGGTGACTGTTCTCAACCTCCTGGTTGTCGATACTGCTAGGATGATGAGAGTGTTCCCTATGATAGTCACCACGATTACTATGCTCAGCAATGCGACCAGAGCCAAATCCTCCGCGTCTATGGGAGCGGGATTTGATGTGTCGTTGGTGGCGTTGGGCGTTTCTGTTGACATTCCTATTCATTTCTGGAAAATATATCAAGAAAAAAAAATGTGTTGACTATATCATTGAAAAAACAAAGCAATAATAGGGAATAAAACGAATATTTGAATTCTAGATTTTGTATTGCTATGATTTTGACCAAAATATGTACATCTGAATCTCGTTATAATTTTTCAAATATTCCGCAAATACACAAATTGTGCCATCTATCTTGAGACGAAACATTAAATCATCAAATTCGAAAAAGCTTACTGTAGTATTTGATGAATGCAAATGCATATTTAAAAATAAAATGGAATCAATTATAATTTCGGTTGTTACTTAAGCCGAAATGGGAATATGAGTCGCTATTTTTCAGGGAATTTGAGGAATAAATCTGGATAACTACGTAGTTGAAGAACAAGTGATCTCTTGATTGGAAAGTTATCAGCAAGCAGCTTCGCATTGGATACCGGTAGCTTACAATACAAACCTGCGATTATTGCCAACTTGTAAAAACTATTGAAGAAGAGAATGGCAAAAATATGAGATAAAACAATTATTACGCTTAAAATATGCGAAAAAAATTAAATTAACTCTGGACTCACAATAATTTTATTATAGAGAACATACAAGTAATTAATTTACAATTAAATTAGTTGGAAGTGATTTGGCTGGTTTAAAATATTCATGTATTATATTTAATTTTAATTTAAGTTTAAATTATTATTAATTAATGATAAAATAATTTAATTTGCTCGAGGAATACCATAACAGTTTATTAGTCTACCTCACTCTATAACTAATCAAATAAGTAGAGATAACTTTGATTAACTTAATATTTCAAAGTTGCCTCCACTGCGTATATAACTTGTCAATGTCATCTTACTTATTATTTAAATGCGCACGATGACACTTTCTTGCAAATATTGTTTTTCAACTACTCATTGAAAGCGTTTACTTATAACAACCGACTTAAAACGGTTTTCAACGCGATATCTAAACGTATGATTAAAAAAAAATGGTTTTAAAAATAAATATTTCCAACAATCCAGTGCAAAAAGCCGTCCTATCAAAAACAAGAGATATTTCCAATTCTCGCACCAATTAAAAAAGCACCACGTCAAGAACAAAGAATTAATAATTTCCCGCTAAACAGAAACAGGTGAGGTTCTCCTCCGGGAAATCGGCCGTTTCTATACCTCGAAATTCGATACGAAACAAGAGTCTCCTTTATGGCACGACCGCCAATCATAAATTCATTCCACTTTCATTTGGGAAATTGCTTGGAAAAAGGTAGCCATCATATCAGTACGCCACTGCCTTGACCGCAAACTCTTTTTTACGAGAGGAATTATCAGATATCGCTTTCACCGGAATGAACAAGGAGGGGTGGGATTGTAAAAGCGACCGGGGGACGATAAATACGCGGGGACAGAAACAGCCAACTTCATGCTGTTCTGCGAAAAGTGTATAAAAAATGAATGTTCCGGCTAGCAATGGAAAAAAGGTGTATTGAGATGCCCGCGCTTGTTCTATTGTATAATTGTAGCGACGGCAGAGGGCGTACAGGTGCGTAGCATAGAAAATACAGGGCAGGAGAAATTAATTAAAATCGACCAATCAGAAAACGTGGTATCGCTTAGTAGATGAAACTGGAAACAATAAAGTTTTTTTTACATGCGTGCGTTTCAATTTATATTTCCATGTATTTTTTCTGCGAAATTAAAATAGGGAACATCAGCTGCCGCATCCGTCCCAAATTTGAATGTACAATTCTAAGAAAAATGAAAAAACGCAGGTATAACTAAACGTAACACTTTACATACACTGTAAGGGTGCATTTCGCTTTACCTGCCCTTAACAATGGGCATCGACATCACGAGAAACACAAACGACGAACATACCTACACTACGAATCAAAATATCATCCATAAATTTCACACAA
This sequence comes from Cetonia aurata, assembly GCA_949128085.1. Lineage (NCBI taxonomy): Eukaryota > Metazoa > Arthropoda > Insecta > Coleoptera > Scarabaeidae > Cetonia > Cetonia aurata. The sequence goes on along the minus strand of OX421887.1, from coordinate 38,011,344 downwards.
TCTGCTTGATAACAAACCGAACACCACAGTACGTTAATAAAACAATTAGTAACGAATAATTTAACATATCGTTAAAAGTTGGCACTTTACACTTTATCTCATCTATTCTGTGCGGAAATATTTGCCATATGTATCTTTGAAAATGTGTTTGATGACACAAAAGATAAATTTAACGAATTACTTATTTCACTGTTGAATTTTCACATCACACCCACTTTAATCTTGTAAATATCATAGACACTAAACAACTGTTCATATTGTATATAATATTATTAAAGTAAACCTTTTAAAATACATTTTCAATTTGAACACGAAACTTTGACAACCGTTTCTATATGCCGGTTTTAAAATGAAGTTGTCACGGTGTTACCAACCCAGTTATTTTTAAAAATAAAATTTCATTTCATTCGACTTTCTTAATTACTAGTTTATAATTGCTTAACGTAATTTTTTCCTGCGTAAATATGCGATAAAAGCTGTTTAATTAAACATGATTTATAGAAGTAATTAATACACGTTACAATTATAATTATCCTATACATGAGATGCAAGTGATTTGACAGGCATCTATTGGATAATAGGGTAATTGATGAGTTCATCTTTTTTGTAAGCTTTTTAATTATAATTTCTTTTTTATTCATCTAATATGAATACAAAATACTTCATCACTATTTTATTGATTATTACGTTAATAAAAAGATATCTTTTTATAAAAATATGTCGAAATGTATGACAGTAAATAGCGCGCATCTGGGGGGTTATTCTCGAACCGATGGAAAGTTTTCACTCCCAGAGAATAACATTCACCACTAACTCCCCGTTACTAAAAATGTGGTATTCTCGAACTAACAGGGAATATCTTTCCTACGTTTACTCCCGGGGAATTATAGCACGTTGTTGTCAAGTCATATATTAGGAAGGGATGGAAAAGAACCAATAGAAACGGCGGTAGAAAGAGATGTATTTATAACAGTTCTTTTTAATTGAAAATATAGTGATCGTTTTCTTTACATTGATCGATATTATCTCATGGCATTTTTAAAAATAAAAATCATGGCAAAGATAAAAATCTAGACATGTTACAGCTACACAAAAGCAAGACCACGACTAATAAAAGAATACATAAACATCTTGTATTGAATAGCTTGGATTTCACCGCTAAGCTTATAATTATTGAATTATATATCTGACTGAAGCTTTATTCATATACAAGTATCATTTAAACAAATTATCGCTTAACTGCATTCATGTTCAAGTTTTGAAATATTTTCTCGGTCAGTAATATTTTCTGCATCCATCGCACAATATAGGTATATATAAAATTAGGGGAGAATATATAAGATATCATATTAATTCAAGCTGCTTTACTTGCAAGCTATATATTGTTGTTCGTCATTCTACTATCAAATATTAAATAAGATATAATTCACGAATACAACCACATATCAACAGCCGTAAACCGCCGAAATAAAACCGAGCAAAGCCGATTCAATTTCTCATGCAAATTCTCCTGCTTATTTGTAGGAGAAAATACCGGGGAATCTTTCGGGAGTACTTTCCTACGAAAACGTGAGAAATTCAACTCGAGAATACCAACTATTGGAATCGTAGGAATTTTTTGACAATTCTCTCGGAATTTCCACTCCCTCAGATTCGAGAATAACCCCCCTGGGGAGATTCCCACACATTATTTTCCCTCAGAGTTTGTAGAACAAGAAATAAATAATAGGTACCTACGTTTAATTACAAGTGTTATAGTGCTGTGCCATTATTCGAAATTCAAAAGGGTGAATTTCGTATTCAGCGCTGACGAATGTTATAATAAATTGTTAGTGTGTATATACATGTGTTAATCAATTCTACAATCGTTAATTTCATTTAATCTCCGTTTCCAATTTAAAATCCCTTTGCGTTTGTGTGCCCTGTTGTCCAATCATTGGATATACGATATACGTTCTAAATTACATTAGTGCCTCAATACATTTAAACATTAATGTGCAATATATGCACCATTAATGGTAGATTAAAGGGGTGGATACAAATACAAGCATTGCAAATTACACGAACAAAAACGATTGCGAAACCGTTTTGATGTTCCTAGCGTATTCATCTGTAACGTATAGAAAGTACAAAATATAAAACCGCAGCTCGTACACATTCTGGATAGTGGTCAGCGTGGATTCTAGCCCTCCAAGTATTCAGTTGGAATTTTGAACTATATCCGTGTATTTTACATCGAAATTATACTCAGCTTTTTATACTGATTGTGAGTATGTTTCCGTCGTTTCGTTAATACGACTCGCTTTTAGTTGCGGTAAATCTTGGTTTAACGAGATTTATTTTACTCGTGTTTCGAACTGCAATTAGGTTCGATGGAGTTGAAGTAGAAACACCAATACAAGCGGGAAATTCGATTTTTTTTTATCGAATCTTATAAAAATATCGCGTTATGTATCACATACATAGGTACTTTTATTGCCCGACCGTAAACGTTAAGCAAACAATTTTTACAACCCCCACATTCTGGAAATAGCAGTAATTCAACTCCAACGTTAGTACTCGAGCCTTAATCAACCCTTTAAATATTTAAACGCGGTTTTTTTATGAAAGAAAGTGTCCTTAATAGATTCTACGTCGTTTTACGATGTCTCCGTGGTTTGTTTTGTCTTTTATTGCTGGAAGGTGTAGGAGGTGGAAAACATGGGATGAATATTGGATATTAATCTTGTTTTACCACGGTGTAATATTAATAACAATATCTATTATTATATAAACTATTCACAATTAAATTAGTTGATTTTAGTTTCATTGTTTTGGAATTTGACAGATAAAGTAGATATTTTTTGACGTTAAGGTTATATATTTTTTTATTGTGTTGTAGTGATTAAAACAGAATTGCTAAATGCAATTTTTATGTGGTTATTATCAGATTTGGAATGTGATTAAAGGCATCGATAATTTTATACAGTTTGCTGTGTTTTACGGTTTGTTTACAGCAAATCCCAAGAAGATATAGCATAGAATTATCACAAGAAGGATTGATCCTGTTACAATGTCGTCTTCTTTTGTGTGGATGTTAAATTTCAGACCTCTCACAGGCTATTAATTCTAAATTACTACCAGCTAAATCCTGTCCTAACTTCCACATCACACTGTCTACATTAATTCACTACACCAACTGAGAGAAATCTTGATAAAGTTTTGTACTTTAGTTCAAGCCCCATTTAATTTTAAGTTTTGTTTGGCAAAGTGATTCTAGTTTTATTCGAGTTATTAGTGTCACTTATTTTGAGGTTAAGTTTCGTAAAAGTCAGGAAATAGAGTTGCTGTCAGTTGCTGTTATCTGACATTGGATTTACGCTAATAAAAAACATTATAGTGGATCTGATTTTAATTAATTGACAATGGAAATAATGAATTAATGCTAATGATAAAGAAGCACAAATTCTGTTTTTCTTTCTTCATCATTATATATCGCTTATGATCTGAGATCGATTACAACAATGTTGCATATTTTATGATGTTGAATAACTGAACGAATCATTATTTGAATGCGTTGGTTGCAATAAGCTGTGGCAGTTTAATGACGGCGCTAGTTGCATGATAATACCTAAGCAATCTACCTGCCATGCTTAATTTACGCCATAAATGCAGTGGTGAAACAATTTCAGGAATTCTGAACACGTAGCTGGGTATAATAGTTAATGGCTATGTCGCTTCAGGAACATACATAGATCCTAGATTAATTATTTGCACGTTGTCTTTGCGAGACAAGTTGCTTTGATATCATGTGGTAATTAAAAGACCAATTGGTATTCTGATGTAGAGAGATAATTCTGTATGGAACATCTGATTCAAAGTATGACATACATCTATGTTGAACTACTTGAATTTGCGCATAACGCTTGTTTACATTTAATTCATTGACCTACTCTATCGCTTCTCAAAATTCAATAATTTTTGTATTATAAATGCCAGTTTTAGAACTAAAGTTTGGCCCAATATAGATTTAATACGACAAACAAGGTCATTCTTGTTTACGTCTATTAGCCGCCAGAAGAAACACTGCATGTTTTTCTTAGGGAAATTTATTATACATATAGTTCAAAGTTGGCAATATACTCCGGTAAGTAGCGATTATGGTAGTGATTAGTGATGTATGTATGTTGACGGTTGACAGCAGTTGACAGTTAACGACTCATGTAATGTTATAAATCGTTCCTTGTCGTTGATTAATAAATATAATTATTGCTTATCATATTTCATTTTATTTTTCGTATGAAATTCCATTTTAATAACAGTCTTAGCACAAATTTCTCGTCGTTAATCGACCTTAAATATTTACAGTGAAGCTTCCCAACGAAATGTCATATATCAATTTCAAACGCTCAACCTTTTCCGAGAATACGTTGCAAGGATTTTATATAATATTTATTTAGGTACTTTCATATTAATTTAAACAGCAATTATTTCATCTTTGATGTTTCGCGTATGTTACATGTAGAGATATATAGTGCCATTCCAATATATTTTCGTATATTTGCTCTGACTTTAAATATCTAGAGTTTGGTCACGCTCTACGACATCCACATAGGGAATATAAAATATACAAAGTAATTGAAACTCTTTGTTCTCGGTGACACTCGAAATCTTTTGGAGCATGTTATCCGTTGGAATTCGGTAGACGCGAGAGTCGGAGTTATTCACACGCTAAAGACAAAAAGTGCTTTAGAGCTTTGGTGGGATTTAGAATCTCGGGATTTCAGCGCGCAGTTTTGTAGCGAGATACGTGTGAAATGTCTCTCTAATTACGCTATGCCGATCGTTATTTTGTCTTTGCCGCTGAGATTTAGAAAGAATCAAAGGGAAATAAATCGGCGCCATCTTTACGATTGATTGTAAACTGTCGATGACAGTTCGGGCTTAAAAATAAACCGTTCTTGGTTTATTCATTTTTATTTTTAGCACACTAGAATTCTTCATGAATCGAATGATTCAAGTCCCACATTCTTTCGATAATTGGAAGTGCCCTAATAGTTATTTATCTAGCAAGGATATTACGCAGAAGTTTATGCTCTGAGGACGGCGATTTTACAAATCCGTGGGAGATTGAGGTTAGCTCGTTTCAATAGATCAAATTGTTATAGTTAATAGTATCACTTTTAACATGATTGGATCTGTACTTTCCGAGGTATTATGAAGGAGAGAGGAGCCGTCAAAAAGCATGGTCGAACCCCCTTAATCGCGAAATAAGAAAAACAGACGCTATCCTACTAAAGTATTAACAACATACCTTGCAGGTGTTAATCTAGTACCTGTCCTCATCCACCTTTATTCAACTAAATAATCTACATTTCCTCCGGGCAATAAGACCTCATTACGGCTCAACATCCACTACAAACTCCTATATACTAGGAGGTATATGTATTACGTTGCCTGCGATCTCCAAAAACATATTTTACCCGGTCTAATTATTCTGTATTATACTTACGCCCCCTTGCCCTAGTGAGTGGTAAAAAATTACTGTTCTCGGTTACGTGAAATTATATTGCCGCAAATTCTGGTAATTTAAAATTATAATTCCGCAATTCTACGCAACGTGTAGGGAGCTGCCGTAGTACTATCTTTTCCGCTTGGTGCACAAAGATGACACACACGTATTAGGTACATTTTCGCGGAGTCTCGTGTGGTGATATTGCCTTCTATGTGAGGTGTTCGCCGGGAATTATATTAAGTTTCAGATGGTTAGACGTGACTATGAAGCCGGCGCTGTTGTGAGATGCGAGGTCTACGCTTTTATGTGAGGTGGTAACTTGGAATTTCGTGACTGGGTTCTTGTTTAGTAGCCTGAAGTGGTATTGGTAATTGGGAGGATATTTTAAATCAAATATTATAAAGGAAGAGGAATTTAGGAAGTTTTCGAAGGCCTGGGGGTGATTTTATGTATTTTTAACAAGTTCAAGGGTGCGTTCTTATAGAAATGTATATAACAAAAGATAATATAATAGAAATATATTTTTATATCAAATCCAGCCAAAATGCCGATGAATGTCTGTAAAATATTTGATAGAAGCAAGATTTTAAAGGATTGAGTGATGGATCTGCAAATATGAAAAGTAGGAAGTTTCTAAAGACCTAGAGATGATTTCCTGAATCCTTAATAGGTTTAAGGATGTGTTCCTATAAAATCTGAAATAAAAATCTTAATAAAGACGATGTAATAAAGAGAGCCAATGCCTAAAATTAGCTTTAATGAACCAAGTTAATATTTTGTAGCAATATTTAGCAAAGGCAAGAATTCGGATCAAATATTTCCAAGGGTGAAATGGTGGAGCTCCAAATATGAAAACTAGGAAGTTTTTGCCGAGTGAGAAGCAGGGGCGGATTAAGACTTTTTTGCCCCTGGTAGGCTAAAATTATTTTGCCCTATCCCAATGTGCCAATCTTCTAATATGATGACGCTTGGAAAAACAAAATCAACAAATATGGTGTTGAAACAAAATTTATGATTTCTAATTTTTTTAAATCGAAAAAAAAAGAGAAGGACGCGTCTCAATTTGAAAATTCAATATTCCAATTTTCCACTTTTTTGAATTTTTCAATTCTTGAATTATTTCACATTTTCGAATATTCCAATCTTCCAAATTTTCTATTTTTTCCAAATTTTTCAATGTTCCGAATTTTCAATTCTTGAATTTTTCCAAATTTTTCAGTTTTACAATTTTTCAATATTATGATTTTTGAATTTTTGAATTTTTTCAAATTTTAAATTCGTTATTTGAAAAGTTGGAATATTCGAAAATTTTAAATAATTCAAGAATTTGATTGGAGAATTTTTCAATATTTTGTTGTAGGGAAGCTTGTTAAACACTTGATAATATTTTATTTTAAATTTAAACTATAATTTCCTCTCTCACCCCCATCGTTACCAAGTTAACTTTTAAATTTCCGATTCACAACAATTTTGCATTTTTCAATTCTGGAATTATTTCAAATTTTCGAAAATTCTAATTTTTTAATGTTTCGAATTTTCAATTTTTTTTTGAATACTCAACGCTACTCGTCTGGCTTTTTTTTTAAATTTTTCAATTTTTAAAAATTTTCCAAATATTAAAATTTTTAAAAATATCGAGACAAACGTTGATTAGCGCCAGGCCACTTGTTTTCTCATTTGAAAGACCTTTCTTCAGAAATGTTGGTTGATGGAAGGCAGAGATAATTGGAGTTTCAGTTTTCCTAACTTTAAACTTCCTAGAAATTCCTGCAAATTTAGGTTACCGTCCTGACCACAACGATTCAAAAAATATTTATACTGAACACAGCCCATTGGTATTTATGTTTTACCGCGTTTAACTGGTGTGAAACAAAAGAATTTCCAACACGATTGGATATAATTGGTATTCATATTACGGCAATATGAATGAAAAATCAAATATTTTCCAGAATGAAGTTGCGATGCTTTACGAATGAAAGTAGGAGGTTGTTGAAAACTTGGGGATGATTTTATTGTTTCTTAATAGGCCTAAAGACCGTACGTAATAAGAAACGCTGAAGTGTAAAAGTTAAAATAACCCAGCATCAGTTTGAAGAAGTGGGCGCCACTGTAAAAGAAGAAAGGAAGATGAAACTACATACATGGGAAATCCAAGCAGATAACAGATCTTGTATAACAGTATGATACAAAACAAAGTTTTGATACAGGCTACAAGAAATAAACAAAACTGTGATAATACCAGACATGCGGCTGAAATCATTTAGGGTGAAGTCTAGGTGATCTCTTTGAAAATTTTTCAAACGATTTCTGAAGACTTTCTAAATGTGATTTAATTAAATCTGAATACATATAAATATACCTTCATACAGATTACGAAACATAATCGCTATTTCTTTTTTTTTTTAAATAAATACGTAGAAAATAACAGAAGATTTAATTTTTTTATATTTTCTTTCTATATTAGTTTCGATTAAATGAGAATGTCGTATTAGTAACATTTATAATAGATGAGATTCTCTCATCTACGATCCACCAAACTGCAATGAATAATTAATCCCAATTCCAATTTGCTACCAACGCATCTAAATTCAATGTATTAATAAACGGCCGTTGCACTAATCTGATTATTAAATTATTAAACAAGTTTGGCAACATCGCATTTTCCACAGATAATCGCTGCCTCCTCTCAAATATCAAATTACCAAGTGAGTTACGAAAACTTTAAAATCCTCTTTTAAGAGAGATTACATTTTATACTTTTATGTTACTATTTATCTGCCCATCCCCACACTTCTAATTGGTGCCCTTAATCCTACCGAAGAGCAAAGTTTCAACAGTTCAACCTAGAAAGATATCAGAGTGTACTTCGAATAAACTTGTCGAAAGAGTTTTAATAGATTCGCAAATAAAGCGACTATGGTATGGAAGAGAGCTCTGGCAAATAATTAGGGGTAGGTATAAATAAATTTATTTATCTTTAGGGATGTTGTAGGATATGAAGAATTTATTATATGCGGGAAATTTTCTTTAACTTTGATTTATAAAACACACAAATCTACTAAAATTAGATTTACAAATTTCTACTATACCGACATCGTGTTGTAGAAACGTCATAAATTTTAAAACTTTCAAGTTTTTAAAACCAATTTTCTTTTTCATATATTCATGTATGCTTTATCTTTTCCCATCTACAACTCGTCATATTTTCTTCCATTCTTCCCATTGTAAATTAGGCAAAATATATTCAGCACAAAAGAAAAGAGAACCAAGCACTCTTTTCCCGCGTATATAACTCTAGCAGGCGTAAATGTGACCTTCAGAAAATGAACTGAACTAAAATACGTAGAGCGACAATTTCGAAATATATTTGTCAACTCGTACGTAGAAAGAGGGAAAAAAGAGACGAATCGGGCATCTGGAATAACTGGCAATGCTTCTCACTGTTTCTCCTCAATTTTATATTACTTTTTTTTTGTGTCCCGATGAGTGGGGAACGAAAAAGTTTGTTCTAGAGACAAAGAAAATGTGATTTAGGAATGTTGGTAGGTCGAATCTAAATTGTATTTTTATTTGCTGTTGAGGACGATATGGGGTCTACAACAATATTAGGTTAACTCACTCAAAATACTAAGAAATAAAAGAAAGGAATTTAAACGCTAAAAAGCATATATAATTTAATAATATATCACGGAATATTTTTTAAATTCTCAATTCAAAATTTGAATCATCCCGACCTCTAGCGGTGTATTAATGAAATTTGCATTTGACAGTTTCAGCATATTATCCGTTATTATGATTGTTTTGCTGGTTTTAATGCGAATTTTGCGTGTGTTTAGTGAATTATTCCTGCATAAAAATGCTAATTAAGCCATCGTTAATGCGAATTACGCAGAATCCACCACCGACAATCGACAATGTAAGTATTCTTTACATGTAAACAGTTATAATTAACTTAATTCTTGTTATGTACGTGTTTGTTAATAATTAACGGTCAATTAAGAAGTACCTACGTACTACGAGCATTTAATGTGTGTATACACCTAATATTGATGTAATTCCATCTAACTTCCTGTATCGATATCTCGTTACGATTTCGCTGCTATTTATACACATAGGTATACACAAATTCAATTAACCAAGAATAATAAAACCAAATAGGGGCATACGATTTGGCCAACATTAACCCCGTTAAAATACATGTTATATATGTAAGTATACAAAAGCAGGAGGCTAGCAAATAGGTATTAGCCCTTTAGGGGTTTACAACGGAGTCTAAAACTAATATTGAATCAGGGTTGCCGTATCATAATATCTTGTAAATAGCAATTGTTGGTTTAGGTATTTGCTTATGGTGATTGTTGGTATGAACATCGGAGAAAAATGAAAAATATAATGGGCATATGTAAAATATAGTTATTAGTCATAATTCAATACATCATAAAGACATAAAAAGTGCTTGTTCAAAATGGAACAAATTATAGCGTTCTTAATCGGCAGTAATATCGTGCAACTTCGACTATTTCCGCATCATCGTTATGCGTATTCTATGAATAAATCGGATCTTGTCGTGGTCCATCATTTTGACAGTTGTAAATTTTGGCGTATCGAAACGTTCAAAACGCACTTTTAAACGGTCGTTTTAAGCCAGTAATGTTTAAACGAACGTTCGATAAGTATTTGATAGGGCGTTAAAAAGCGTTTTTAAAGTCGCGTCGATCGTTAAAAATGCCCATAAAATTACAATAAATGTGAAATGTGAAGCAGTGATGTTAGTCGCCAATATTACGTACCTATCTGGATATTTTGTTTGGCCATTTTTCGCGTGCAATATACGGTAATGGATTACGAAACACACTTTTTGCATTGTGTTGATACGGGCGTGTAAATAAATGATTAACTATCGGCCCGACACGGTATAAAAAACCGGTGTCCCAACATGTTGGTTTTTCTCGGCGAGAGGTAGCTGCCGTTTCCCGGTTCTGTGAATGTTGTGTTATCGTTTTTTTACTACGTGTTGGCACATGTTTGTGTTTTATGGGTGGCGGAGGTATTTTCATGAGTTAATTTTTTATTACTGGCGCTAGCCGAGTGACACAATGCGTCGTGGACACTTTTTAAAATGCAAAAGACTTGATTTTGTTGGTGAGTTTTCAGGCATATGTAAATGCGAGGGTTTGTTTCTAGATGGAAAAATTTAGTTAATGATTTAGTTTGAAGCAGTATAAAAGCCTGAAAGTTGGATACCTAGGTATATCTAACTTTCAGGAATCGCTGATTCGCTTACCTCCATGGTAACTTCAAAAATACTGACCCAATCGTCTTAAAATTGTCTTCATTTTTTCAGACGAGTCGTGTGCACGATTTTATATACAGTGCTCGGACACTTGATTATTCTCACCCTACAATTGACGTCATTTCCTTAAAAACCTAACGTTTCAGTTAGAATGACTATAAAAATAGTTGAGCAAATTGAGACTCTCTCTCACTCTGATAGTAATTCTCAAAGCGACGATTGATTACTCTCACCCTAAAAGAAAACCACAAGAAATAGAAAAAGAGCAACTATCTTTTATTTTAACATCGAGTAACTTGTTTTTCAATAACTACTAACATGCGATGAGGCAACGAATTAAATAAATTATCTAACAAATTCATTGGAATTGCTTCCCAAGTGGTTCTTATGGTTAACATCAATTCTTCTCTAGTGTTAAATTGTCTTCCATTGCTGTAAACTTGTCTCATCATCCAGCCCCGTAAGTTTTCTATAACATTCAAGTCTGGGGAAAGAGCAGGCTTTTCCAGGACATCGATATTGTTATCGTTCATCCAGACGGCAGAAGTGCTCTCAGTGATATTTTATTTGTATAGGTTATGTATATCGTACAGTATATATACGCTAAGCACTCTAATAAACGTAAGGTGGTGAAGTGATCCAAAAGAAACTTCAATTTACTAATATAAATTTATTTTCGAAATATCTTTTTGTATAAAACAGAATTTAAACATTTCTACCACTAATATTCAGCCATTTAACCATACTTTTGCATTTAATTCATATCAACAGAATGGTTGCACAAAAAATAAAATATGTATGTAGGTATAAACTATAAACAGCTAAAAAGCGGAGTCACAGGATTCAAGTTTCAATACGAATCCGATCACATGTCAATTGTTCGTTAGTAGTTTGTAAGTTTATCTCTCTTTATTACATGTACCTGATAGAAATTGTTCATGCGCTCTCTTTTCGAAGTCAACTTTTCACACCCTCAGGTTGTAGATATTTCAAATATTGGGCAAATATGTCTTTACCCAATTGATTTTGGTAACAAAATGCAACTTTAACCAAATCAGGTGTTAATTTTAACACGCAAACTTTTTACCACTTACTTTCTAAGCTTTATACGCAGAAATTTTTTACTGTGTACTGCACGACCTTGACACCGGACATAATAATTACTTTCTAAGCATCGTGTGTTTACGCATGCATTTCCGGCCATAATAACTCTATTAATGTCGCACGTACCTTATGAGGATATACATAGACCACACGAAACGTTTTGACATTCAGCACTCTTGTCTAACACGTTCCTGCTAAACTATTTAAACCTGCAACATGCATCGCCAAAGAAATAAAACATCAAATGAGTCCGCCATTCTTGCGACATAGATAATTCTAATAGCCCATTTTTACTGTTTTAGTGTTGGTAATTAAATTTGGATGGATATCTGTCGCAAGCCAAGAAGAGAATTATTTGAAATAAACACTGGGTTTGTTTTTAACTTAAAATTTGCTGCGAACTTTATGTACAGTAAATTGATTAAAGTCTGATTAACAGCTATCGAAATCAGATATATTTTTGATGTTAATCCTCTTATCGCAGAAAAAATATACAGGGATATGTTTTGAGACTATGAAATATAGATAAATACTCGTTTTAGAAATCAAATGTTTTTTCACAGAAGTATGCCTGAAATAAGTACCTACTTATTGCCCATATGACATCGTACCTTGTATGCCTTACAGGATTGTGTCCACAAGCGCCATTTTCATAACGCGCTCCCATATAAAATTAACGACCTCCAAACCTTTTATTTTCTGTTCAGCTGGCGTTTCAACGAACGCATCCAAGAGACCCATAGGTCGCGCGATATAACCGCCGAGTTTATTACAGTAAATTTACGTAAACTTCAAATAGCTTTCCTTAATAGAAATCTCTGGCTGGTGTCTAGAGCGTAGCTTTTACATTTTCGCGTAAAATCTACAATTTTCCAGTTTGAATGAAATGTTCTCAGATTCAGTTTTATGGCGTGACAGTGTGCAAGATTTAAAACAGCCGCGATTTTGCTACAAAAGGTGTTCCTATTAAAATAATTCGATTAAAATACATATAATTAAATGGACCCGAATATATTTTATATATTTACAAATAAGAAATTAAAAATTTTAAAGCATAATTGCCCCTTATACAAAAAAAAATGTTCCATTGTAATATAAGATTATTTTCTAACGATCTAAACTTAGGCTAATAGATGGCGGTAGCAAAACAAAACGAGGGAAATTAAATGACAGCACTTCGTTGACATGACAAGTTGTGAAAAGGTTATGTTCGTTAATAAATTCATATTATACAGATTAAATAAAAAGACAGGTATTTTAATATAGCGGTTTTATTTACACGCAGAAGAGTAATATTTTAACAGATGGTAAGTATGTATGCAAATATACACAAGTAGGAAGAGTGAGCCGAATAAAATCTTTATTTTTAGCGCGTATATGCGAATATATACACAGAGAGAATGCAGAAAATTATAAAAACAGTTGAGAATTGAAATAAGATCTACAAAAGAGTTTTTCACAGCATAATTTTGAACTTAGAAGTAACTGCACACCAAGCTCAGTAGAGGTTATGTACATTATTTATTGTGTAAATACTTTATTTTCCAAATAAGGAAACAATTTAATAATGTTGTTTTGTATTAAAATTATCAGTTTTTTAGGCAATATCAGGTAATATCATAATGTAATGGATATAAAGCTAACTAAACTAATAAAAAGCAGCACTGAAAAAAGTAGAGGTAAAATTACAACAAGTTTACATACTTAAACATGCAAAAACTTCAAACAATTTTGTAGTTTTATATGCACATACAACATTTAATCTACTTATTACCTGCATTGAAATGTATTGTGCAAAGTATGTTGAGTTTTTACAACGATATTGTATTTAATTTATAATTGAAGTACAAAATATGTTTTTCAGTGAGGGTGGATGTCTGGATCAGCATGGACGCAATCGAAAACTGATTGCTGATTAAATCATAACATGTTAGATTATTATCGTTTCAAAATATGAAATTAGTTGAACGATGCATCATTCGTTATTTTGACAAAAGAAGCAGTGAATCGTACAAGTTTATGAGGGATACTTGGTCAAATATTTTTGTTGTGCCAGCTAAAAAAAAAAAAAAAAAAATTAAACTTTAACAAAGCATAAAGTTTTTCGTTAACAACTTTGAGTAGTTGTTGCATTAACAATTTTTTTTGTGGACCTACACTGGAACAATAAAATTTGTTAAATTTTTGTTAATTTCGACAAGATTTTATTAGGTACTGTATATCACATGTTAGTAGTGATTCTTTTTTTTCATAAAATTAAATCTTTCAAATTACTGTTCATCGTCGATTTCTTTATTGAGAAAACCAGTTTTCTAATTTTTTTTATATATAAAATCTTTTACTAACATGCAGCAGAGCTGAATGTGAAACGTGGACTACTTGTATTTACCGTAGATATTAAACCTTTGGCTAATTGGGTTGCTGCACAGTCGACTGGGTTCTGTTTAAACTTGAAGATACACCCCACTTAAAAGATCACGTGATACTCATCTGGATCATGAAATTACCTCGTTTAGGGTGCTCTAGCTAATTGTATTTGCCAAAAAAACAACGAGAAAGACAAAAATGTAGGACTATTCATTATTCATTATACTCGATGAAAAAACTTTTCCAGAAAATATTTTTTTAAATTCGGTGGTCGAATTTTAAAATTCAAAATTCCGTTTTTAAATACTGTCTACATATATATAAGACCACAGTACAGGAGGATATTCATTGTATGAATATATTTCTGCATAAATAGCAGGTCACCGAATATACACATCCGTAAGTAACACAATCTTTCGATATCGAATAACACTACACTTAGTGTATAGATGGTAATCAATAGGTATATAAAGGGTTTTCTAATAAGAGGTGTTATTTTGATATTCAAAGAAAAATGCCGTTTTTTAATATAAATGTTCGGATGTTTATTTCATTATAAAGAGGAACGTATGCCGTTAATAGTGGAAAATAACATCAGACAAATGACCACCACGACCACGCCTACAGGACCATATCCTTTTCATGAAATTTTCCATAACCAAATCGCAAAGTGGCTGCCCTATGTTCTCGATAGCCTCACGAATTCCATCTTTGAGGTCTTGAATCGACGCTGGGCTGTTGGCGTAGACCTTCTCTTTCACGTGGCCCCAAAGGAAGAAGTCGCAAGGTGTTAAATCACAAGATCTCGGTGGCCAATTGTGATCACCTCTTCGAGAGATAACACGGTCCGGAAACTTTTCCCGTAAAAGATCAATGGTTTCGTTGCTTGTGTGGCACGTAGCGCCGTCTTGTTGAAAGTAAACGTTGTCCAGATCAATACCATCCAATTCCGGCCATAAAAAATCATTAATCATCTCTCGATAGCGCAATCCAGTCACCGTAACTGTTGCTCCAGCCTCATTTTCGAAAAAGTAAGGTCCAATGACTCCGCCGGACCATAAACCGCACCAAACAGTCACACGTTGAGGATAGAGAGGTTTTTCAACAATAACTCTTGGGTTTTCCGAGCCCCAGATGCGACAATTTTGCTTGTTGACGAAGCCACCGAGGTGGAAATGGGCCTCATCACTAAAGATGATTCTCGACGGAATTCCGGATCATTTTCATGCATTTCAACGACCCAATCAGCAAAGACACGACGTTGTTGATGATCGGCCGGCTTGAGTTCTTGTGTTAACTGAACTTTATAAGCCTTAAGACCCAAATCTTTGCAAAATACGGTGTAATGACGTTTGTGGAATGCGTAATTCCAAAGAACGACGAGGAATGGACAAACCTGGGTTTTCTTCAACACTTTCAGCTACAGCAGCAATATTCTCGGCTGTTCTTGAGCGACGTGCACGGGTTTTATTCTTCACATCACTAAGTTGTCCCGACAGCTCGAATTTTTCCACCAATTTCTGTATTGCGGTCCGACAAGGTGCTTCACGACGACCCAAAAATGTTCGAGTTTTACGAACCGTCTCTGCCAAATTTTCACCATTTGTATAGTGAATTTTAATAATTTCAATGCGTTGTTGAAGCGTGTATCGTTCCATTTTTATTAATGGCGTAGTTTCTACTTGTCAAATGTCAAAAAATGACAGCTTCAAAAGTGACATCTACCGAAATAGCGGGCTATTCAAAATAACACCTCTTATTGGAGAACCCTTTATATTTAATTGGAGTTCTTTTTTCGTCGGTAGTAGCGGCTTTATGTAAAGTTAATTAAAATGAAACTTCTTCTAACGTTTCGACAACTATATTTGTCTTACTCATAACTAATCTATAAGGAAGTATTACATTAAGAAGAGGTTATTGACAAAAATGTATATAATACGGACTACAGCTGGTTATAAAGTTATATACTTACATTGAAATGTCATAATAAAAAATCAAAAATAAAAACTAGGCCGAAAATCGATGTGTTAAATTTTGAAGATACTTAATTATAAATTTGATGACATAATTTTATGAGATATATATGATTACTTGTAACTAATAAGTAAGATTTTAAATTACAACGTTTGTTTTCATTGTTTCATCGATGAGACTTTTACAAGTAATGCTTAAATATACGAACATATTTGCCGTATATATATATATATATATATGGTGCCTACATCCGATTGCAATGTAAATCTTTCAAATTAATAAACGGATTTCCATTAAGAAGTCTCATTTTAAATTTTGCAACATTTTTGATCTGTTGAATAGCAAGTCTTGAATCTTTGACATTTGTCAGTAAAACGTATATGATTTAAGAAAATGGTACGATGCATATGTTCGAACAACGTATGGAAATAGTGAAAATTCATTATAGACACGGTGAAAATTCCGTAGAAGTCGTGGTGTTTTTGCTTGGTATGAATCAACTTGTCGCAAAGTCATCGTAAAGCTAGTCGTAAAAATTTGAGCAAAATGACCAAGTTACTGATGTGAAATTCCCAGGTTGAACTCGTCCAAAACATTGCTATTATCGCTGAAAGTGTCGCAGAAAACCCAGATTTGTCTATGTCTATCCCAAGACGTTCACAGCCTTTATCGTATTCAGCAAAAAGATCTTAGCCTGCATGCTTATAAAGCGTCGCTGATACAGGAATTGAAACCGGCTGACACATGGAACATTGTATTATTACTTGGATATAGTCTTATCATCTTATGAATTATATTAAAAACTTTTTCTTGTCCTTTCTCTTTTTGAATTGTATTACTTGTAATGGCCTCTAATTGGGTTCACCTGTTGGGCATTAAAGATTAATTAAAGCCCACTTTCATCTCAGTGGATTCGTCAATGGGCAGAACTGCCGCAATTTGGAGTTGCGAAAATCCAATACAATACCCGAGAAACCTTGTTTATTCCCAACGAGTTACTGTTTGATGTAGTTTTTGGATTGGAGGAGGCATCGGACCTTACTTTCTTGGGAAGGATGATGCAATGCGAATCGCTACCGTAAAATACTAACTGGCCTACATTAGACAGTATGGACATAGACAATTTTTATTTCCAGCAGGTTGGCGCCACGAACCACACAAAACACTTGCAGTGCTGCGCGAGAAATTTAGACTAGTCTTTCTGTGTTAGGACAGCCGGGTTTTCGCGATATCCTCGCCGGAGTACCGCAGGGATTGCTGTTGGGGCCACGCCTCTTCCTATTGTTTCTGGCAGACCTCATTCGTCTTCTATTGGAGTGCATGACTAGATTGTTTGCCTGACTCCCTTAAACGATCACCGATGAAACAAATGCAAATAATAAAAGTCGTTGCTGCTTGTCTCGTAGCTACATGACGGCGTTATCTATATTTAATATCCCTGAAATTTTATTGATTATATAAAGGTTAGATAAGTAGGAAGTGATAGTGTGAACACAATGAATATCTTTTTAAATTTAGAAGCATTTTATGAGCTACCGACATCTCTGATATCATCAGCATACGGTATTATAAATAGCGGTAATGCGAACGTTGACAGACGCGTTCAAGTCAATACTTGCTCTTATCTTAAAATTTGATAAAATTGAGGCATAATCATTTCTAAAGGTATTAAAAATATTTATGGTTAGTTTTTAAGCACTTATTTTTATCAAAACTTATCACATCCATCATAAAATTAATGAATTTAGACGCGATGAGAATATAAGACGTAGGTATGTAGTATGTACCCAATATAAATATGATTTTGCACGTGGCAATTATGAAATTTTTATTATTATAGAAATTCGGTCAATGCAATCTAATTTTTTTTCAATTATAAGATAAGTTTGATGTTTATTTTAATATTGTGTATTATCTGATAGGATTGAAGTATTTTCTATCCAAATTAATCTGTCGTCAGTCTAATGTAATCGAGTTAAAAATATGAATATATTTAAAGGTTTGTTTAACGGTAGTTATTTAGAAAACAACCGCAAAAAGTATGTTTGCCTATACGCTATTCAAAATTTGGTGATAACATAGCAAACAGAGCTTTAATGGGGCTGCCTTAGGATCCAGGTTGCTATGTTTGCTATCTTAGTGTACGTAAACAAATGACAGTTAACGGATAACATTTGTTGTTTGTACTCTCAATACGTTTTGCATTAATTTGTTTAATTAGTTGTCTGAGAAGCGTGCAAATCGAGTTTTACCTACATTGTTTTTGGAATCAATCAAGGCAGCATCTTATACTTGTGAAATGCAATTAAAAGCAGTTTGTCGTGTTACAGAGTAGGTAGTATGACTATTCTAGATGTGGCGGAGGTTGTAAATTCAGCAAAAAGTACAATTGGACGCTTTTGATAGTGAAACTGATTGGGTAGAAGAAAGGTATTATGCTGGCCTCCCCAGAAAAACAAGTGCGAATTCTTCGTAGCCAAAATCTTACGACACGAGCTAATAAAATTATACGCAACTAAATTAATTATTGCAACAGCGAAATAGTTGATTTGTATGATAAAATTTCCAATAGGTGCCGTGCTGTGATTAATGCAAGAGGTGGCTACAGTGTACTAAATTAAAGTATAAATTTTCAACATACCTACTAAAATAACTTTAATAAAGCATTTTTATTTTTATATGAAAATTCCTGACACAGCACGCATATTACAAAAAACAAATTTGCTTAGGCGCTTGGTAATAATTTTTTTCTCTAATCCTCGAGACGAAGAAGATATTACTATATCTACGTATATGTATATGTATTTTACTTTCCAGAATATCTACTTTAAAAGTGTAAGAATGTTTAATATGGTAGGGCAGGCGGCAGTTAGTTGTTGTAAAGTTTCTTAATGGGATAATCTAAAGTGTTTTTTTTTATATAGAAAATCTTGGATTCTTGTTTTTACGATAAAAAATTAATGCGTTAAGTGCAAAGCGTGATTTAATGTGATAACACAAAAAAAAAGACACTTCAGGAGAATTGTAAAAACAAAAACCTATAAAATTGAGCTCTTAAAGTAAGATGAACTACTTATAAGTAAGTTTTATCTAGTTATAAAGATGAAAATCCTTTTTCATATTATAATTGATCAGAGAATCAACGGCATGAACGTGCCAGGTATCTCATTCCTGGACCCCAGCTAATCATCATTCATTGTTACCTGAGGAAATTGAAGTTGTGTAAAATATTTATTTTTAATGTTATTTTAACAAATTTTTAGTGACAATTTAACTGTTTTCAGGAAAGCTACAACTCCGTTTAATTCGACTCCGTAAAATTTTTATGTGTGTAAGGTTGACAAGCCCGGCACTTTTAACTTCTTTTCATTAGTTAGAATCCTCTATCGGCTAAGATAATATCCTCTTTTTGAATCGTATTCATTACATCTGAATATCTGCTGAAGCAATCCTTCAATATAATTCCATTATTGTGCGTGGCATATATGGTCCCAAAACAAATAGCACCCAACCATCGCTAGAACGACCTAACATAGGTTTGATAAGTGGCATTTTCTTCTGTTCGCTCCAAAATTGCTTTTATCCTGCAAAATTCTTCGACTTTTGAGCTAAACGATATGTGGCATCGAATATCATGCAGGTTTTATCATCAGGAATATCAAATAATACCGTTGACATATTAGTTTTATGAGCCACAAGGACTGCGCGATCTTTACAATTTATAAACTTTGGAACTAAATTCGTTAGCAAATCTTCTCTTACTAAGTTTGTATAATTACACATTGTTTTTTCGCAAACTCCAAATAAGCCAGCAAGTAGTTTGTTAGAAAGATCCGTACGGAATTTGCAGAGAAAGACTACAACTTGCTTTGGTTCACAAGTTTCACTGAAGCCACAGATCTTTCTGGCAAATCACGATTTAAAAGTGCTATCATCAATGGAATCCAACGTCGTAAGATCAAATATAACTTTTTTCTTGTCCTTCAATTCTTGACATTACTCAAGCATTAGATCGCAGACCAAAAACCTAAGCAAAAACCGGCACAACAAAATAGATTTGCAAAGAAGGTCGGAAGAAAAGTAGTCGAATCGATATGAAGTCGCGCGCCACTTCTCTTACGGAAAACTCTGAGAATATTTGATTTTGCGTTTTCTTTTATATTTTATTATTTAACAGGGTGGAGGAAGAGAAAGCATCGGTACAATATGACATCCCTGTCGAAAATATTTAGGACCTTTTTGAAACATTTCTTTCAAATGCTTATATGAATGCTTATATCCCAAGATATTAGGCAGTCCAAAGTTAAATGGAACGTCCGTATATAGTATCACTTTGAACTCTCATATCTATAAAACTAAATGTCACCTCACGTTGAAACTCTTTTTCTATTAATATCTTATCATAAGGAGTTGATTGACATATGAATCGATCCCGAAATCAAGGGCCGTAAAAAGGTGAAAAACTCCTACTTTTTAGTCACTCTTTATCTCAACAAAATTTCAGGTTTCTAAAGAATGTAAAAGCTGAGTTCTTTTTCAGAATTTTACAACAATGAACACAACTTATAAGATTTAAAAAGAAAAACAATTTTTTCGCATTATTTTTTAAATTCTTTAATCAGTAATTCCGAGATACTTCTACAAATATTATACATGTATAGTATTTTTACATATATTATTATGTATATGTATAATATTTTTCCAAGGGGAAAATCGAATCATTCTATACCTGACCGTGAACCAATAAGAATCGTCATACTTTTCCAGGCGCCATTATCAGAATGCCTAAATAGCCAATATTAAAATTGCTGTTAGTCAAAACACTGGAAATAACGCAGAAAATATTAAATTCCTTGCCAACTTAACCATAACCATAGGCGGTAGAATTAATGAATATTAATAAAAGGGGAGTTTCATTTCGTCCTAATGGAAGGAATAAGATTTTAATATGGATGAATTAATTAAAATTAAATCTGCGGAAAGAAGCGGGCGATATATTTTCAATATTAAACCTTTCCGGCGTGCGAATTGCTCAAATTCTATCAAATAATTTTTCCGACGATTGCCCATTGTATGAGGACGATATTGAGGTCACTTCCGCCTTCATACCTAAATCAACGAAACGAATTTGCGTTTTGTATTCCGAGAAATAGGAAACTCAAGGACAAATTCCGAAAGAAAGTTAATGCAATTAAGCGAAAACTCTTATCGCATAGAAAGGTGTGTGTGTTTCGTGGATTTATTTCTTATATACTCCGGAAATTAAACGTATGGATTAGTAAATTGATGCAAATATTGAAATTCCTGTTTAGAATTCGGAGAAAATATTATATCAACAAAGCGCAGATAAATAATATATTTCGAATACGATTACAGCATATTATATACAGGAAAGATAAGCACATATCATAATCGAAATAGTAACAGCCTTAACAATAACTGTAAAAACATACTTACCGATCGTAAAAATTTGTTAGGATTGTAAAATATTACGACAGTGCATGGCCCTGACTCACATATGTACAATATGAACCGTCCTCCGCCCATGTTACAAGTAAATATAAATTTTCGTTTATGGCAAATCGTAAAAGAGTTATCTCTCTATGTACAATTCACATTTCGTCGTGGTAAGAAAGTTTTATTTTTATGTAAATATACAGGACGTATCAAGATATTGTGTCGTATACAGACATAATCCCTGCAAAGTCAACGGTTATACCACGCATGTGCGTCTCCCGCTCATTCTTCTTACTGCAGTAGGTATTCCCCTACATTCAGTCATTCGTCATAGCCACTCATCGCTCACAACGAATACTGACGCGAGCGCAGCGGTTGCTTTGCTATTCAATCTACACGCAGAAATGTGTAAATGTTTAGTGACCGTGAAACGTATTGTATTTTCATTATGAAAATGAATAAATTGCTATATGTATTGCTTTGGACTCAAAAAGTGTAATGAAAGCGTAAAACAGTAATTTATAGTATCTATTATGTCCTCAAAAATAGTCTTTGCTCATGACAAAAAAATTAAAATAACTCTAATGAACGAAGAACAAAAATAAAGAAATAATAAATTTAACGAAGGAAAAATAAAACTTAATTCTGAGTAAATAATTTTAAAAAATGAAAATTTAAAAGTAACTCTTACTAATAAATTAAATAAAGTTTAACACCAGCTCGGTTACTATTCTATTCGTAATAGTAATAAATAAAGAAATATAAATTTAGGGTTTGTTCATGACAAGGAAATCAAAGTCATTCCAATGAATTTAGGGCAAAACCCTCAAAAAGAAATAATAAATCTAATGAAGGACAAATAAAAATTAATTCTGGGTAAATAAATTTGAAAAATAGAAAACTAAAATAAGCCTCAATAATAAGATGAAATAAACGTGAATTTTTTAAAAATCATCGTGAAACAAAAGGTTCAAATGTGCCCCCATCCTTGGCTAAACAATATCCTAATCTGTTGTAGAAATTCATTCTAACATTCTCCAACATTTCTGGGCTAATGCTGTTTGACGTTTGAACAATTTTACTGCTCTACATTAGCTGGTCTAATGTCTTCATGGCCATAAATTATTTGTTTCAAATAACCCCAGTAAAAGAAATCAGGGGGGGATAAATCTGGTGAACGTGGCGGCCATTTGATATTTTCATAATGAGTTCCGTTCCACCGATTAGGAAACTGTTCACTTAAATAGTTTCGGACAGCCACTGCATTATGTGCAGTGCAACCATCTTGCTGAAAGTAGATGTTTCGCATATTTATGTCTGGAAGTTGCTGTACAGTAGATAGAATGTGGGTGTTCAGTAATTCTAAATATGCATTTGCGTTCAAATTGCCATTGATAAAAAAAGGCCCAATAATATGGTTGTTCAACAAACCTGCCCAAACATTTACTTTTTGCTGTTGCTGACTAGATGAACTTAAATATCTGTGCTCCTTTTGCTTGGCCCAGTATGTTATCACGGATGAATCGTGACTTATAACCAAAGGAAAAGAAGATTCATCGGTAAAGATAATAATGTTTACCAAATTAGCATCTCGGTTAATTAAATCACTTAACTTTTCACAAAATTCCATACGCTTAAATGCGTCGCCGTGAAATAATTGTTGGTGTTTAGAATATTTAAAATTGTGATACCCATTTGCTTCGAGTATTCGCTGAACGGAAGAACGCGATATGTTTAAATCATTGGAAATAGTGCCACATGACATATTCGAATTTATTTCAACTGCAGCACATACTAAAACGGACGTATTATTAGAAATTCTGCGAATTAGAAGTGATGTTTTTAAATTTTCGATTTCTTAATAGAGGAAGCCTTTATAAAATGCTTGCAGATATGTGCAATATTTATAAATATATAATCACAATATAGTTTCTTCTCGGTAATTTAATTAACACATTGCAACTCCAATTTCACCTACGTTAGTTCCGCTTCAGTTTACATCACACATTCATGGTTAGCTATGAGGAAAAGTACAAACAACATCTGCAAATACATATTCGAAATTACATATCTGGAATAATTTGTCTGTGTATCTGTTGGTAGGCTTGCACAGTCTGTTTGTGTATATTTGCGGAGATAAATTATACCCTCATTATCGGCTGAGATTATTTATCAATGACATTTGTGGAAATTTTTATTTCCAAGAAGATAAGAAATTCATATATATTGGTGTGTTTATTTAAGAGAGTTTGAATTTTGTATTAGTATAAAGCCTGCACCTATCTTTGTGATCCTTAAAATTATGAGTAGCCCGAATCTAAGATCTTAGAAATTTCAAACTTTTAATATAAAAGTGTCTTGTATTTGTTGAACTGTAGTATGTTATTCATTAGTACTCCTACGTTTCTTTGGATATTAACAACGAGAGGAAGAAATAGGTCAGCTTACCTAATATAATTTTATGTTTAAATGTCCAATTATTGAAGTAACATATCCTCAAAGATATTCTTTTTCTTGAATTCTATTTTCGAAATATTATTCCCTAGATTTCTAACTATTTTGACGTAAATATTACATCACCGCGACAAACAAACACCTGTCGATTTTCATTACATACGTAAATTTAATGTGAGTACATAATACGCGATAGATAACGTACTTCACTGAATAATTTTTTGTTAAGTATTAGATGAACCATCTATTTGAACATAGAAGTTTACCTAGCATGTTAGTATCTTTTAGTTTTCCTATTGATTTATTCACGATAATAAATTTAATGTCCGCTTAGCGCGTCTTTTTTACCTATGCCCCATGAAATAATCCTCATAAATAAAGTGTCAATAGAATACATGCCTGTTTATAACGAGAAAATTGAGAATGCTCTTGAAGTTGAATATTTTTCTTGTATATTCAAATCATTCATAGATGATTATCTTTACGACATGAATGAGGTAGGTATGTACATAAAAATGTACAACATGTTAAGTGAACCTATATAATTAATGACATCTTTTTATTAGCCATAATTTTTATTTATTAATTTTTTTTTAACTACATACTTAATGTGTATAATCATCTGTCATGTAATAAAACACTTAATTTGTTCTTGAACTACTGTATTAACTTTTTTGCTCGTTGTCTTTGTTTAAGGAATAAATTGGTATGTATTAGGTTTTTTTTTTTTTAGATACGGTGTTGTGCAAAAATTTTGCGGCTTGAAATGCTACATGATGCAATATTTTATACAGTGTGTCTAGAAATGCTATCAACATACGATAATAGCTGATTCTAGACATGATTTTATGTCGATCGACGTCAATAAGTTAACGGAACAAATCGTCGAATTAAAAAGACTGAAGACTAGTATTTCAAAGCGCTAACAAATTAACATCATGATATACAGAACATAAAAGTCTTCTTTCGTACTTTACTTTGACTATCGGCAGCTCGCTTGCGTTCAATCGGTGGATATATACAAATTTTGCAACAATGTTCCTCGCTTATCCCCACTCCAAAAAACAAGAATAATCGCCGCTGCTTATAGACCGCGGACATTAAATCTAGATTATTTTCCCGAGTCCCCTATATTACCTCCAAATCTCTAGACTCCTTTGGTATCCCAAGATTTATTCCGACTTGCCGAATTCTCCGCGAGAAATATATGTAGAGTGGTGTACGACCGATGGGATATAAATCTCATCGAACCGAAGTCGTTTGGCTTTTGTTTAAACCCGGGGAAGAACCGAAGCGTAAAGAAACAAAAAAAAAACGATGTGGCCAAATCAGCGCTGGGGGAAAAAATCCGGGTTTATTCAAATGACACTTCGGAAGCCCGATAAATAAAGCCTTCGTTTATTATTCCTTTAATTTGAAAGAGCGTTTAATACGCGATTTCTTAAATGCAGATTTGGCAACGTTGCGAATTTGTATTATGAAAAATAAAGTCTGTGTGTTTACATTTTTGTTTGGTTTAGCGTGTTTCTATCTTTAGTTTTGTACCGGCTTCATTACAATATGTTTATTTTTTTACTTCTTTCCGGCAGAAAAATGAAATGCGTGTAAAATTGTCATTCTTTTTCATATACCGGGTGTCCAGCCTAAGATGCAACGGTCCCTAGCCGATTTATTATTGTCTTTTTGAAAAAATGTTTCAAATAAATGTTGCCTGGAATCATATTCTACACATGTTAAAATTAGTTTCAGAAATGGCGGACTTCCGGTTGTACCGGAAGTAACTACTCACTTTATTATTTTAAATGGAACAGCCTGTATATTATTTCACTTTTGGATTCCTTGTTAAATTTAAATAACAATACGTTAGGGATACATTGGGGCTACCGTTTCCGAATTACATGACGTTTTTCGAAAAAAATGTCATTTGCAGTGTCTTTGTAGTTTGAAAAATGTGCTGACTTATTGATATTCCAGTAATGTTGTTTTCTTTTATCTTTGCTATGTTTGCTTCTTTCTAGTAGTCCTACTGTGTTCTGTTGGCCACTTTCTAAGCATGCCAGTATTATTGCTGCCAGTCCCAAGCCTGGTGAAATGCGAGGGGAAGTTGACCAGCGGCGGCTCTTCGCAATACGTATCTATCGTGAGAAACTGAAAAATCGCGAATATCTCCAAAACCGTTGGAGATAGACACAATGATACCCATATAAAATCGAAAGAAAATGAAATTTTACATCCATTAATGTAAAAATTGCTATACCGTTCAATTTAAAAAAATCAAGTTATCCATGATTTTAGAGTTCGAAAATTACAGATCCCTATTTAATAACGCTGTAATTTAAACGCAACAATTTTTAAATAAAAGTCGTACGCTGTTTCATGGTCAAGCGAAAACCGAAAACCGCATCTTTCTAACTTTCGTATTTTCTGAGGTATTTCCAAACACCGAAGACACTGCAAATGTCAGTTTTTTCGAAAAACGTCACCCGGTATATGTCAATTGTAAACAATGGATAACATTGATTCTAACAAAAGGAAGTTGGCTACATTTTGATAAATGTATACTTGGAATTTAACACCTACCTTATTAATTTTATTGCAAATCGACTCCATTCATAAAATAAACATCCAGGAGCCTTTTATTTCTTCGCAAGATTCTTACTTTAAACACGATAATAAATTCACCATCCGTAACACAAAAACTTAATTAAAACTGTATCCAAATCCTCTAAGCAACATCACAAATTCTTCAGAACTTTATAAACAGAACACCGAAGAGGGAGATTTCAACTTCCTTTATCTCCGAAAACCTTTCTAACCAAACTGATAGATACGATATAATCTCCTTAACAACACATGGCACTGCAATAACACTAACTGTATTATTAGCAATTCACCGAAGTACCTAGTAACGTTTTCCGCTTTTTAAAACCGCGCTTCAGATTCGAACAAATTGGGATCTAAACGTCGGCGTCACCGGGATAAGAGCCATAGTTATTCCGATGGATCGCACGTGGCAACTGTTACTCGAGGTGCGATGTGGGCGCTCAATTTCCACTGAATACCTGATACTAGTTCTCTTACAACTGTCGCGAAAATGTACGAGCGTCTAGATTCGAACGACTGTCATAGAATGTGTCTGAATACTGAGATAACGTTAATGTATTAGTGAAGTAAATATAAATAATATGCCACAAGAATTGCATGTACCGTATGCACGATACGAGCATAGTCAGTTTGAGAATACACAAAATATTTGTGTAACATGTTTATTCGTCACATTCGAATCGTAACACGTCAAGAATAATATACAAAAGTATAAAATTTAAATTCATCCCATTGAAATAAATATTTACAAACATATAGCACAAGTGTATACATAAAATGTTTTCAGAAATGTTAAGAATTCGCTCACATTGTAGAAGAAGATATTTTTAACTGTTTTTTGTAAAACTTGTTTGCACTCAGTTGTTTTAATTGGTCGCGTAGTTTGCTATAAAGTTTCGTTCTCAGGTTTAACAAGAGAGAAAAGAAAAAATTCCTTTCAACGCCATATAAAAATACGTAGGAAAAATCTAATACAAGTTTCAGGAGATCTTCACGACTTGTCATAACAATCCAACATTGTATGTTGTCTTTAGGAGCAAATAATATACTGCAGTAGTTGTTGTATAATTTATTGATGATTAAATAATATTAGTTTGCTTAATTCCTTCCTTATTGATTTTCCTTGTATTTTTTCTGTAAACTTCTTCGCTAAATTATGAAATCTAATTTTGTTATTAGACGATATTATGGTTTTAGTTAAAATTGAAACATGAGTTTCTTCCAGAGGTGACATATCTAACAAATGATGGGATAAACTAGAAGAAATGTTTTGGGGAACATGACTTGATAGTAAATAAACAAAAGTCATTAGGAAGTTTTCTTCTTGTGGACTCTTGTTTCCTGTCAAGACCATTACTTTCCGAATATGTTTTTCGGTGAACTGGCAAATATATCCTACTTTCTTTGATGGGCAGATTAATTTACCTAAGAAATAGTGAAGAAAATTTAAAGAAATATATATGTTATACATCATTTATTTACCTGTACCCTTTGTTTTCAGGAATATCAAGTGGTTCTAAATAAAAATATACTTTTTTAGATTTTTTTTGTCCGAATTCAATGTTGGACTAACTCCCTCTATAATTCGCACAATCTGTCCCGTTCTATCAAAATCCTTTTCGAGGAAATGTAGCGAACAAACATATGCACGCTTACTTTTGCAGGGATTTATGGTACCCCCTGTAACAGTAATCCACACAACGTTTGGGCATTTTACAAAAAAATATTTCACATAGAAACAATAAGTATTATTATAATTTCAGAATATTTTTAAGCTATGGCATTATTCTGCAACTTACATATGAAAAGTTAGTTCTCCGTCATCTTTGTCACTATTGCTTTTGCAGGATTTTACACGACACGATGGCATCACTTTTCTTTAGGAAAAAACTACCTGGATTAATTGTCATATAAGCCCAATTGTTAATGCTATAATATGCATACTTACACCACAGCCTTACGCGTAAAACAAAAATATCGGGTGAATAATATATAATTTTAGTCTTTTGATGGTGCGCCGTAGCGATACGCATACGGTTCATGGCAGTCTATCAGGTCTGTAATTCGTGTGCTACCAGCTGACTATACTAGTACCTCGCATACGGTATATTCACTGTTCGCTATTTGTTTGTGTAAATATACGATTTTACTTTTAATACTCTGTTGAATTCAAAGATATTTTATTTTTATTTTATTCCCGTTTTATTTTTATTCTTTTCCAGCAGTCAAATAAGGGGATGTGGATAATATCTATTCTGTAATGCGCACTGCTTTTCAAAAGGCAGTAAAGACGGGAAATAAAAATAACACGCTTTTTCACCTACTTTTGAATTCCAACAGCGAATCTCATTCGCGTTATCGTTTGTTTATACTCTTTTTTCGGTTGGCAGGTTCTTAACACCAGCAGGCTCTTGAATTGTCGTAAAATAAACGAATTGTAACGCAGCATAACCTTACAACGATTATAATAATAATTCTTTATTATTGTCTGATGATGTGAATCGGCTGTGTGGATCTGCAGTAATAATAAACTTATTTCAAATTCTTTTATGCCATATTTTAATAACATTAGAGATATATTCTTTTATTACGTCCCGTTTAAAAATTAATGGGTAGTTAGTGTTATAAAAAGGTATTTTAAGTTACAAAATAGGTATTTTAAATATGTTGCGTGACTATTTGGACCTGAAATGTCCTGTATTATACTTAATTTAATCTTGTTTGACTATTAAAAGCTTTTCTAAATAAAGCGAAACACTTTTAAAATTTGACATTACCATATATAAGTTATTCATTTAACATTCGTATAAGCAAGATTCTTAACTACTTCGTGGAACATCAGTTATCCATTCATATGTATATCTATGCCACCATTAAAACAATCTACCCTGTCAGTTGACGATGTACGTAGGTGGAAAATTAATATTACTAGCAAACACGCAATATGTAGGCGTCGAAACAGACTACAGACACATGCGGTAATCAATGTAGCTATAGGGATAATTTTTTATTGCAGTAAATATTGGATTTTCGGCTGTGTGTTAAAAAAAATACCTCCATAAAGCCCGAATAGATGCTAATAGCATAAAATATCCACAAAACCCGTGTGCACATACGTACTAATTGTAAGTAGCAAAAAATACAACTGCTCTCGTGTATGTTACAACAAACATTTTTTTCTAGCTTTCAAATATTTCATCGCGCCTCGATGCGACATTGTCGGGTGCAAATTTAACAAATCCGCGGTTTAATTTCGCGTCTACAACCTGTCGCTCCAAATCGGTGTTTCGAAACTCGACCTATATAGTATAGCAAATCCAGTTTGCCTGATTAAACTTTGATAATCCCATCAATGTACGCGCATATATCAAACGTCTGTCCCATATGATTAGATTACTGTATACAGGATGCCTTATCGAACTGATTTGTTTTTCCATCTTCTACTATAGTAATCCGGTTTTATAATTTGTGAATTTCTGGTGTTTTATGTAGGAGAATTTGTAAAAGGAGTCGGATGCAATAGTCAAGTAAGCCGTGTAATCCTTTTTTACGAAAATTCACCGTAAAAATCAATAAACTGAAGCTGTTACCGAGTCAAACGTATAGTGCACCTACCTGATCCAACATTTGTGCTTAGGAGAGAAAAAAACTGCTCCAGAATCAAAAACTTCGGAAGGAACTTCCTTGCCTGTGCAAAAGGTGATGGTACACACTTAAGATCAATTTTCTTCTCTTTATTTTGCACTATGCGTCTAACATTTATAAATATGCTATTATTTAAATAAATAAATGTTTAAGATAGATACTCTTCAACCCTAAAGCACTCCTCATTGACTAGATATTGCTTAGTTTTGATTTTGAACTTAGTGAGCGGCAATTCTTTCAGTTCTTCTGGTAGCTCGTTATACAATTCGGGGTCCCAGTAGTCTATATTGTTTTGTGTCGTAATCAACATAGGATATTATGATCTCGTTTTCTTGTATCGTTAGCGTGTGAAATGGTTGTTTCCGTTTAGCCTGAAGAGTGTTTTATTGTTGTGTACATAGACAACGATGGTAAGTATATAAAGTGAGACCAAGGTGAGTATCTTCTCACTTAGCTTTAAAGTGTGTCCTCCTTCGTTGTTTTTCAGTCCACATAGTATGCGAACGGTTTTTTTTTTTCGCAGTAGTGCGTCGACATTCCCCAGAAAAGAATACCATATATTCGTATCGGGAACCTTTGAGAGAAAGTCGTTCGTGTATAGAATAAATAACAGTGGACCAAGCATAGAACCCTGAGGAACTCTAATTTCAGCGTCATTGACGGTTATTGTAAAACCAAGAAATCTCAAAGTTTTTAAGAGCTACGCCAGTCTTCCAGTTGAATACTACTCAATAAAAAATGCCTGGATGACTTCTAGCCTATTTGTTAAATGGTTTCACGGATTGTTTATTATAAAAGTGAGAACATTTTAAATAGAGAATTTTCTTAATCCACAATACTCCTAACCACGCATCGGAGACTCAACTAACAAGAAACGATGGTTGAATTATATTCATATATCAGCAACCCAATTGCAATCCACTTATGAATCAAAATGCAGATCAAACCAGAATGTATTACCAGAAAAGTCTTTTAGTCCACGTGTCTATCTTCGAAGCAAAACGACTTTTCAAAGATACTTTTGAAAGGTGTCGTATTGTCACTGAACAAAAAATTTTCGGAACAAACTGTTGCCTAACATACTTTCCTACTCAGTTGATAACGATTTTGTTGATGTAGTAAAAGGTTCAGAAACCGAAGAGGATTTAGATGATGACATTCCATTGACGATTTTTCAAAAAAAAAAAAAAAAAAAAGAGAAGGCTATCACAGCAGAATTTGCTGAAATCGGAAAAATGTTGTAACAAATTAATGCGAACAATCTTCAACTCACAGAATCAGAAATTGCTGAGTGGATCCTTGGATATGAATATAATCTGACATTGGAAAGTGAAGACAATTTCCTTGGACAAAGAAGTTTAGTACCTGCTTCAAATGAGGGGAAGACAATAAAGCCGATTTAAGCTGTTTGACTACTCTCTGGAGGTTGCATTCGCCAAAGCAAATTATCAGAGTTTATTATTAATATTCCCGTAGTAATAATTGTTTTTACAAACAGGTGAATTTAATGTATAAAAAAGTTATATAAAATGTATTAAATCAGTCTTTATACTCCCAGAGTCACTTTGTTTCCCCATATTAAATTATTAGTAAAAGTACTAAATCCCCATTCACAGATGGAATTGACTACACTGATGAGGTGTTTAAGATGAAATGCAACCCTAACATATAATGAGGCAGTTACCCTCTTTTTTCTTCAGGGGTCTTCCTAGTGTGACGGCCTAAAAATTAGACGATTTTTGGGAATCTTTTTGGAAAAAAGTACTTTACATATCAATTTGAAACTTTGCAAATTTGTTTAGCTATATTTGAGGAATATCCAGTTTATTTTTTTAGGTAAAACTATCGATTTTATTAGACGTTACAGTAGTTGTATGGAAGCGTCTAAAAAAAATGTCCTTGAATGGCTGCCATAAAATCAGCTGTCCAGGTTGTCTGAAATAAAAAATTAAAGAAGATTCTTAATCTGTGTAAATGTGGCTAAAGCCCGAACTAAAATAAATGAAAAAAATTGAAAAATAACAAAATCACGGCTTTTCAAAAAAGTTTCGATTTTCCCCCAAAAAAAAATTGCTTAATTTTTAAGTCATACATTGCGAATTTTGTGACTATCGACTTGATTCTAGTTCGGGCGAGAATGACACGTCTACTGAATGTATCTGCAAAATTTCAAGTGAATTGGTCGATTGGTGCTTGAGATATCGTGGCGGCCATTTCAAAAAAATTTCATTTTGAGAAAAACGCGTTTAGAGTTTCGCGTACTACTTTTGTCACCTTTTTTATCCATTTTCTTTGCTCTGATAGCGTCTACTCGACACGAAAATCTAGAACAATCTATTCTATGCTTCCGTATACATAACCTAACTTTTCCTTCGGTTATATCATAACGGAATGCCGGGTGCGAGAATGAGAACCGGTCTGAAAGGCCATCCCTTCTCCTTAATCTTCGAGCGCTCCGATTTTTCGAATTTCTCGAGTCTGACTAAAT